>BLKM01000820.1:840091-935363 GCA_013340265.1 Coptotermes formosanus
ACCACCAACCCCTTCCTCGCCCTATATTTGCCCCTCCCCCCCCGCCGCCCTCCCCACCCTGGCCCGGGGGGGGGGGGGGAGTGTTCATTTTATGCCATCTTGCCAGATTTGCTTCAGGGAGCTTCAGGGTATTTTTATCTTATCGGTACGAAGAACGAAATATACTGTGCTGTATCGAAAGGGAATCTTTCTACTACGAAAATTTCAGTCAAGAAAGCCGATGAGTTGATCAGAATTCGAAGTGGGTGCCTTTCAGAGCAAGTGTATAAAGCGAGTTGTTACTCTACGGGTTCATATAATTTTGTAATGTTAGCGAACATCTTTCTGATCGCGGTGGTTGTGCGGTTTAAGGCGAAGGTCTGCAGCTGCTTGATTTCTGGGATCGCGGGTTTGAATCCCACTGAGGGCATAGATGTTCGTCTCTTGTGTTTTATGTTGTGTTTTATAGGCAGTAGCCCCTGCTGCGGGCTGATCACTCATTTAGAGGCCCGATTTGGGCTGTATCACCACAGGAAACATAATAGGCAGCGTGTTTACAGTTACAATGACATGTGGAAGTTATATGTACCAGTCACATCATTTACTCTTAACAATGGAGCAGAATTCTTAGGGAGAAGCTGATAGTTCCTCAGCAAATCAATAAACGTTCGTCATTTTCTTGTTGCTGAAATTATTGTTAGTTTGTTTTAATGAACTTCCATGTATATTACAAAAATATAATACATATAAATGAAAATCTGAAAAGATATGATGAATAATGTGAACATTATGTATGCATGTAGATCCAAACACAGACACAATATAGGGTGAGTTGTTGTGCATTGAAATGTTGAACTATATGTTAGGCTGCTGACTTATGATAGAGACTGAGAAACGCACTGTTCAAGTTAAATTCAGACTTTCTAGTTGCGTGTGTTGGTTTCCAGTTGCTTTTGCATTCTCTACGCGGCGTATTGGCAGAGAGGGGGATGAAGCTTGGACCGTGACAGCAGCAGGGCAGAAGGAAATGGGCCGGAAGAATGGAGATGCTGTACGAATCATGTTACAGGAGAGACAGCAGGAAAACTGTGGGGACAGGGAACACCTGGATTGATGTGGAGAATAGAGTTAGAAAATTTGGGGAAAACAGTTCTTATCCTTCTGAACACATGAAGTTGCTGTTGACATCAGCACACGTGTGGGGTCGTCGTAAGCGAAGAGGAAGCCAGGATAGGTATTTTAAATGGGAAGAAGATTTATCTACCATGTCGCGTAGTCAGTAAATTGGTTACCACATACATGTGCATTCGAACTCGGTTATAACGTCATGAAAGGGACTGAATACTTTTTGTTGTTATAAACGAGTGTTGTTCTAAGCTAGGAATATGGTATCGTGTAAACCGATGTCATTTTGACCAGGTTCGGTTGTAGTTTGTGTCATTGTGTCCCTTCGAAATGTTCATAAACGCCTACCAGATTACACGGTGTCATCAACCAGAAAAGGAAATACGATCTTTTACATCCGTGAAAAACAGTCGATACAACGTCGACATTCCAGAACACTGGAATCTTCACAAGTAAAGTCTGGTTCACACTGTGTGGTATCTTCACGGTCAGCTGACCATCAGAGCATGGCACGGGAAAATATTCTTTGCTTGTACTTAAATCCATCTGTTCATGCCAACAGTCACACGTCAAAAGGCGTTCAAGTGAGCGTGGGTGTACTTCGAAAACGTAACATTATCAACAAATCATTGTTGATTAAGTTTGTGGAAGCGTTTAAAGCAAAAGGACCTGCGTTCGAAAGCTGCCAAGAGCGTTCAAGCATTAACCTTTTAAAGCCTAGCGGTAACTTTACATACGACCAGGTTTAACATTAAAAAATTCTACGTGGTGCCCACATTGCGTTTATGTGTTTTGTACGGATCTCAGAACAAACAGCAACTTTTGCCTTATAACACATTAACAGATTGGTTTTTATAACCGAAGTGGAGAGTGTTTACACCGCGGTACGCACTGAGTCCTTATATAAAACAGATACGCTTCGCCTTTAAAGGGTTAATACGTAACTCCTCCCAAATATCTGACCGTGAGTTGACTTTCCGTTGAGCGTGACTGTATCCATACGGTGGAGAAGTTCTAATGCACTTTAATCTTGGTACTCATATAAATGCAGGTATTTGATTTAGGCTAATTATGAGAATACTATGTTTCAGCATAATTATTTTTATGTTGCAGGTGTTATTAAAACAACGGATAGAAAACTGGACAGGGAGAGACAGGCTGAACACATTTTGGAGGTGAGTAGAGCAAAGATTTGGTGTAATGTTGGTTACTTATTTTTATTTCTAGCTAGTGCACTTTTTATGTGTAATTTTCTGTTGCATCATATCCAAAACTTGCGGAATGAAATTATCCCCAAGAATGGGCTGTCGGGTTCTAAATGTTAGTTTTTGTTTCTAGAAAAGTCACCGACGCGCCTGGAATTGCGTAATTAATTTTACCATTTAAATGTCACAGTGTTAGTTACATTATAGTTTAAAGGACTTTTGATTCATCGCTTGATGTTGAGTCGTCGTCACGTGGTGTATGACCTCGGAGCATATCGTGGCGCCAGGCCGTCGTTATACAACTGTTGTTTTGGATATTGCCTGATATCTAAAGTTGTTTGATGTGAAATTTGGGACGTAGCTTCAGCTGAATCGGCGGACAAGTGATTTCTGCAGTCCCAGTGGCGGTCTTTTGTGAAAACGGCATTGAACCTGCTTGTTCCATAAAAACCGGGGGATTTCTTGGTGAATTAAGCGACTTAACAACTCCGAAGCAACGACTGCATTGTGGAGTTACAGCTATTTTGGCCTACTTTATTAGGCGCTTTCTTAAAACAACTGCGGGAGGTGACTGTTAGCTTCGTCATGTCTGTCCGTCCGTCCGCATTGAAACAACTGGGCACCAACTGGACGGATTTTCATGAAATGTTGCACTGAGGATTTTAATCAAAATCTCTTGACCAAATTTTATGTATTTTTTTAAATCGGAGGAAAAATAATAAGCACTTTGCAGGAAAACGTACGTTGATTTTAATATCTCGCTGTTATTTCTTTTTGTAATTAAGACAGGCTGTGAGGTGCTAGCCGAGGCGCCAGAAAAAGAGTTCTGAGACAGACTATTGCTTGTACTCCAGGGTACGTGCTTCGTCAAAGAAGGCAAGAAATCCAAATATCGCCGTTAAATTTCAGGATGGCATACTTTGTGTTTTCAAAACATCATATTACTTGACAAAAAAAAATTCGAATTGAAACAACAGACTCAGCACTCCTGAAAGGCGTTTTAAATTCTGCAACCAATACGTATTTTATCATCAAAATATTTATTCGACGCCGCCTTATTGTTTTTCATCTGAATCAGCAAGAAAAATCTTTTTCTTTGCCTAATACGACGTTTGAAAGGGTGAACAAGAAATTGAATCTGTATTTGAGTCTGGAAAGAGGGAAAGTTGGCTGTGGAACAATATGTCTTTGTAAGCTGGACGAAGAGAGAAGTCTGCCTGCAGGCTGGCGTTGAAGTGTTTATCTTGGCAAGGGAGTGCAGTCCGGAAACACGAAGGCCAGGGATTCCCCATGCGAACTTCATCTCTTCGTAATCCTTTCCTTTCCAAAGTCCTGCAGCAACTCTAAGCTGGGGGACGTCGTTACTCCAAGCAGACACTTCTTTTCTCATGCCACCAATCTCACGCAAACTGTCTCTCCCACAGTAACGGAGATTGGCTTGCGAGTTCTGGCCATTTTACAAAGTAACTCTCCACCTAAATAATTATCGTCTTACCACAGCTATTCTGTGGCGCTGGTATAGTGTTTCATTTTATTCAAACTCAATGAGGAGTGGCCGCGCGGTCTAAGGCGTAGGTCTGCGGCCGAGCGCTTGCTGGGATCGTGGGTTCGAATCCCACCTGGGGCATGGATGTTTGTGGGTTGTTTGTGTTGTCAGGTAGAGGTCTCTGCGACGGGCCTATCCCTCGTCCAGAGGAGTCCTACAGACTGTGGTGTGTGTCTGAGTGTGATCAAGTGAAAATAAAACAACCTCGACACGTACTGTAAGTAGGTAGAAGAGGTAAGGACTACGAAACGAAACGAAATTCTGTGGTGATCACATCTGGGAAGTTGATATGGGTGGGGCTTGTGGCTTGTATTGGGTAGAAGAGGATTGCAGTCAGGGTTTTGATGCGGAAATTTGAAAGAAAGGTATAAACTTGGAAACAACAGCATATATGGGAGGATAATATTAAAATAGATGTTAAATGTCATTGGAAGGCGTAGACCGTATTAATCTGGTTCAGGATTTATGGTTTTGTTATTTGAGGGCACTGTTTTAATTAGTGTGTCAAATCAGGTAAAGAAATAGTCATAAACGATGAATACCTGAGTATTTAGAACAAAGAAGTTTGGAATATACAGTCAAACCCCGATATGCCTCCCTCCTATGTAGCGCCACGCTCACTTAGCACACACGAGTCTCTGAACATAAATTCCCACTTTTACATATTTCGGCTTACCGCTACGTTTGTTACACCACCGCAAATTGCGGCGTAAAAACAGCGGTGCTATATCGGAGTTTGAATCCTTGAAAATATTGTCTTTGAATTCGCATGTACGATCTGGGAAAAATCACGAAATACCTTACAACATTCAATAAACCGATGGAGATTTGAATGAATTGCGTCACATAGAGGCTTAGAGTTCCTGGTACAGAAACAGTTCCGAACACCTGGTGTTGAATATGACGTAGCAATGAATACTGGCGCCTGCTGTAGTACGGTTTATACATCGCTGCAATTCGCTAGCAGATCCTGATAATACTGGAGCGTTCTCAGAGCAAAACTGTTTTCCTTCCTATACTGCATCTCCGAGAGAAAACATGTCTGCTGCCCAAAGAAAGAAAAATAACTACCAAGAAAGCCAGGGAACATCAGCGATTTGTCCCATATGCTCCTGTATCTGACGTCATTTCTTAGGCCAAAGCAGCGTGGCAGCGTCAGTGTGTGCCGCCATTGTCTGCTGTGACGTCACCTCTACAAACCGCCTGCATTCACTTCCACCCCAACTGAGGTTCTGGTCTGGCTTTCTTCACTAATCCTTTTCAAGCTGTTCTGACGTCTAAAATTCAAACAAATGCGGCAGTATGACAGGGCGTGTTTTAGTTCGGGTTATTTTTTGTTCGGTCCCACCTGAAGCGACATGTTTTCATTGGAGTAAGAAAGGTTTTACGTGACACACACACACACACACACACGATGATACAGTTCTATGTCAAATAATGCAATAACCAACAAGGTAGACAGATTTTTGGCTCACAAATAAATTTAGTATTAAAATTCTGCAACATGTTTCGGCCATCTTGTACATCTTCAGGAGTACTATTCTAATACTCCAGGAAGGTCTTTAAGACTTTTACATTCTTTTAATTACAGTAAAAGAATAAGCAAAATACATGCCGATGGAATTAAAACAGTGAAACATCTTCTTATGTAAATTGTTATTAAAGATATGCTTTGTTGGTTGCATTGTTTGAGAAAGTTGGGAGTCCACTGTGAAAATGTCTTAGTAATATGTATTTTTTTCGCATTAAACGCACGGAAGATGATTAGACGTTTTATGGTGCAACCATCAAAGCAGTTTATTATGCCTGCGTTGCAGCAGTGCACGAAGGGACACGAAGTGAGACGACAGTGGGCGATGTTCTAAACTGGCGACTGAATTGTAACAAAACTTTTTTTTGTTAGAGATTTACAACAAATGTCAGGAATTTCCTTCCGGCCCATGTGACACAGAGTTGGAAATGAATGTTTAGAAATGTTGTGGAAGAACGACACCTAGAACAAACAACTCTTATGTGATAAACATACCGGGTGTTCTAAATGTGGCTTTACAGAAATGGCGAAGTACGTAATTGTTTGTAGCAATTTACAAATCGTTGCTTAGGACATGTGAACTATGCGTTGAACATAGTGGACAAGAATTGAAGTAATTTAGTTAGCACCTTGTTGTCACTTGATGCTGGTGATGGATTGTAAATACAGCAGTGTTTGCCCGGGAACATATGATATCTGCTTACTAACTTTTAGGAAATTCTGTATAAATCTTACTAACATTTTGTGATCTACAACTCTAAACTTAAACATTTGTGCTTCTGTCTTGTGTCAATGGCGTAACCACTACGTGCGCCTTGTCACCAGTATAAGTGTGATCATGGAAATGTTAGAAGGGAACATGTCCATATACAAATCCAGTGTGGAAAGAGCTAAGAACTACGAAATGTTATCCTCGGGAGAAAATCTTGCAATACATTAAATTCCGCTCCTCACCACCAATCCATTGCGTCTTTAACCCTTTAAAGACGAAGCGTATCTATTTTATATAAGGACTCAGTGCGTACCGCGCTGTAAATACTCTCCACTTCGGTTATAAAAACCAGTCTCTTAATGTTCTATAAGGCAAGAGTTGCTGTTTGTTCTGAGATCCGTACAAAACACATAAACGCAATGTGGGCACCACGTAGAATTTTTTAATATTAAACCTGGTGGAATGTAAAGTTACCGCTATGCTTTAAAAGGTTAATACAGTAGTTGTTAGGGCTGTAGTCGTGCACATGCCCTAGGGACATGAAGAACACTTCTAGAAAACTGGTGTAACCTGTATATAGTATGGTCTCATCTCGTGATATCACAGTATTATAGGAAGTGATGGGCAGATATACGCTGGTCTGCTTGCAGAAAGAACTCAGCGGAGCTCAGGGAAGTCTATTTCCATGCAAACGAATAAGAGGATGGAAAATCTCCAGCCTTTCCACTTTCTGACCAAGTACACGAAACGTATTCCCTCGCCTGCCCCCCCCCCCCCCCCGGCCGCCCATTTCCTGTATCTGTGAAGCAAGCATCACTTGTTTGTGGAACATCTGCCTTTTATAGGCCTGTTTTTTTGCGTTTCCATCTTGCTTTTTTACGTAGAAATATCATTTTATAGGAAGAAACTGCTTTACTGATTGGTTTTTTGTGCGAATTCTGTGGAGTGAAATGTGTGTTATCCATTGTAAGTTTTCAGAGTCGTTCTGTATGCGGTGGTTTGTAATGCCATATGTTGGAAGAAACGTCTGACATTTCGTCGAAGCCGCAGAACTGAGTGTGGAAATGTTGCTGGTTCGTTTGACAGTTTATGATACTTTTCTGATAGTACTTGGCGTTACTAGCAGAAGGTTTTATACTCTGCTGTTTATCTTACGTAACAACAATCGTGTTGTAAAACTTAACCTTACGTTAGATGGTCTAACTCGATGACTCACGGCGTTTCTTAAAATGCTACGTGGTCCGATCAGTTTTCCAAAGTTTCTAATTCTCGTCTCCATTAAGTTCCTTTACGACGTTTGCATCATTCAGCGTCATAAGAGAATTCTGTTTTTAGGTCGTTAAAGCTGAAGATAAGTAAACCAGACAGGTCTAGACAGCACGTTCTGCTGAGAGTATTGGTACGTGCTTAGTACATGGCGTCAGATTTCAGAATGCCATAGTTCTGTCACAGATGTGCGACTTCTAAGACCTGATCAAAAATCGGAGGGTAGTGCCGGGATCAAACTTAAAGTAAATAGGTTGTAGAATTGTAAGGAAATGAAGTGTCTCAGGCTGTAGGTTAATGTAATGACAGAGTCTTCTGTATTGTAAAAATCTTGCATTTTGTCATATCGCGCCTTGGGTATATGACATAAATGATACGATGCAGTATAAGATATTCTGTTTATTTGTTTGTTTGTGTGTGTGTGTGTGTGTGTGTGTGTGTGTGTGTGTGTGTGTGTGTGGCGAAAAATAGACTGGGTTTGAGATTAACTGTCACTACTAATGAGCGATTAAAGATGGAGGTCAGTAACAGGTTCTGATCAAGTGATTTACAGATATTGAAATTCGCAGTGACACTGATTTAAATTGTACAGCCAACGCCCTATTGTACACAGTGGTGGCATTACCCATTGCGCAATTTTGAATAAACGCATGCAAATGAAGCCACAGGACATATTCGTGGAAGTAATTTAATTCCAGTGATGCATTGTAATCAGATTTGTCAATAATTTTATCGACATGCGTGAACCGATATATAAAGCCGATCAGTGAACAGCTGTACGCTAGATTATTTTTACTGGTAGCGCAGGTAGTAACACAATTGATATGTGTTAGAACATTTAAATTTTGTGACCGACGAGAGACGGTGGAATGGGGAGACTGGCACTGTAATAGTATCAGCACTGATTATATACACGTCCTCATTTCGTTAAGTAATGCTGCGGGAAGACGTAAGCGGCCATGACCCTGTTGTAGATTACAAATTAAAAGGGAAATAATTTCTTCGTATCTTCAACCTTTATCCGCTTTTATCTTTTCTTTATCCCTTTCGTGCTGTTCTCCACTAAAACAAACGTACGTGAGAACTACTGCAGCATGAGAACGACATAACGTACGCACAAAGCCAAATACATTTAGACCTTTATATATATAAATTGTTTCCTAATTAATGGTCATACCCACCCATATATATATGTAGGTATAATATTTCAGTTGGTGTGGTGACCAGAGTACGAGCTGGACGACCAAAGTATAGAGATTCGATTCCCTAAAGACGCAGAGCTTTCTCTCTCCTGAGCGGCTTCCGCAGAGGTTGTGTTTAGTTTTAGCCCACCCTTCCTCATGCTCGATGGGTAGTGGGGGCTCTTTCTACTGTTTAACCCTTTAAAGACGAAGCGTATCTGTTTTATATAAGGACTCAGTGCGTACCGCGCTGTAAACACTCTCCACTTCGGTTATAAAAACCAATCTCTTAATGTTTTATAAGGCAAAAGTTGCTGTTTGTTCTGAGATCCGTACAGAACACATAAACGCAATGTGGGCATCACGTAGAATTTTTTAATGTTAAACCTGGCCGTACGTAAAGTTACCGCTAGGCTTTAAAAGGTTAAGTTCTTCGTAGTCGGCTGAGACAACGAGAACGGTTCCGTTGGGCTGATTTAAAGACTATGGACTTCGAAATTTATGTTGACTCTGAATTGAGAGATTGGTATTAATGTTTTCAGAGAAATTTTAGATAATTTTAAGGTTCTTTAAGTCCTCGAAATTTAAACGAAAGCGATGACACGTATGATGCTGAATTACGTAACCATGGCGGCCGTAAATTATGTAAGGAAAAACCTGCAGTTTTCAGTTCTTTCGAAAAAAGTAACAGTAACTTTATGCTACCTGTATGTTACACTGGATCGGTATGATACATGCATATCGATATCGAATGCCTTTCTTGAATAGAACGTGTCGTGTAGATATAAAGTGACATCCATGGTATGTGAGGAATGCATCCAGTAAATGACAGGCAGGTGGCATAAACTCGTTGTGCAATGTTTGCTGAGCGCAAGTCTGATGTTTGTAGTCCTGTGCTGACGTAAAACGGGTATGCCAAGCGATCAGACTCTGGAACAATACTGTATGCTGACTGTACACAGAACGGCGTTCACAACTTGCAGCGTCTCTAGTCTTATTCTCTTCCTTCCTCCACGGCTTACGCTAAACGCTGTTCCGGTTGTGTAATAACAATCTCATTGGTCTCTGTATATGTCTGTTAATTAATTTGTAACCAGTGTAAGTTTTGGAATCGTGAAGGTGTTTAATTCACTGAAATAGCTCGCCGGTTTGTCTATCCAATTATCTGCTTTTAGACGCGTTTGCAGCATTGCGAAAAGCGAATATTAGCTTTGTCATGTCTGTCCTTCCATATGTTAAAACTCGGAACCCGCTGGAAGAAATTTCTTGAAATTTGGTATTTGAGAATTTTTCGAAAATCGGTTGAGAAAATTCGAGTTTGATTGGAAGTCTCTTAAGAATAAGGAGTACCTTACGTGAGTACCTGTGTGCAGTTACGATGTACCTCTGAAGTCTTCTGAGAATGAGGAATGTTTTAGACGAAAGGTGTAGAGAAAATCCAAACATAACGTTTCCTGTGCAGTAACATTTTTACCGAAAATCGTACCCTTTATGAGGTAATGTGGCAAAAACACGAAATGCATTTTTGCGGTTTCACTGCAACAGTGGTTACGCAAACGCGTCACAATATTAAGATACGCGTCCATTGCCTACTTTGTTCTGTTTTACTATACAAACAGGCATTTCTTTTCTCTTATGTTTTGTTTTCGATTTGCAAGTCTGTTATCGCAGCTTGGTACTTAAAGATTTTAAATTTTTTGAACACGTTTCATGGTTACCAGTGGTTTTGTTTTTGGTAACCCGTATGTAACTTCCGTATAAACATATTGGATCTGACATCAGTTTATTAGATATCGAGCTTTATCTCTTTCCTTAATTTGTAAAGATGGACGGTGTGATTGTAGGTGGTTTGTAAGTGATCGTCACCTATTATAAGGCGCTGTTCCAGAAATTGTGTGGAACTACCGAAGGAAACTGCAGCACAACTATAGCATAGCCTATCGCGATGCCGATAAGGGAACCAGTAACTATTGTGCAATGCAGGTATTGTTTACTTACATTGCACTCCGTGCTGCCAGTATCGTTGTGCCTTGTAGTAGTTATTTAACAGCGCTATCATCTGCTGATACATTTTGTGGCATCGAACCATTGTGGAGGTTTGTCGGACAATAGAGCATCCCCCCTTACTTCACCCTCAGCCCATGTATGCTGCACTTCGCAAAGACCATGACTTTGCCATTGGAATGAGATACTAAACCCGAGTACTTTGCTGTGAGGTCGTATAAGGGGGTGACATTTGAAGTAAAGTGGGTAGGTAGCTTCAGACTTTCTCTGTTTTGCCCTGTGAATTGTAGGGTACATAATGTAGGGACTTTATGGAAGAAACACATGAATGGATACTTTCGAAATGAGTTCGTTGTCATGTTGATATTCTTTTCTTTCTGATACATGTTCTTTGTTACAAAGCGTTTCGCCAAAAGTCACTGTCCAGTGGTTGGCACGCTGCTAACGGGTCAAGTCGAAGAATTGGTAGCATATTTTTCATATGTGTACTTGTTGAAACGTATTTTCAGTTGTGTTTCCTGATTTATTAGTTTTTACACGATGTGCGAAGCGAATTTACTGACGACGTTTCGGAACTCCCTGTGGGTCCCATCTTCACTGGTCAAATGAACAAGAATGACCAAACGAGTAGGGTTGACCAAACGCGTAGGCATGTGCCTTACTCGTTTGGTTATTCTTGTTCATTTAACCAGCAAAGATGTAACCCACAAGCAGTTCCGAAGCGTCGGTAAATCCGCTTCGTACGTCGTGTAAAACACGGCAACCAGGAAGCGATGTTTATTCCACAGTGAAAGCTTAAAACCAAGGTATTTGCTTATGTGTGTGACGTTGACCATATACAGACTGCGGCCGTTTTGTGCGACTTTGGTGGCATGCATATAGCGTGCATCGCGCGGTCGTGTTAGCAGTGGCGATTGGCAACTAGCCAGTGACGGTATTCCAGCCTTAGGGCAGGGTCTTCACATTGAAGGTGCCGATCACTCTGTTCGTGGTATGCATATATGCCTTCTTCGTGTGATCGTCTCCACAGCACAGTTTGTGGAAGACTCAAGACGCATCGAAATTTTTCTCATACTGATAGGATGGCCGATCCCAGTGGCCGCGCAGTCTAAGGCCTAGGTCTGCGGCCGAGCGCTTGCTGCGATCGTGGGTTCGAATCCCACCGGGGGCATGGACGTTTGTCTCTTGTGAGTGTTTGTGTTGTCAGATAGAGGTCTCTGCGTCGGGCCGATCCGTCGTCCAGAGGAGTCCTACCGGCTGTGGTGTGTGTTTGAGTGTGATGAAGTGAAAATACCCTCTACACATACTGTGAACAAGTAGGTAGAAGAGGGAAGGACTGCGAAACGAAACGAAACTGATAGCAGGACTGCGGTGTGTTATGCCAGCAGGGGTCTTCCCTCGTATCTACGGCTGCATGATGAAATCCGAAATCCGAACACTAAGAAATGAACCTGTCTGTCGAAAGTTTTGTAAAACTCTTCTGGAAAGATTTTCGATTAGAAATGCTGCGGTTTGGTGCTGTTTAGCTGCATCATGAATAGTATCTCTATTGCACTGTCCGTAACCATACGGCACATCAATATCTTCCGCGTTGTAGAATATGGGGGCCCTACTGTTGAACATTGCCTGCGGCCTGTGGGACACAGCAGTCAGCTGCAGTGACTGATTACTAGTATCCTTAGCCACCAACGTCATCGGTTGTGGTTACGCGGTCGTATGAATATCTCTGGGTACATTCCTGACAATTCCTCTTTATGTTTTTTCTCTCACAACTCCGTTTCTGTTTTTCAGAATTCAAACAGCGTAGCTCTGTAACCGTTCAGAATAGGGCCAGTTGTTGTATGATTTATTGCTGGAAATGAAATCTTAACGAAGTTAAGACTTATTCCTGGATCACCCTGTTTGTACGTTTTTGTGCACGTTGCATTAATAGTAACCTATGTATTTAATATTTAATGATGTTTTATCATACCGCCGCGTTAATTGTTCATACTGTCTTAACCGATTCGTACTAAGGCAGTGGACTGGACGCCCTGGAAGCAGATAAACGGATAGGTCAGTAACAGTCGAGGGATGTATAACATTGTATAAGACATTGATGAATTGACTTGTCAGAAACTTAAGGCTGAAGATTGCTGAACCGCTTGGGTGGAACTGCAAGTTTTTCTACTCGTGTGATCCTCGTTCGCCGCTGGGACGCGGTTGATTAAGAGGTAAGGATCTGATCGTCCCCGGGGATGCTCTCCAGATAGGAGGAATTAATGGTCCTTTGCTAGCAATAAAAATGGTAACGTACGCACTGCTAGTCTCCTTTAGGACAACAGACAAACATCAGTCGAATTCTTGATTTCTCAAAATGAAGTGGGGGGGGGGGGGGATGAAGGTAGAATTTCTTTCACTGTTTATTTAATGACGCCTTTTTACTAATTTATGTATGTGGCGTCGAATGTTAGAGGATGTTCGGGGATTTTTTAAAATATCATACTTCGTTTTTTATTTCCAGGTTTATAGAAGTTTTAGTCATACTGATATACGTATTGCGACTCTCAATTCATAGTGTTTAAAAGAATTCCCAATTTATTATTTATTTTCATACTTTTCTTTTGTGTTGCGGAAAGCAAGTGACCGTAAAAGCATATCATAAATGGGCGTCTGATTTGCCAGCTTGTTTCGGGTGTCAGGTGGTCAGAGTGGCGTTGGGAATCGTTTGTGTCCGAGAAATTTGGTGTTTCGCTACCAATAATCATTCTACGAATTCCGCATGTTCTGATGTCCTCAATACTGTACTGTTCAGTTAGAGGCCGCAGTGTCAAGGCATTCAGTGTCACCTCACTCCAACACTTAAATGCCTAATGTAGGAAACTGTATGACTGCTACTTAATGCAGTGGTTGTATGTCTGTTTTAACCTCTGTCATGCGTGCTACGTGTTTCGCCTATTTTATTCTCCTACATGTGGTCACATGTGTGTGGATTATGTGTGGCGAAATGGTTGTTGTCATGCCGTTAGGTATGTTATCAAATAGTCATACACTGGAGGAGAATGTGACGGCAGTAAACGGCAAGTGTCCTGTTGTGTCGGAAGAAATTAGCACCGTTCCTGCAGACAGTAGTGCCACTTTAATATTATGCTGCCCCTTTTAGTATAAATATGCTTGTGCTGTAATTATTAGTGTAGTTTTGTAGCGTTCGCAGCCTGATTTGACATTGCCCATGAAAAACTACAGTGCGTTTCTTTCATCATAGTCTTCAAGCCCGCATCTGTCACAGGATATCCCGGCAGATCCATGCTTTGTATGTGAGAAAGCTGCCGTGCTCGGCGGCGGTGATAAAAAGATCACTCTGTGTAATATGTGTAGGAGATGCCCACAGTGGGTGACCGCATTTATTTATTGTCGCAACTTCAATGGGCGTCATTATGTTCAGTAATATTTTGTGAAAGACCACAAATTATAATTCTCATTTTCACACGTTTATCCAGCATCCTGGCAAAAGTCCTGCAGCCTCCTGGCAAAAGCACAAAATGAGAAGCCACTACAACATTTGATTTCAGCGTTCAATAAATTGGGCATTAATGGTGTTCCTGAATTAATGAACATCTATAAATTACCTTTCCAATATCGACGAGCAGTATGGCAGATCTAATGACCCTCATCACGCAAAAAGCAATTAAAATGAAATTAAACATTGGCCCACGCACACAAAAAAAATTAAAATAGACGCTAGTACATGCAGTTAAAAATACACTGAGCCTTAAATCGCTGGAATAATTCAAAACGAATTGTACGTGTGTATTAATTCAACATGCAAAAATATTCAGATGATCAGCCATTTCGAACTAATTCCATGGAATATGATAAAGTTCTCTTTTTTTTAACACTGTCTGTCCGTCTGACCACAGCTCGACTTTCACATGTTAGATACATTAGTCACGTGTTCGGTTTGCATGTGATACTGTTTCTGATATACCGATATACATGCGCAATGGCCGCCTCCCGTTTTGATACCTAATTACTAACTGTCCATCATCCGGCTTCTCATATTGCTATACTAAACGTTAGAAGCTAAATTTTTGTTATTTTTTTGAACCTGACTGTTTCCATCAAGATGGAAACAAGAGGAAATTGAATTTCAATCACATGTTTCCCGTTCAGTGTGAGGTAGTCGAAATATGTTGAAATGCAGTATGTACAGGGTGATCTAAAATTCGCGCAACTAAAATGTCAATAATCACAAGTTACTACTTTTCTCTAGTACGAGAGTGTGCATTCAATTAATTATAATAAGTGTTGAAACGTTCACCTTCTTGAATACATATAGGGACTCCTTTCATTTTCCTTGCCACCTTTACCAGTGCACGTACGCGTGTGTTAGTATTTTCATTGTGTATATTGTCTGTAAGGTTCTACTATATGTGAGCATTATTTTTTAGTCTCCACCAAGCTGCACAAAAAAATCATCTGTCGACTTCAGTGTCTGTTTTTCTTAATCGAGTTCTTTTAAGTTCTTGCATTGTCTGAATAAGATAAGGATTTGGTCTTAACTTCTTAATAGGTCTCTGTATGCTTGAACAAGACATGCCCGGTTGCGATACAGGTCTTCACAGTGAACTTCGTAGATATGATCTCCCGGATAATATTTGGTGAGAAGCACAGATATTGAAACTAATTTTCTCCAGCGTCCTGTTACTTCATGCCACTTAGACCCCAAATTTCCTTCTCAGGGTACTTAATTAAGTCTTACATATCACGAGGCGGGGCGAATCAAGCAGTGCTGTACTGTTGGTACGTGCCAGTTTGAACTTCTTGAATAACATTGCAGGAGCTTAAAATTTTGAAATCGTCAAAAAATGCAGTGACGTGAAGTGAAGTGAAATGAGGTGAAGCGAGGTTAATCGTGGTGGGGATGTGAAGTTCACGTAAGTGCAGTGCATCGGTTCATGAAGTTATGTAATTCATTACGGTGGCTGTATTACTGTACAGTGTGCGTAACTTTTAATATTAACTCATCAGCTTCAGGTTAATTGTAACTGTATTTGTATGTGTATTGTATATGTATTTGTATTGTATTTGTTTTGTAATTGTATTTGTTTTGTAACTTCTATGTATTGTGTGCAGTATGTGTCCTTTATTGTTTTTGTAATTTTGTGTGCTGTGTTTTGTTTGAGGGTGGTGTGTTATTTTGTGTGTTGTGTCTTATTGTAGTACCACTGCCACCGGGTACAAACCCATTTGCAGTCAAAATAAATAATAATAATAATAATAATTTGTGTCTGTTGGTGGAATAATTTATCTTTCTTCAATGTGCTTGATCTTTTGCGTGATTTTGAACGAACATTTGTAATCGAAATTACTAACGCAATCATGATATCCTCTTTAATGTAGGCCATGTCGTAGCGATGTGAAACCTCAGACCATTTCATGACTTTCGCTTTAAAAACGAGCTTGTATCACTTTTCCACCAAACGACATTTTGATCTCTGGACATCCAACAGTTGACGTAATGACTTTCAAATTGGACCAGTCAGTCCGTACCTTTAATATACACGTGTCAGTTTATCTATCCGGAAAACAGGCGAGACCTGTCGTTCCATCATGTCTCTCTGTGAACGCACGGAGTTTGATTATCATTGCAGTACTTGTTTCGAGTGAGTACATCGCAGAAACAATAACTGTTATCGACCTGGCTGACTAAGCGTATAGTTGCTGCGAGTTGGGGTGGGTGAAGGCAGAATGGTTCACATGTCGAAACCCGAGGTCGCGCAATCTGATAAATACACCCTGCTGGTTAGTTGGTGAACATACAGGTGATGTAGGATCATCGATATGGAACCCTTATTGGCCACGGGCAGTATTAATTATCGTGTGCTTAAATATACATGAAGGTGGATCGCTTGCGTCATAGTGCAGTTTAAACCTTGAAACCTTTAAAACGAAACTAATAGATTCTCATGCAACACTATAAGTGTGTTTAACCTTTTAAAGCCTAGCGGTAACTTTACGTACCACCAGGTTTAACATTAAAAAATTCTACGTGGTGCCTACATTGCGTTTATGTGTTTTGTACGGATCTCAGAACAAACAGCAACTTTTGCCTTATAAAACATTAAGAGATTGGTTTTTATAACCGAAGTGGAGAGTGTTTGCAGCGCGGTACGCACTGCGTCCTTATATAAAACAGATACGCTTCGTCTTTAAAGGGTTAATTACATGTCGTGTTTCGTAAGTGAATATTTCTGGTTTTAAATGAACCTATTGTGATGTATGTGGAATCGGAAATTGTGTTTCTTCAGACGTTTTGTTTTATAAAATAAGTATTTATTCATTTGAATCAGTTTTGTTACATAGAAACTAGAAGTGACTACCACAGGATCTGCTCAGTAAGTACTTAAACCCTCGTGTGAATTAATTTTTATGGATGTGAAACCAGAAACTTTGTTTCTTAGCATGTCCTCTTTCAGTGTGGGAATGTCTGCGGCCATTCAGTCTTTGGTCTTTGCGGTGGGTGTCTGTAAACACAAACATTAACACACGCAGAGCTGTGCGTCCGCCTGTTGTGCTCTGGGGATGTGAAACTTGTCCTGTCACATCAGGGGTGGAACATGCGATGAGAATATTCGAAAGTGGGATGATGGGGTTGTTTGGGTGTAAGAGGGAGGGAGGACGTAACAGGAGGGTGGATAAAATTGCATCACAAGGACCTTCATGACTTGTACCCCCCCCCCCCCATGCGCAACAGCCCTTAGTGGGCCAGGGTCTCTTCATTAGCAAGACTTCTCGACCTCACTCAGACACACCATACTCGGTAGGACTGCTCTGGGCGAGTGATCAGCCCGACGCAGTGACCTCTACCTGACAACACAGAACACTCAGAAGAGACAGACATATATGCCCCCCAGCGGGATTCGAACCCACAATCCCGGCAAGCGAATGCCCTCAGGCACCTTAAATCGCGCGGCCGCTGGGATCGGCCATAATCAGACACAGAGCTAAAAACTTTTCGAGCCGGAACGGTAAGTATAATCGAATTTCGGGACCATGCAGGGCTTCGCAGAAGACGGGGGAGGAATTGAAACAATTAAGACAGTCTGACTGTCCCAGCAACTCATTAGATCGCGAAAATGTTGGTGAAGGCCAATCGTTAAGCTAGGGTAGCCTATTTTCACGTACAAACAATTCGGGGAAATGTTAAAAATACATTAAATATAGGGAGAGGTGTTTATTGCACACAGCACCAGAGAAAATGGCGTTCGGAGAGATTGTATCTCGAAATACACAAGAGCCATCACATTAATTGTTGTACCTCTGGATTCTGCCACTCAAAACTTGTACTCCAACGTACGTTATAAACTATCCAGCTTGCTCTTTAATTCTGTGACTTTAGTATTTTAAACGTCTTCATCATTTTCCAAACATCTGCTGTCCAAACCTCGCTATTCTTTTTCGTACACTTTTTGTAAGCTGTCCAACTGACTTGGTAAAACTGATGTCGAGAAACACGGCCTATGGTAACAGCAAAGTTTCGCTGTGAACACCATAAAGGTGGTAAGTATGCCCTTCGGAGGGATTCGAACCCACAATTCCAGAAGGCGGGCGGCCGCAGACCCACGCCTTATACCGCATGGCCGCAGGGACCGGCCTTGTGTTTTTTTACCGTACAGGGGTGATGAAATCAAAGAGAACGGGATGGGCGGAGCACGTGGCACGTATGGGGGAGAAGAGAAATGCTTACATAGTATTGGTGGGAAAAACTGAAGGAAAAAGGCTACTTGGTGGAATTATTTCATAAGGAACTGTTAGTTTCTAAAGAAGGAATTTGTTCCATGGAAGTGGTTTGGTTAGTTTGTTGGTTGGTTAGTTGGTATCCTGTTCCTTAAGTAGATACGTTGTATTTTCTCGTTACCGGTTATTAGTTTTCATAGGCGTGAAACTACAGACTTTTTCACCACATATTGTTCTAACGAATATATTGTGATTCGTATGAAATTTTATAGTGGGTCAAATTCTTCGTTTGGCCTTCAGGTTTCAATAACCCCCATACCTTACTTTGCTTGCAACAACATTCACTCATTTAGGCCGATGGACGAAGCACATGCCTGTGTTACATATACCACTTGTGTCTGATAAGCAGCAGTGAACCTGATACGATTTTGTTTTTAATGTCCAGTTTCAGATCTTGTCATTCATTTTTCAAATTTCAGAACGCGTTGTTGCACAAGATGGAAAAGACGGGGTAAAATAAATGTGGTCTGGTAATGACGTGGATTGCGCTGTTATTAACCCTTCAAAGACGAAGCGTATCGGTTTTATATAAGGACTCAGTGCGTACCGCGCAGTAAACACTCTACACTTCGGTTATAAAAACCAATCTCTTAATGTTTTATAAGGCAAAAGTAGCTGTTTGTTCTGAGATCCGTACAAAACACATAAACGCAATGTGGGCACCACGTAGAATTTTTTAATGTTAAAACCTGGTCGTATGTAAAGTTACCGCTAGGCTTTAAAAGTTTAATGAGTTATTCTTTTAGCAATAGAATTTTATGATCCAACACACCAAAAATGAATTTTTTTCCGGGCGTCTGTGTCTTCACTTATTGCGACTTTTTCAAAAACGCAGTACGTTGATTGTACTTTATGCATGACCTTATATATTTTTTCTGTAATCCAATCACTGCTGGTCTGTAAATACGTGTGTGATATTATCGAAAGGAATCTGCATCAGGCACGTCAGTGACTAGTAGAAAAGTCGCGAGGCTGAAATAAAAAATGAATAATTTAAATAAATGAAAATGTACATACTGTTTGAAGTTAGCATGATGCCCAGAATGGTTTCAACTTCCTTCGGCGTTTGAGTATGGTTCTTTCCAAGGTACCCAGCTGTCGATGAACTTTTATACCCGACGACATAAACAGACCTAGTTGTCGAAGGACTGAGTTTGAGAAGCCCAAAATATCAGGCATGTTTATTCAAACACTGTTATCCGGAAACGGTCTGACGTCGGTTAAACCGCTAGTTTTATATGACAGCCGTGAATATGAACAGACGTGACAGTTGCCAAGATGTGTGTTATATATTTGTAGTGTTGAGCGGGATGAAAATGAACACACAAATGGGCGTAATATTAGAGTCTGTATAATCTTTTTGGTATTGAACAAATATACACCCTTTTAGAATGTGGAGAGAGGGATTTAGCGATACCTCAAAAAATTTTTTTGCAGATTCTGAGCTGAGTATGGGGTATTAAGAACCCCAGTAAAATAACTGAGAATTAAATTTATCTTTCGCTTTATGTAAAAGGGCTGTGACATATCTCAAACCGTGTCTCATCCCCTATTTCAGAATGAAATATGGTTTGTATCAATCGTCGCAACCGATCAGGTCGCTGTGCTTGTAAATGTTATGCCACGGTTACAAGACGCAACCCATCCTCCTTAAAAATATTTCTTTGGACAGGGAGAAATGGGTTGAAGCAAGTTCTGAAAGCTTCGATATGAAACATGACCCTATTCATCAACATTTAATGGGACAATCTATTTCCGAAGTGTTCCATTTTAGTCAAATTTAAAAAGTGGTGGGGGGGGGGGAGTTGTGTTCCTCTAGGGAAACAGGAGGCGAATAAGATCGCCATGAGGTCTTTGTGTGCGTGCATGGGTGCGTGTATGTCCCATTTAAACTTTCGAACCTCCTGACGGCCGCTTTTCACGAAATTTGGTGTCGACGTTGTGCCATTTAAGGCCACCCCCACACCATTTTTAATTTTTATAAACGCGTTAATAATAATAATAATAATAATAATAATAATAATAATAATATCCGCCCCCCCCCCCCCCCCCAGTGGCGCAGAAGTCCCTTGTAGGCCAGGGCATCCTCATTATCAAGGCTGCACGACCACACTCAGACACACCGCACTCGGTAAGACTCCTCTGGACGAGTGATCGACCCGTCATAGAAAATACACAAGAGACAGATATCCATACCCCCCGGCGGGATTCGAACCCGCAGTCCCAGCAAGCGAGCAGCCGCAGACCCACGCCTTAGACAGCACGGCAACCAGGATCGGATTAGTATACTTGCCGAAATTTTCAACCACGAACCTTCACTGCAGGGTGACTTGACATGAAATTGACGAATGATTTATTTGAAGGCTATAGCATTAACTCACGTGACAGACAGGTGGCACTTGCTTGAACGGTGTGAAAAGATTTAATTTTTGCTTGAGTACTGGATTTATGTGTTTCTTGTGTTCGGCCATCTGCCAGCATTAACCAGTTGGTCCTTGTGGAGACGTGTGTTTTCTGCCAAGTAGAAGCTGAACTGCAGGTAGCGTACTGTTTGCTCGAATTTTAAGCCCCAGTTAGCGGTGCCTAGTTGCATTGGGTAATTCGTTACACAAATCCTTTCGAGGGGCGTGGGGAAGGGGGACGCTAAGCATTCCAGCGTTCGTGTTTAATAGCGGGCCTGCTTTCCGACGATAATGACCAGTCTTTCCTGTTGGTTGTGTTCTGTCCAGTCGCACAGTAGACTGGACCGTCGAACGGTCTATGTGTGATGCTATATTAAGGGTTAAGAGGGTTGGGCCTAATCACACACATGCTAATTCTCTCCTCCCAACACCCATCCACCGTTCACCGACGAAGCAAAATTGTACCTATTTACGGTTAATTACCACTGTCCATGTAACACACTTTTTGGGTGAGCGTTGTAGTCTGCACATACAATCACATTTGCAATTAGTGCTAGTACTGGGTGCAATGGTGACTTTGATAATAAGTTCCTTTTCCTTAATATGATTTTCTTTGGAATTTTTAGATGACGAAAGTAAGTTTTTGTTTAAAATTTTTTAAAAAAATTGGGCACCATATTACTTCGAATATAAGGCGCAGACCACTTTTGTAGAGGGATTTTCAGGAAAATCGGCAAATTCTATTTTCCGTTAGTGGATGAAATTCAGAGCTACCAAAAGAATTGGCTACAGCATGTTAAAAGGATGGAACATTCACGAATACACAGGATTGCACTGGAACACAAACCAAAAGGCAGATGCGACATAGGTCGACCAGAAATAAGATGGAGAGATCAAAAACATCTTGAAGATTGAGTTTCCACAGGACAGGGCCCAGACATCCTACATATGTTTACGTTCTTGATGATGATGATGATGATGACGACGACTTTCCCTATGTATTGTATGATACGACATCAGTCTTTATTTTGAAGAATTTTCTGTGCTAGTCGACAATTTTTGCAAGCAAACGTATGTCATTGTTCTTAAAATTTACAACCCTCTCTTAGCGAGGTCACTTGTTCTTCGAGGAAAATCATGCTTTCGACACTTTCGAAGAGTGAAGAATAGTATGTCGAGTTTAAGACGCACCCTAATTTTCAATTCGGAAAAACGTGAAAAGTTGTGTGTCTTTAATCCCAAATAATACGGTAATTCTGTGAAAGTAGCTTCTTTACGTTTTACTCTCACTACGCCATGCCATGAAACACGGTGCAGGCAGGACACGACATACTCGCGTGCTCCATTCTTTGTACAGATCAGCTCGTATTGTTGCAGCACCGCGAAATAGAACAGGCTGGGAGGTTGAGGCACTGCGCTACAAGCCGGAAGGTTGTGGATGCAATTTCCGATTGTGTCATTGGAATTTTTCATTTACACAGTCCTTTTGGTGGCACTATGGCCCTGGGGTCGACTCAGCCTCTAACAGAAATGAGTACCAGAAATATTGCCTGGAGTGTAAAGGCGGCCGGTGCCTAGGGCTGACAACCTTGCCACCTTCATGTGCTAATTGCCTAGAAATCTGCAGGCTTCAATCTCCTGGAACCCTAAGGGTCTGTCCAGGCCTGTAATGTGATTGCGTGACAGTGTGGGAGGAGGTGAAAAGAGGAACTAATGTCGGCGATTTCGGTTGGAAATCTGTAAAACGTAGACATGGAGTGGGCGGAACGGGGTTAGGATCTTGTGCAGTCTCATGCCTTGACTGTGTGTCTAGCCACCAGTTTTACCGCCAGACAGTGGGATCAATAAGGCCCGATGTCCTTCGTGAGAGAATAAATTTTATTCCTCGTAATATTCGGATTTTAATTAAAGACGGGGAAAGCCAGTAATATTGCGATCGCGTGACAGAAAGGGAAGAAAATTTTAACCGTTATCGGTTTGTCGTCTTTTTTAAGAACTCATTTTTCAATAACGAACGTATTATTCGTTTGTGGAGGACTTGGATATAGATAGAAAGTGAACTCGGGCAGTTTTAATATGCTGATTCTGTATAGGGTCAGTGGGCAATAATTAGTGAGTGCAGAGAAAGTGAAGATGTTTTAATTAAAAGTGAGGGCTTTAGTTTCCCAAAAATACTGCCGAGTGGGAGATGGGAGGTCTCCTGCCGATGATTTGCTGTTATGTCATTCTAACGCACAGAGTTCAGAGAGAGCAAGCGAACGTGACGAGGAAAAGTGAAGCAGGAGGTGTTTTGCTTTTGAAGTTCCACATAAAAAAAAGTTGATTCCACCGATGGGATTTTTATGTTTCGTAATTGGCCCAGTTTGGGTAAAGGCTGTAGACAGATTTCTTTCCCTTCACCAAACTTT
The DNA here is from genome assembly GCA_013340265.1 of Coptotermes formosanus. Lineage (NCBI taxonomy): Eukaryota > Metazoa > Arthropoda > Insecta > Blattodea > Rhinotermitidae > Coptotermes > Coptotermes formosanus. The sequence goes on from BLKM01000820.1 coordinate 863,230, forward strand.
CTTTCTTTCTTTCTTTCTTTCTTTCTTTCTTTCTTTCTTTCTTTCTTTCTTTCTTTCTTTCTTTCTTTCTTTCGCCTAATCTCGTAACATGTTTTCATTGTTTTTATTTGTATCTCGTTCGATGTTATGTAGACTAATCTTTTCATTCGAAACGTAGTCGTTAGATGACGCGAAGAATAAACCACTGAAACACAGGCGGCATCCACGTAACACTGAATGTTTACTCACCATTTTAGCGTTAATGCACGTACTGCTCATGTGACACTTTTAAAAATGTCGATATCTATGTTAACTGGCACAACTGACGATGTTAACTTTTCGTGTTTTGTACTGTTCATTGCATTTGCTTAACATGATCAAATCGACGAGAGTGGGATTTGTAGAGTATATGGCACAGATTTTAGAGTGATGAGAAATGAATACCATATTTGGAATAAAACTGACATATATCTGAAGCTATCCATCCCGTTGTGCATATAGACTTACATAAATAACACTACGTATTCCGCTTGACACAACCTGTATTTGTTATTATTAATTTCAAACACTACAAGTTTTGATCAAACTAATCACCATCAGGCGTTTTTTTTACAAACCCTTAAAATTCAAGGTAAAAATGAAAAATTTTGCGAGATCTCCAAATGATATAAAATGTATAAAATGTGAGTGCAGCCGACTTGTAATCTTTGTGGTGTGTCATTAAACACAAACGTTGTGGTGCAGAACCCATAAGTTTAAATTTAAAAAAATTAAAAATTTAGGATGCTATTTCCTAATTATCAAAATAGCGATTGAAAACACAGCGGGGATGAATCGCGTTAAGATGAATTCTATATTTGTTTGGAAGTCGTGAAGGGAAGAGGCTGTGTCGTAGACCAAATTGTAGATAGAAGGGTAGTATTAATATCGATCTCAAAATAAATTTGGTGGGATGTAAATCGTTTTGATTTGGCCTAGGGCAGGTACTAGGGACTGGCTGACGTGCACACGGTCTAAAATCATCGTGTTCCATAAGAAGTGAAATGTCTGGACTCACATCGATTAGTGATTTGTCAAGAAAGTGCCTCCTGCGTGTATTTGCTTGGTAGTTTACTTGGCTAGCTAGTTTGTCAGCAAGTTGGTTCAGCTACGAGAATTCTGTATGTTAACATTGCGTAAGGAATATTACACGTCTGGGTGCACATATGCGTTATGAACAGTAGTCGAATTTCACGGACCTGCAAATGGCTTTGCATAGCTTACTGCAGATATCACATTAATCTCCATGGAATCGCCCGTCTCTAGTGACTTAACACAGCGTACACACAATGTAACATATACATATGGTATGTAAACAGAAATTGCATGTCTCAAGGGTGCCGGCAAGATAGTTCCATCTTTGTAACTGTGTTTGTCGCGCGGCGTGTGTCTACACACGAGTCCTTTCGGGTATTTTTCTTCTGAATATATCTTTCAGCTTTTTGCCAGTGCGTGTGTACACTGACGTTGTAGTGTGTTTATCCTCTTTAGTTTACAAAGAGGGATTGTTAACTGTTGCTGCATACGAGTAGCAAAACTTACATAAAGACATTATGTGTGAACACGGAAGCTGTGTGTTTACACGGTAGTGACTTTCAAGGAAGCGCTGTGTACAATATAATCATGTAAAATGACACTAAAAGCCTCGAGGAGATTATGGCTCTAAACCCTTTTAAGATTGACGTTTGTTTAAATTACGAGTATATACAAAAGTTCACTTCCTTCCTGAAAGGCAGTGTAGCCCGAGTCCATTATAAAAACCAGTTGGTTAATGTTGTTACATAAATAACACTGTATGTTTCGATCAAGCAGATCATCATCAGGTGTTTGTTTATACAGAAACTTAAAATTCAAAGTAGAAATGCAAAATTTTTCGAGATCTCACGAATGATATATGCGTAAAGTATGAAGTATCGATTACAATCGACCTGTGATCTTGGTGGTGTGTCGTTAAGCAGAGACAGTTTGGTGTACAGCCCGAAACTTGAAGTTTAAATAATTTAAAAAAATTATGGATGCTAGTTCCTAATTAGGTATCAAAATGACGAAACTTATCTTCCTTTTATACTTTTGAATGCATTGTTTAGTCCATTATTTAAAAATCCGTTATTTAAAGCTGTCGAATGTTGGTCGAGTAGTCAGCTGTCCATTAAAAAGTACGTCGGGGTGGGCCCCGTTATCATGACGTATTTTTCACTATATTCCGTTGCTGTGTGGAGAAATTGTAGGTATTTAGTGTGAGAATAATACGAAATACATTTACACACACTGTTGGCAGAATGCAAATCTTGTCAGTGTTACAGCAGGTGTTGTTGTCCTGTAATTGGTCACTATAGTGATTTAAGCGGCTGTCATTGTGTCGCGTCTTATTAAGTCTCTTGTGCATAGGGATGTGTTCCAGTGGCACTTAATTTTGTAAAAAGTAAAACTGTAAAGGTGTCCCTGTCCACGCCGTTAAGGCATACAGGGGAAGTAGAGGTATAGCTCCACTCATTCTTAACGCCGGTACTAGGTGGAGGTGAGTGGTCAACTTCTTACCCTGGCCACTTTATCCTCGGGAAAGAACCCCATTACACGTCGAATAGGAGGCTGGGTGGGCCGCAGGGCTGGTGTTGGCGTCTTGCAAAGAGAAAAGTCCCTCGTCCATGCAGGGATTCAAACCCCGCGCCTTCCAGCATATAGCCTAACTGCTGTACCGACTACACTACTCGGACTCCTGTGCAGCGGTTTTGTCTGGATGATAGATACTGTTCCTTTTGGTCAGTGACTCTTCGTGTATCGAACGTTTGTGGTCTGTGATACCATAGCAGATTTTTTCACGCAGACATTCTGTTTACGTGAACCTTTTAAAGACGAAGTGTATCTGTTTTATGTAAGGACTCAGTCCGTACCGCGGTGTAAACACTCTCCGCTTCGGTTATAAAAACCAATCTGTTAATGTTTTATAAGGCAAAAGTTGCTGTTTGTTCTGAGATCCGTACAAAACACATAAACGCAATGTGGGCACCACGTAGAATTTTTTAATGTTAAACCTCGTCGTGTGTAAAGTTACCGCCAGGCTTTAAAAGGTTAAGACATAATTGATCCATGGCTCAACGTCGTTGCAAAGCGAGTATGTTGCACTGTGATAGTATCATTGGCCGAGCTGTACCCACGAGATTACAGCTTTCCTTTTAGTCGAGGTGAGTGACGTATTTTCGTATGTGTACTTACCAGTTATTTTATGTTGGACGTTGGTCTGCGCAAAAGGGATGGGAACCTTTGAATAGCGGGAGAAAAATTGAGCTTACGAACAGACCGATGGATCCTCTCGTTTGTAAGTGGAGGAGTGGCTGCCTATGTCATATACTTCTTGCGATTTATACGTGACTCGGACATGATTTTCCCCAGTGTTATTGGATCTTCTATTTAAGAATATTTCCCCGAGTTTGATGTGTAACCTCTAGTCAGTTTTATTACCTGGAGTCACGCAACGTTTCCTGTTCTGTAAGAATGTAATAGTCTGACAAGGGAATCAGGCTGTCGGCTTTGTGCGTTCGAGCTACTGCATCCCGCTCAACCTTTTTCATTCCAGTTACGCAGCCTTAACGAGAGATTCCCTTGTTAGTTCCCGTACTCTATACGCCAAAAGAAAACTCCCTTTGAAATTACGTGAATAGTGTACAGAATGCAGTTATTCTTGAGTGAACACTCGACATTCAAACTTTTTTTAGGCCCCTTATTTTGCATACACTTGCCCAGGCTTCTCTTAAATGAATACTGTGTAGGTTTCTCCATGGCTTTTGATCTTTGGTCTTTGTATCGTGGCGTCCTGTGTTTACTTTACTTCATGTTACGACGCAAAACTTGCTTTCAGAATTGTCTGGCAAGTGGGAGCACTCCATTAACAAAATACTTCACGTTCGTTCGCTCGCCTGTTAATTGTTTGTAAGGTTATGTTTGATTTTGAGATGGCTTATTAGATAAAAATTGAAGTCAATAGCTATTGAATATATTCCAATTTACGGATAGCTGTAAGAAGATTCCGAAACTGAGGTAGAAGGAACGTGTGTAATATTCTGTACAGAATTACCTTCCCCTGTTACTACTGGATCCCGAATGACAGTTAACGTTCTTTGAGCAATCAGAAGAAAAGTATCTAATCGCTTTTGAACCACATATGATGAGTTACATGCGCAAGGAGAGGCGTAAACGTGTTTCACAGTCAGACATTCACTCAGCACCGATATTTCTATATATACATACCGCATATCACAAACCCGTTACAGATCCAAAGTTCATGCCACGTATGTGGACCTGAGAAGCAGAAGTCTTTTTGGGCTTCTTGGCACTTGAAGATGTGACCGATATGTTGTCCCGAAACGTCGGCTCAAAATTACCACGCAACGCTCAGTAATTTCTCAGAAGAGCGCAGATCTCATCTACATCGCGGCGGAAGCCTGAAATCAGCTTAGGATGATTGTTGGAACGCCTGCCGGAATATGTTTAGACTATTCGCCTTACACTGCCGTCGGAGAAGTAGTCGCCATAGCATGGCGTTGCTCTCATGTCTCGGTTTGTTCATCGCAAGCGAACAATGGACTAATCACGCGTAGGGTGTGTTGTGTTTGTAGTTTTGTAAAAACTGCTGTAAGGGACGTAAAATCATATTAACCCTTTAAAGACGAAGCGTATCTGTTTTATGTAAGGAATCAGTGCGTACCGCGCTGTAAACACTCTCCACTTCGGTTATAAAAACCAATCTCTTAATGTTTTATAAGGCAAAAGTTGCTGTTTGTTCTGAGATCCGTACAAGACACATAAACGCAATGTGGGCACCACGTAGAATTTTTTAATGTTGAACCTGGTGGTACGTAAAGTTACCGCTAGGCTTTAAAAGGTTAAGTTGAAATAATCACAGCAGAGGCTGTGTGAATTAATTGTTGGGGGTTAGTATTTGAAATTACTTACAGTATATCACAGCGGTCGCGACGAGTTGCAGCACGTCGCATAGTTGCACTTCAGAAATTCAAGAATTACACGTGAAACAGACTAGGCTCAACAACTCAATGCACAGAGAAGTAGGAAGAGGAAGAGGGGGAGTAGAAGGAGAAGGAGAAGTTAAAAGCGCAGCACAGTCGACCTTTGAATTCCATTGGCTATGCAAAGACTGTACGGCAGCTACAGAAGCTGTGACAACGTAAACTTGTCGCATCGTCTTCACCCCACACTGTGAAGGTGCATGCTACGGCGCAGAGGTTAATCACATGTAGTTCGCAATTTAGGCACTAGTTTCAGGTGAGCTATCGGCTTGAAACTTGGGCCGATGTCCTGGAAGTGAGCTAGTCGCCTATGCTCAGTTGTACTTAGCCTGAGGACGAGGTGTGTAAAGAGAAACCTTTTTGGCACACCGAGAAGCGAACTGTGGTTCCCTGTTCTGTAATGACTTGAGCCTGCTAACTAAACTGGTCGGGTTTCTACTGCAGAAATCAAAGTGGGGCTTTATTGACTTGTATAATCGTCTGTTGTAGATGTTTAACAGGCTAATTATAGTACGCCAAAAAATTGTGCGTTTTATCGGCAATGTTATACTATTGTGTAATAATGATTGATCATTGTTAACCCTTTAAAGACGAAGCGTATCTGTTTTATATAAGGACTCAGTGCGTACCGCGCTGTAAACACTCCACGTCGGTTATAAAAACCAAACTCTTAATGTGTTATAAGGCAAAAGTTGCTGTTTGTTCTGAGATCCACACAAAACACATAAACGCAATGTGGGCACCACGTAGAATTTTTTAATGTTAAACCTGGTGGTATGTAAAGTTACCGCTAGGCTTTAAAAGTTAATAGTCTTTGAATTTTTAGTGTATTAATACAGTGTAAGAGTATGCATTTTGGTGTGTGGTAATTCTAACACTGTGGTTGAAGTATTGTCGGTGGTAAGAAATGTGGTTATATGACAGTAATACTTGTATGTTTAGCGTTTTATCCGTCTACGAAATTTACATAAAAGCACTTTTACATAATGTCTTTGTGTGATGGAAACGTCATTTATGTTCTGAAAATAAAAGGCGTTATTTTCAGTGAGAATTTCTATATACTACTAGCTTCTTATGTTCTTTTTCATACTTTTTTGGTACGAAACAAATTGGATGGGTTTACAATTCCCATGTGTAAGCAGATGGAAGTTTCTTATATAAATCATTTTTTACTTCATTTTCTGAGCTCTGACTCTTCAGAATTTCAGAAGTGAACATTTGGAGTAGAAAAGAAAGAATACGAAACGAAAAGACATTCCACGAGGAGTGGCAGCCGTGGTAGAAAAACAATTTGCCGTTTGGAAGGTGCTGGAATGCTATCAGAGTTGGATATGTAGCCCAGTGCCAACTGTAGGGTATGCCGCAGGCTACCAGTTCCCAGGACGACAAGCAGCCTGTATTGTCCCTACGCAAATGTGTCATATCACGTTCATATTGCATCTCTTTTTTTATATAGAAGCTGTCTGTGACGTATGAAAGTTGTACCTGCGTAATGGCTGTATTCTGTTCCAACATTTGATAATATTTAAAGAACGTAATATGAGTAGTTACGTGTAGAAGATTTGGGGCTCGACTCATAGAAAAGATAGGAATTTTTACGAAATAACAAATACCAACTAATGCAACAAAATATATATAATCTTTATTCGTGGAAAAGTCTCCTGCATGTTTCGACCCTGCTGGGCCATCTTCAGGGAGAATAGTTTTGATACACTATGGTTGCGTTTAATTAAATGGGAATTTTTCTTTTATTCTCTGTAGCCATACAGCCTTTGTCGGACACCAAGTCTCCTTCTGATTGTTACTCGTGAATTTCAAGTAGGCTATGGGAACTTCACAGCTAATTGTGTGTAAACACACCAACACGTGCACACATTTACCGAAACTTTTAGTAAAATAAGTTCAGTGTGTTCCTTGTCCGTGCACTATATCATACAAAAACACTAATCACCAACAAATGCACAAAGAGAGTTCTATCATCAATCGTAACACACTCCTACATGTTTCGACCCTGCTGGGTCATCTTCAGGGAGAACTTTTTGTTACCGTTACACTAAGGTTGTACTTTGCAGTTGAGTGAGAATGTGCTGTTGACTGTGTACTGGGTTGTTTTTGGAGTCGTGAACTCTCCGCGGTCCTCCGGGTCTGTCGGCCCGGACCGCGGAGAGGTCACAGGCCCGGACCGCGGAGAGTTCACGCCTCCATAAACAACGCAGTACACAGTCAACAGCACATTCTCACTCACCTGTAAAGTGCAACCCTAGTGTAACGGTAAAAAAAGTTTTCCCTGAAGATGAACCAGCAGGGTCGAAACATGTAGGAGTGTGTTACGATTGATGATAAAACTCTCTTTGTGCATTTGTTGGTGATTAGTGTTTTTGTTAAAATAAGTTCACTTAAATACCCGACCGAAACACGTCGTGTCTTTAAGTGAACGTATTTTACCAAACGCTTTGGTAAATGTGTGCACGTGTTGGTGTGTTTATATAGAATTCTGAGCGCTACGTGCTCGGTACGGACAACATGAAGTTCACAGCTGATGTTGGTAACTTAATGGGGGGTCAACATTCGTGTGTGACGGGACACATGAGTTGAGAATACGATTCTTGGCTTTCACGACTAAAAAGATTCGTATTGTGACATTCTTGGTTCTAATGCCAATCAGTCTAGTGCTCTGAAGATGAAGATGATGGCAATAATAATAATAATAATAATAATAATAATAATAATAATAATAATAATAAATTACATCATGCGACATGATACCAGTGTTCGCTCAACTGCGCTTCAATATATGTAAGGGACTATGGGGTAAAATTAGACAGTGAACTCCAGTATGAACATGTACCAAAGTCACTAGAAACAAGTGAAGTGGGCAAGGTAACCATATTATGGAATCAACAAGTGCAAACCGACAGAACCATCCCCAACAGTAAGGTAAGGTCGTGTAAAAAGTTTCTGTTCAGAGCAGTAGCAGGCCCGCGGAGCTTTAAAAATAAGTTAGAGGGGACGCTGACCAGACTATACGTCGTTATCACCCCAGAAAACAGCATTCTCCATAGTCGTCGCTGATTTATACACACACCGTTTCTTTTACCGGCTTCCAGAGAATGGCTGCTTTATTGCATGCAAAGTCTGCTTGCGCCGACACATACGGTGACAGCTGCAGTGCTCAAACATAGAGACAGTCTGTGAGTGTGTATATATTTGTAGAAACTACAGCTGATACTACATTACCCCAGGTTTGAGGTTTTCGTAGCGGTGACTATGAAGACTTAACGTCTTCTTGAGTGTCACGTCGTAGAAATTGACCGTAGTTAGAAGTTAGCAGATTGAAGTCGGGGAATGCTTGCTATTATTCGGTGCAGAATCTTTTGTCTTCCAGGTTGCTATCCAAAAACACAAAGATGATGGTATACAGAACTGTAGTTTTAACTGTTGTTTTTTATGGGTGTGAAACTTGGTCTCTTACACTGAGGGAGGAACAAAGACTGAGGGTGTGCGAGAATAGGGTGCTGAGGAGGATATTTGGGCCTAAGAGGGACGAGGCGATGTTTAAACTTCGGAAGTTATCTAACTTCAAATGAATAGGAATTTTGCTTTCAGTGGTAAGCAGATGAATAAAGTACCAAGCCTGTACAGCTATACTCTAGCGTACAGGCACGATACTTTATTTATAATGGAAGCTTTGATTCAGTCCTCTACCTGTGTATAGTAACTAGAACATTTTATTAAAACTTCTTTTATTTGTGTATGATGTTATTTGCTACATGTTTTGTCCTGTTCTCGGCCCTAATCAGGGAAGTTGTTCATGATACAACACAGTGAAATAATGATGGCTTTACACTTTTATCCTTCATGGGTTAACAATGGGATATTTTGTAAACTGTATGATGAAGTTTTAATATAATCCTGTAATATACAGAGGTCGTGTTATATTAATCATTACACGGCTGGACGGTCCGAGGTTCGAGTCTCGGTAGGGGCAAGGGATTTTTCTCTTCTCCAAACGTTCAGACCGGCTGTGGGACCCACCCAGCCTCCTGTTTAGTGGGTGCCGGGATTCTTTCCTGGCATAAAGCCGCCGGGGCGTAGAGTTAACCACTCATCTCCCTCTAGTGCCGAGCTTAAGAATGAGTGGAGTGATAGCTATAATCCCCCTGTATGCCATCATGGCGTGGACAGGGAAAACTGCCTACCCGGTGAATATGAAAAATTTCTTGCCAGTCAAGTTATTTATTTTTTATCTGTTTGGACGTCGGTTTTATTTTATGACGTCGCATAATAAGCTGACTAGTGAACTGTGGGTTGTGAGGTACATTCGAACCCGGGTATAACATCATTGGTTTATACTACACCTCGTCTATAGCGTCAGATATTCTGTAATACCAATTAATTCCTCAGTGTTAACCATAACATTATACTCCTCGGTTAGAAGAATACTCGTTTATAACGACACAAAATATTCAGTCCTTTTCATGACGTTATAACCGAGTTTGTCTTTATGTGGCAGGAGTCGGTTATTTTATAATTTAATGTAATGCCCCAGCATTTGTTTGGAGATATGAACCCAGGACTTCCCACATGCGAAGTAAAGTACTACTTACTCCAATGTGACTTTCGACTTGCAGATGCCTTGAACTAGGTCTACATGCAAAACGTTAAGACGCCACTTTGCATTATATTAATCACGTATAATGGCCGACTGAAGATCTGAGATGTAGACACGTACTGTACAAGAATGTGGGTTGCTGGTAGTTTGTTGCATGAATTGGAGGATGGGGAGTAAGGAGAAACTGCACATTTCTCATTGTTCCCAGTGTTACAGTTCTGTTGGAATTTGTTCTGAGAAAACTTCCCCTATATTTGCTCTACGCGTTTCTTGCTTACTCGTTTCTTGCTTCCGGTTGTAAATAAGAACGTGATATTACCAGGGTCGTGACCTATATGTTTCCGCAGAGAGTTCTTATATCGCTTTAGTGCTGTACTAGCTTGCTTTCTGTATGAAGCACCACAATCTGCCATGGAATCTATTTCTGATATGTGTCACTGGAGAATCTACCGTTGTGTGTGCTTCAGGTTTCGTTTGCTTTTTGTATAATCGGTGCTGTTGTTGAACGTGTAGGTATTTAAGGTACTTAACGACGGCTTCACAGAAAAGCTGTAAAATTGATACTAGGCTACCTGGTCCTACGTACCTTCAGACAGTTCTTGTTCTAAGTAGTGAAAACCATGAAAAACTTCATACTTTAGGCAAGATAATTTCGAGTGTTGCCTTATTATCTATTGTTTCTCCAACCTGTCGGTTTACGTATAAAATATCACGTTCCTTCTGCCTTGTGAGAAGCTTCGAACTGTTGTATGGAACAGAAACAGTGTTAATTCTTATTATGACCCGTCTAAATTAAGTTCGATTATCGCTCGTTTTGTGTTTTACGTGTCCAAATTTATGACGCTGTTAGTTTAATCAAAACAGCAGGAATAAACGGGTATTATCTTCCCATTTTTCGTGGTTATGCGAGTGTTCTGTTTACGTTAAGATTATAAGCGTTATAAGAGAAATTTTTTACATATATGTATCAGATATAGGCCTACCTGTTCATGCTTATTCATTTGTTCATATTACATTTTCTTCAGCTTGTCTACATGCACACCCCATCGTAACTTCCTTGATTAAATATTTCAGAAATTACAAGGGAAATACTTCCGATTTAAATGTCATAGTCCGTCGCTTGGGTCGTTTTGTCTTTTTATACTTCTGTCGTGCAAAGAGAATTAAAAGACATGAATCTGTTACGACAAATTCTGTTGGAAATGTTTTCCCAAATTACACCTGAACGCACCTTATCGGCCTTCAAACCGTGCGATCCGTTTCCCGAATGTGTCATAATTGTCTGTGTCTGGATGGGGAGATAACTGTGGCCTGTTGAAGGTTAGATTTCAGAGTTTTTCGGGAATAGAAATTAAGAATAGAGTTATAACACCGTCCAGTTTTGTAGGTTGTTGCTAAGGAACAACCACGGGAAGGTAAACATGTGCAGACGTGCAGATGCCATGACATTGAAGCCCGCTTTGTCGAGGTTTCAGGCAATAACCGCACCTCGGGATTAGCTGTATATATGTGTGCGTGTATGAGAGAGAGAGAGATTTTGTGTTTTTGTAAATATATTATTTATTAATTTTGTTTACTGTGTGTATGCGCTTCTGTGGCGTGGGTACGTAGTTGATATAAATTGCAATTAATTTACGTGGAACATAGATATGACAAAAGGAAACTTTTCAGAGTCTTAAATTTTTAATTTTGATACTGTTTATTGGAGGGGAATGAATTATATTAGCAACTTCCTTTTTCCCCTAACCCCCCCCCCCACCTCCCCACCGTATATTCCTCACCATCTCGAGGCAAAATCCTAGGAGCTTTGGTGTGTAATTAGTGGAGCAGTTCGCTTGTATTGAGTGAAATCTGTGCTGCGACAATAACGACTTCACCACCGGGTGTATATATAAGAGGTTACACGTCTGAGGAAGTTAGTTTTGAAGACTTTGTTGGTTGTTGTTGCTAACTTCAGTTGTTCTACCGAAACGCAGATAACAAGCGGATACTGCAGCGAGGTTTGTATTTAAGAATGTTAATAGTATCGTAAACGCACCAGTCGGTATACTGCCTTGCTACAGGCTGGACAATCTTGGGTCGAATCCCGAGATGGGCAAGAGATCTTGTCTCCTCAAAAACGTCCTCATTGTTTCTGTGGCCCACCCAGTTTCCTATTCAATTGGGTAAGGGGGTTCTTCCTCGGAAAAAGCGGCCGGAGCGTGAAATTGATTATTCATGTCCATCTGGTGCACAGGTTAAAATGAATGGAGCTATACCTCCATTCCCCCTATATGCTTTCGTGGTGTGGAAATGGAGAGTTTCGTATTTACCTTTACCTTTTACCTGTCACAGCTAGTAATTACTAATTCATCTGAGGTTAGCGCTCTGACGTAGCATTCATATACCGCGTCATGTCGTTGAGACTTTCGACATTCACGTTCGGTTCCGAGGGGTGTAGGGGGGTGGTAGATGGAACTCTGTTTCACGTGTAACGTAGGTAGAGGGTATGAGAAATGCGTACATAATTTTGGTCTGAAAAAGTGAATGGAAAGAATAGTCGGTAAACCTAGGCATGTGTGGGAGGATAATATTAAAATTGGTCTTAATATATGTGAAGATGTGAAGTGGATTCAGCTGGCCTGCGGCAAGGTCCGATGACGGACTGTTATGATACGTTAATGAACTTTTGGGTACCGAAAAATGTGTAAAGTTTATTAATATCCTAGCGATGATGGCTTCTGTGGTAGGACTGTGCTAGACACTGTGCTGGGGGTGAATAGCTTTCGAAAATTTCTGGGACAATGTGTTTGTCCTGTGGCTTTTTGTGTACGTTATTATTATTGTTATGATGATGATCATCATCATCATCACCATCATCATCATCATCGTCGTCGTCGTTACTGTGTAGAATGTACCGCTATATGCAGAAAGTCGTTCATTTTGTGCGCACACTGTATATATATATTCCTCATGACTGTTAACAATAAATTCGAAGTTTTCCCTGTAGAACATTAAACGTCCGGTATTTGTAGTGGAAGTACGTGCTCTTCGTGAGGTACTCACGCGATCTTTATGTGAAACATAGATTAATTTTCGTCGTCAGAGGGTTAAAGGTATTACGAAATTTGTGGGTGTCTGCGTCTTTATGTGAAAAGAGGAGGATGTGTAATCTTCCGTGTACCGGAAGATTTGGGGCATCCAGCTTCTGCAATGTACACCATTTTATCGAGACGACAAACAGAAATACAGACATTTCCATTTATTTCTTAGCATGTTTAACATTTATTCTCATTTTTTTTCACTTTGGCCTCACCGTGCATTCTTTTGTATCACAAGTAAAATCACCAACAATTGCACTGTATTTTTTTACACTTATTCTGTCTTACCCCAACATGTTTCGGCGTAGCATGACGCCATCTTCAGGGGGATCGTGCAGAGTTAAGACACTAATTCACTCGGGCGATGTTTACATACAATATTAAAGGAAGTGGTTGCTAAAAACATAACTTATACACATACTCAGTACTTTTTCAGTTTGTTAAAACCACACTTTTACTGTTTCCTGGTGCCGTTCATTATTAACGTTATGTATTACATTTCACCAATTTTAAGACTATGTAACAGTGCGCCTTGTTACATTTTATCAGCCTCTTTGACTATTTAACATTGTGCCACGGCATGAAGAGTAATAGTGTGGTGTTGCCTTTGATCATGACGTTGTGTACTACGCTTTTACCATCTCTTATCAAGTTTTAACAAACTGAAAAGGTACTGAGTATGTGTATACGTTATGTTTTTAGCAACCACTTCCTTTAATATTGTATGTAAACATCGCCCGAGTGAATTAGTGTCTTAAATCTGCACGATCCCCCTGAAGATGGCGTCACGCTACGCCGAAACATGTCGGGGTAAGACAGAATAAGTGTAAAAATTACAGTGCAATTGTTGGTGATTTTACTTGTGATTTATTCTAATTTTTAAATGTATTTGTTTACCATATTGTTGACGTCCTAAATTAGCTGCAGTTGTCCGTTCATCCGGCTTGTACTTAACGTCACGAAACGAAAATAATTCGTCTTGTAGGGCATTTCAGATCGTAACCGGACTGTACTTATCCCGAGTGCAGCAGGCAGTCGTGGATAATATTGGCACCACGCAATTGCGTGGATCAGCATTCCCGTCGAATAAGCTTAGATTGTGTTTCAGCACTTGGCTAACCGAACTCACAGTTAATTAACTGATTTTTAATTAAGTTGTTTAACGTTGTTATTTCAATCGTAAATTTCTCGTGGCGCCGATGCCAGTGGCCGAACGGTCTAAGACGTAGACCTGCGGCCGAGCGCTTGCTGGGATCGTGGGTTCGAATCCCACCGGGGGCATGGATGTTTGTCTCTTGTGAGTGTTTGTGTTGTCAGGTAGAGGGCTCTGCAACGGGCCGATCCCTCGTCCAGAGGAGCCCTACCGACTGTGGTGTGTGTTTGAGTCTGATCAAGTGAAAATAAATAACCTCGACACCTACTGTGAACAAGTAGGTAGAAGAGGGAAGGACTACGAAACGAAACGATTTCTCGTGGCATCAGCTGAGCTAGAAAGAATGTTAAAAATGGTGAATGGGCCTTCAAGTATCTAGTTCCTCTTCCCTTGACAAAAATCGTTGTGTCTGACAAAATACAAAATCTGTTGGCATTTTGTATGAACTACGTATGGAACATGCGAAGAAATCTTCCCTTACATTTGAAGTTACGGTGTTCTATATATGTTACATGCGAAAGAAGAGCGTCTCTGGCGACGTAACTTGCGTCTCGGCAGTGTGGCAATTAATGCCGGCACTTCTGGGATTCAGATTTGCGGGACTGTTGAGTCAAAACACTAATCATGAACGTCACTTCCTCGAATATTAAATAGACTCCAAAGGCGAAGTTAAAATTTATGTGAATTTGTTTATATTCTGTTGTGTATTACAGTCTCTTAAACAGGGTGTGGGTGGATTCATCTGGCTCACGAAAGAGATCAGTGGCGGGCACTTGTTACCACGGTTTGTAACCTTCGGATTCCAAGAGAGGCGAGTGAGTGAAGACATTCAGGTAGCTGGACGATGGTCATTTGCTCAGGAACTTTGCCCTGTGGAGTGTTATATTGTTTCTTAAATGCGTTATAAGTCCAGTAGCTTCAACAGCATGAATGTCAAATACCACTGTTGTATTCATATGGCACACTGTACTGTGTGTCATTATGGGTTTGGACATTACTGGGCAATGAGAGGAGGTATGAGACGAAATGTATGAAGTGCTTTTATGAACCTTGAGAAAAGAGTACTTTACTGTGGGGACCGAGAGGAGCACTTTAGTGACCACAGCATGCAACTAATGGTCCATTCGTCTTCGAAAAATGTTTGTAGGAGCTGTTCTTTGTAAAGTAGTCCGTGCTGTTGTACTGAAGGAAATGGCGTGTTTGTTGAACACTTGGTAGCTGTTTTGTCTGTGGTATTTTATCAGGCAGCACACGTGTGTACGTTTTAAGGCAGGATATGCCTTTTTCGTTAACCTTTTAAAGCCTAGCGGTAACTTTACATACCACCAGGTTTAACATTAAAAAATTCTGCGTGGTGCCCACATTGCGTTTATGTGTTTTGTACGGATCTAAGAACAAACAGCAACTTTTGCCTTATAAAACATTAAGAGATTGGTTTTTATAACCGAAGTGTAGATTGTTTACTGAGCGGTACGCACTGAGTTCTTATATAAAACAGACATGCTTCGTCTTTAAAGGGTTCATGTGAAACCTTTAATGCCTTTTAAAATGACCTGAAATACAAAAGTGACAGGTCTTTACCTTAGTCATGAGTTCGAATCCCTTTAGCTACGGTTTTTATAGTAAATGGGATTTGGGGTCCTCCCTGTGGTCGGTGTGAAGATTCCTTGTGGTTTGTGACGCTGTATGGATTGATAGGTATGTGTAACTCGCCCGAAACGTCGGTAAAATTTACCAGACATCACGGCGTTATGTCCAAAACGTTAAAAAACTGGTAACGATCGTATTTTCATGGAAATGCTCGAGATCGTGCCGCTGCCAGGCTTGCTGTCAGTTGTGTGTAACTTTCGAATTCTTGCTCTGTTGGGTGCCCCCCAGTCATTCAGTTGCCGAATTGATAAAACTGGAATCCGAATACGTGGCACCCTTTCTTCTTTGAAAATCAGCGTTTTATGTTTTGTTAGCCCTTTGAGGCTTATTTAGTAATGGGAGGGTGAGTGTGGTTCAAAATGCAGAGGGGTGTAACCGTATGCATAAGCATTGTTTTGATTGCTCAATTATGTAATTCATAGGTTGTTTCGGGCGACAAGACAGAACATAACATCATATGCAACATAGTCGGGCCCCGGGTCCCGGGTCCCCTTCCGTACCGCCGGGCCGCCGGTTATTTGTACCGGCTTTCTCCCCGTCTCGGCGGCGCTGGTAACATGCCGAAGCGGCTGGTGACTGACATTAGGAGGATTACAAACATACCGACTTAACGGAGTGGCTGCTGACTGACGTAGGTGGGCAGTGGCTGGTGAATGACGTAGGTGGATTGCAGATATACTGACTTACACGGATTATCTGGGTTAAGTGACGAACTGTATTGTTCGATTTATTACCAAATGATTCCCTCAACGGCGCGGTTCACTTCAGTGGGTGAGTGGCGAAATTTCTGGCCGAATGCAGGACGGCTGGCTGCATGGTTGGCAGAGTGACCGAAGGTATGGTTGGCTGACATTCGTAATAACGTAACAGCAAACTGGTTCGTGTGGTCGTTCATGTATTAAGCATTTGCCTCCATGACGTACAACAGAATGTTTTATGAGTGCTTGGTTCTGTGGTTCTGTGAGTTAGTGAATTTTCGCTCTTATGTTTGAGGGAAGTTACTAACCGTGCCCGTACCGTAGAACTTCAGAGACCCCTGAGATAGGAGTGACAACACTGCCCCCCCCCCCCCCCTATCACTTCCTTCTCACATAGTTTACAACTAAGAAGAACCACGTTAAGGGACGGTATAAATTCCTAGTCACGCACTGGAGGTGCTCGTAGCAGCGTACGTATGTCCGTGGATTGAGGTAACTAACATGTCTTCTCCATTTACCACACCTTTCTTGAAAGCGTGCACGTATGTACAGCACGTCTTACCAGGAAGCATTATGAATGAAGAGGAAGGTTGGGGTCAAGGAAACCTGACGTGTGCCAAGACATTATCGAGCCACCAGCGGGGGGGCCTGGTGGTGGCGGTTGTGTGCGTATTTCAGTCGGATGCCATTTACACTTGAAGGTGGGATAAGGTGAGCTGAGAAAAAAAAGTGTTGTATGATTGATTTATTGGGCTATTTAAAGACCCTTTCTTCAAATGCATATATTATATAGCGTCAGATGGAAGGATACCTGTGAATTATGAATTTGAATGGGTGTGGTATGTCGCGGGGAATTAGGCGCTGTTTTCTTGCGGTGCAGGTTTAGGTTCAGTCTCAAGTGGCTTATTTTGATGTCCGTGGTGGACGAAGTGAGACTGTAACATGTTTTCTTTCTTCGCTTTTCCCCTCTCAATCGTGATTCCACCATTGCGCCATATTTATGTGACACCACCCTCTGAGGCTTGCGATGTCCCTAAGCAGACAACACATCATAGCATTGGTTTTTAAGGTACTGTCTAAAAAGTTTCCAATAGTTATACACTGTTTAGTGATTTTAAAAATGTTTTTAAGTTGTAGTTTCGTCTCTGCTTTATCACTGTGACAGCCAAATAACGAAATTATCGGTAAGTAATATGGGAGGATACAAACAAAGTCCGCGTAGGATCCGTGGTGGGGAAAGTGGCCCTGGGACAGGGGTTTCTCCGAGCAGTGCCGTCAAGAAGGGTGGGGGGAAGCCGGTATAAATTACTGGGGCTCGGTTGTCCAGAAGGGCGCCCGGGGCCCGAATATATTGCATGTGTTTTGATTTTTAGTCGGTCCCTCCTTGCTGTAGGGCCCGAAAAGATTGTTCGCCAGGGCATGTACCCACTTTCGGCGGTCCCTGTCCCCAAGTATTTCCGTTTTCCCCTCTCAGTATCATTCCACCAGTACTCCATATTCATTCATCTATCACGAACCCTATACTATAATCTTAGTAATTTGCAGTGGCGTAAAATAATACACATAAAAATACGCTCACTGTTGAATAATCCTCGTACCATTGTACCATTTAACGCTGTGAAGACAGTGGTGCTAACAGCGTCGCTAAGCAAGCCATGTATAAATAAATAAATAAATAAATAAATAAATAAATAAATACTAATTTCGGTTACGACAGTACATTAGGTTACGAACTTACACATAATAATTCTGTGAGCATGGAGTTCAAATTTGATTTCATTGTGAAACTGTTATCAGTTAGTCATGCACACTGTCGTTACTTCGATGATTTATCATATTGTCATGAATGAAATTAAGTTCATAGCTTTAGATGTCACCCGTAATTAAGTACGCAATTTTGTTTCGCCTGCAGTTTTCAATAAGTTATAACGCCGATCTTTTCGTTTATAGAACTTGTTTGCCCTTATGATGCTTCCACTGGGATTACCATGTTTACATTCCGCGACAGCCAAACGGGTCATAAATCATGATCAGTCATGGCTTGATAGTTATGGAGTGTGTTGTATTTTAGCGTGTGTATATTATCGCTCAAATCTCGTCCGTTAAGATACTTGTCTGATGCCTATGGGGAATTTTAGGTACATTCACAGTTATAGTAGGCTATACTCTCTTTTTATGTAACGTGATTTATTACTGAAACAAATTTAATTAACATGAAGTTCCATAATGTAGTGTAGATTCTCATCTTCATATTGTGCATACCGGTGCGAGACAGGTTATAACAATGGGAAATGAGACGACAGTCTTCGCAACTAGTAGAATATAGATTATAAATTTATTGTAAATTAGGCTACATATTTCAGTCCTATAGGACCATAATCAGACCTTTGTACATTTATCCTATTTATCCATACACCCATTCTTGTACACAGGCCTGATGATGGTCCTATAGCACTCAAACATTTAGCCTAATTTACAATAAAGTTATAATATATATTCTACTAGTTGCGAAGACTGTTGTCTCATTTCACTTTGTTATAGTGTAGATTCTGGTAGTAGCGCGTGTTAAGGGGAACCTGAAAGTATATTAACGTGTTGAGAAGGGACAGCCTCTGGTCTCTGTCCTGAGCCAGCTGAATCCTTTCCACATCTTCACACATTTATTCTTCATTGCAACGCCGCCAGCCCCACTTCAACGCAGAGATCTCCGAAGCAGTTTTTCCCTTTGTGATTTTGTGACCCAAATTTTATGTGCATGTTTTACCATACAGCCTAATCCATGAGGGATCAGGAAGAAATTTGTGAATAAACGAAGCGTACCGTTAGCCATGAAATAAATAAATAAATTAATAAATAAATCTGTCTGCTTTGATCCTCAATGTATGTGCTTTACAGAGGGTTGCGTGAGTTGTTTGAGTCAGCCTTCAAATTATTTCTGTAAAATTAAATTTAACCGCATGTTCCCATAATATATTTTGATTGCTATTTAGCCCATACACGTACAAGTGGTGGAAAGTGAACTGTGAAGTATTCACGTATTTCTTCCAAGTACGTATATGTGTTAGATCGGAAACTGTCCGGAGCAGATATCTTTTCGGGTCGCTTGGGGGTTGCGTTGTATGCAGACAGACAGGACTGTATTATCATCCCTAGGAGACGATTTTGTTTGGAGAAATTAGGGTGCACAGACCCTACGCTGCTGACACAACTGAATCCATGTCCCAGCAACAAGGAAGTCTCAAATTCGATGCTAGCTGACAAAATGATAATTGACATCATTCTGGTTATTTTTTAATGACGACTGATGTTTGTCTGTGAAACATACTTCACGCCATTTTTATTTCTTTAACAGTACGTTTACCGCTGTGCAGCAGGAGTCTGTAGTTCTATTGTTCAAGAGAAATTCTAGTTATATTTTTAGGGCCCTCGGTTTTGGTAAGTTGAGGCGTGTGGACTCTCCACCCCTTACTCCCTTTTGCAATTTTTTGGGTGGCTCTTTAGTGTTCTAACCGGTGGCGCCTTGGATTGTGACGCCATGTAATCGGAGTGAAACTTATGTTTCGGAGGACTGTTTTGCGCCCATCCTCAGGGTACAAAGTATGTTGTGACTTGACCTTGAAGCTACCTTGATTTCGAACTAAGAGTTTGTTAGTGATCCTTTTCGTACTAGCTGACAGCCAGCTTTACTGATGACTGTCTTCTGTGATCAAATATTGCAAATGGATAATGGATCTTCTCATTTTCATCAAGAAACAACAAATTGTGAAGCTTAATTATCTTATTTCGAATCTGCCTTCAGGTTCACGAATTCTTATTTATTTTAAACAATCTTATTAACCTCCCTCCCTTCTACATATGCACCCCATCGTCCATTTTCTTGGGTGTTTCTACGCCTTTCTTCTCCTACAGTAATCTCTGTGTATGCCTACCGTTGCATCTCCTTTCGTTCTGTGTTATCCCTTATTCCGTGGCCATTCTTGGTTGAGTCGCGTGTAACAACATTGCCTACAGGGAATAGGCTATAGTACAGCGCTGCTTAAGAAGTGACGTAATGGGTTTTTGTAAGTAAGTTTGAAATTATATTTGGGTTAGCGGCTGTTTGGGGTAGCGGCCCTGGACGTTTGGTATTGCAGTGTTGGAAGGACGAAGACCAAAATATGAGGAATATCTGTCGCCTGTCCACAAAGATGGTATTTCCCTAATGCGAAGTATGATTTTGGGGCCGTTTCCTGTGAAATACAGTCGAACCCAGTTTTAACGACATCGGTTTATGCGACAGCTCGTCTATAGCGTCAGATATCCTGTGGTACCAATTAATTCGTCGCTGTTAATCATAATGTGACATACTCGGTTATAACAACACTCGTTTATAACGACACAAAATATTCGGTCCCTTTCTTGACGTTATAACCGGGTTGGACTGTAGTTCTGATGCAAGGACCCGCTGTTGTATTGCTGTTCTGTCTTTTCTCTGTTGTTTTCTCATACGCATCGCGGGAGAGACTGGATGGCCTGATATTTCTTTGTTTTCTTGACTCCTAGCCGTACTCCGGGCTCATAGGGAGAGAAAAAAAAAGACCACAGGAATGCTAAATTCCTTCCAAGTTCTATGCAATTTTTCACGTCTCTCTCCTCACGCTGAAGATCCTTTGCAATTTATACGTCTTTTAAGTACCTTGTAAATAAACATTCCGTGTGTCGCCTGTATCACTGCACAAATTATGTATGCATCTGATACCAGGTGGCGTAGTCAGTAGTGTATGGACTAGGTAGGGCTGGGACGGTCTGCGGTTCGAATCCCGGTGTGGGCAAAAGATTTCTGTCTATTCCGAAACGTCCAGACCGGGTCTGGGGCCCACCGAAGTTCTTCCACGGGGGTAAAGCGGCCGGAGAGGGAAGAAATTTACTACCCACCTCATTTATTACCGAAGTTAAGAATGAGTGGAGCTGTACCTCCATCCTCTTTGTCTTCATGGCGCAGAGAGGAACAGCTTAACTTTAATTTTTACCCTCTTTATAGAATGTATACCGTTATGAATATATTATAAATGTAAACACAGATGCCGTTCTCACAACTTATTTTTAGTGTAAAAGTTAACATTGGCTACATGTTTCAACCACCCAGGTGGTCACCATCAGGCCTTATTATAAATGTAATAGGAAGAAACTTTTGCCATTGAGACTGCTATAAGGATTCCAGTAGCTAGTCAAGCCAGAAGCATACATCAATACAAAAACTTAAAGAGGGAGATTCTCACCTGCAATGCCGACATATATTTCAATCAACAGTCTATTAATGTCAATGGCGAAAGTTTCTTCTTATTACATTTGTGACAAGGCCTGTTGGTGACCAGCTGGGTGGTTGAAACATGTAGCCAATTTTAACCTTTATCCTGCTAATGTGGAATATATGGTGAGCTGCTAATAATGCCAGCACCGCTCGGCTACCAACTAGGCCCTTAAGGGCATAGTTGGTAGCCGAGTAAGTGTGTGCGCACAGATATGACATAGGACGTCTTTCACGATTGATTCAGTATTGAGACATTGTGCAGAGAGAGAGACAAAGAGGCTCCTTTCAGCGTTGCCAAATGTAGGTCACCATATATTACACATTAGTGGTGCTGGCATTATTAGCAGCTCACCATATATTCCACATTAGCAGGATAAAGGTTAACTTTTAAACTAAAAACAAGTTGTGATGATGACATCTGTGTTTACATTTAATTTTTACACTGTACTTTCAATAGCTTCAGTTCCTTTAGCACATTTGTCTAAAACTTACGACATATGTCAAGGGTGCACAAATCCGGGTCGCCAGGTCGCCCGCGCGACTGGATTGTATACGTGGCGACTACGATTTTGGGGCCGTCCATGTGTAACTTGCTTCTTGTCGCCCTTCTCTCGCCTAGAATTTTGATATGGATCTGGATTTTTGGAACTTCGATGGACTTTTTTTGTGTTACGCCATCTTCTATAATCAGCGTCTCATGTCATTGTTTCCCTTTTCCATGCAGTGGGAGAGTTTGTTGTCAATAAAACACGGACCAGCGCACATGACTGCAACTCTGGAAATAGGCGCTGCGTAGCTAATCCACTGCCCGATGGCTATTGTATGTGTTTAATAATAGGGTTTAAGTGCACTTTACGGCTTTAGCAGGATAATTTCAAAATGGCTACATGTAGTAAACTCAAAGCCTTTAAATTGAATTACAGTTGAGAGTAAACTGTGATTCAATTATTTTTAAACGAGATTTATCGACGGTTTCTAACCTTCACTCGCTGTTTTGTCGGTAGCCTAATCACATAACACCGCTACTTCAAAAGTCTCTTGTGGGTTTTCAATAAAGGCACATCCAACTGCTAGTATAATACGTAGGTTTGTGTGGTGGTGAAGGGCCCCGCAGCAGAGGCTACAGACGCACCGCAGCCTTGAGGCTTATTGTGCAACCCTGTGATGAAGATGAAGACAAAGATGATCAATTTGTTTTATCCAAGTAATGGAGCACCGGTGGAATGAAATCGACAGGGGAAATCCGAAGTACTCGGGGAAAAGCCTGTTACAGTGCCACTTTGTCCGCCACAAGTACCACGTGGACCAATCCGGGATCGAACCCTGGCCACCGATAATGCATGGTTGGTTATGTATTTTATAAACATCTGTGATTTGAGTAATCTCTCAGTTTTAGAGCAGTGAGTTTGAGTAGTGATCAGAGCGTGAATGTTTTTCTACTTGCCTTCGTTTGTGTTTAAGCAGAGCGATTTTTATGATCTGATTTTTAGTGTAAGAAATCCTGAAAATGCAATAAAAGTCTTAGTACCGAGAAGGCGTGGGTTGAAGTTGGGTTGTAGGACCAACCAGGCAATGTTTTTATATCAGTCACGTTTCTGTTACAATGCGTCTTTGTTTACTAATTTGTCTATAGTGGTAGGATTAGCGCTACGGAATCAGGTCGTCCATTCCGGCTGTGATATCGATTTACTTATCTCTTTCACACACTGAAGGTCGCGATGTATCGATTATCATTCCTATTTTGTATTCCATATATCTCCTTCGAATCTCAAGACGAAAAGATGCTGATGTTTACTTTGGAATATTTGAAGGTTTTCTGCAATGTTTCCAAAGCGAGTGTTAGTATTGTTTCTCCGAATGTTGTAGTCAACCTAGTCTAAAGCAGATTTTGAATCTCTCCCCCTTTAAAAGCCTTAACTTTTGCGGTAGTATTCTGTGAATGTTGTTCGCTGCTTCCAGCGTTCGTGTTTTACCACCCTGGTTACGGTGGAGGTAGGAATCCATATATTTCATGGGAACACCCAGTGGGCCAGATTTCCATTTGAACACCGACAGTAAGATCATAGTGAACGACATTATGATGGCTGGCAGATGGAACTTTCGCAACTGTACGAGGGATTAGAAGTACGTTGTGGACTTCCTATTCTCCACATACGCAAAGTTTTGAGAGAGGGTGAGGCAATGAGAAGGAACAGAGAAGACGCCACTGGTTATGACTGATACCGACGTCCTGCACCTGAAGTGTAATCTATCTCGTTACACGCTATGTACTCTGTGTAGTTGTAAGACCGTCGTTAAGTAACGAAAGCATCAGGCAATATTTGCGTGGGTTATTACACGGTGTAGGATCGTAAGTTTGTTTCATCGTTTCGGAGAAACATTCTGCCTCCGTTTTTAGGGTGGCTGCTACACAACAGCGGTCACCCTGCAGATGGAGGCAGAATGTTTCTCCGAAACGTAGAAACGTCGTGCACACACGTTGTTCCTCTAATTGCTGTAAAAATACACATACCCAGCCAGAAACTCTGAATGCTATTGACCTTATGTCAGATGTTCCAATTTCCGTTACCTAACGCAAAAAAAGGTAAACAGCTGGTGAATCAGTGGCAAGGTTGTGAGGACGTGGTAGTCAATAGTCGTTAAAATGATGGTTGGACGAAAAGAGAACAAGGAGGATTGTGGCGTTATAATTCTTAACCTTTTAAAGCGTAGCGGTAACTTTACATACGACCAGGTTTAACATTAAAAAATTCTACGTGGTGCCCACATTGCGTTTACGTGTTTTATACGGATCTCAGAACAAACAGCAACTTTTGCCTTATAAAACATTAAGAGACTGGTTTTTATAACCGAAGTGGAGTGTTTACAGCGCGGTACGCACTGAGTCCTTATATAAAACAGATACGCTTCTTCTTTAAAGGGTTAACCACACTTAGGCATTTATTGGTTTCGGCAGTTGTGTTGAGTGATTGAGCAGGAAATGAGACTAGGGAAATAGAGCGAATCGTTGTGCTGTCTGCAGCACCACACTTCTCCACCCTTCATTGTTCCTTCCTATAACCCGTGTCGCCCCTCAGAAACCAAAGAACCAATAGCTGTCCGGGAAGTAGACCACAAATCCGTTTTCGAGAAAGTTGTGCAGGCTTCAGTCAGACGGCTGGGGAACGTTTAACGTATCTGCTAGCTATTACTTTCTATCCAGTGGCTCGCCTGTCTAGTGACGTCGTTGCTTCTAAATGTCTTTGACAGCTGGCTTATTTCTGCTCTGCTATATGTCGCCTTTAACCTCTGGTATAAATGTAGAACACGCTGGTATAGCTTCACGGATTTCAGCTAATTCAAACTGAGTAACTGAGAGCAAGCAGATTTACAGCCCCCCCCGCCCCCCCCCCCCGCCCCGAACTTCTGGTTAAAAGTCATGGCATGTTGCCAAGGAAGCATCTACTACTGGCATTGTAATTCCCGCCGTTTTCAAAACATCCGGCTATTTGTTACATATTTGTAATAATTCCAAACCTTGAATTGGAGTGGATGTCTTCGGGACGTTACAGGTTCGAATATCGAAAGGCTGCCCCCCTTTTCTGACTGATACATTGTGCTTGTTCGCTTCAGTTGTTGTAGCAAAATTCTGGAAGAGCGTCTCGCATTACGCCTCTTTCTCATAGTCTCTAATCCATTGTATTTTCATGTCTGTATTCCCGAGTGGTCAGTCCCGCCGTGTAGTACAAGTGGCTGTAACTGCAATTTGGGTTTTATTTGAGCCATTACTTTAGGATTTAATAATATTTATGGTGCGATTTACTGATAATTTATGTTACTGTTTGGAGATGGCACTTACTTTGTTTGTTGTGGTATTTTAAGTACTGGCCATGGGACTGCAATATACAGTACTGTCGCATGCTGTTAACGGACTAATGATTTAAAGGAAGGGAAGGCTGGATGGCTGGCTGACTGAAGAGTAATAATGCTTGTCAAAGAACTGTCAGAAGAATCTCAGGGTATTTCAAATAGGACACGCTCAATTCAGCTTCGTTTTATCTTGTCATTTAACAACACTTAGTCGTTATATAGTGCCAGTAAAATTATTGAGATAAAACTACGTATATGGCATTAAAACACAGAATGTCAGTATGTGGAGCGTAAATATAAATGGTTGTCTCGAAACGTCTCGCAGTGTAAAATAACTTCTGTTTTGGGCAAGGTGAAGACCCAAGGCTACAATACCGAATGCTTGCTCCATGAGTGATTGTTCTGTGTGAAATTAAGTATAGGGCTATGCAGTTAGTTACTTAACCTTTTAAAGCCTAGCGGTAACTTTACATACCACCAGGTTTAACATTAAAAAATTCTACGTGGTGCCCACATTGCGTTTATGTGTTTTGTACGGATCTCAGAACAAACAGCAACTTTTGCCTTATAAAACATTAAGAGACTGGTTTTTATAACCGAAATGGAGAGCGTTTACAGCGCGGTACGCACTGAGTCCTTATATAAAACAGATACTCTTCGTCTTTAAAGGGTTTAAACTGTTCTTGCTTATGTTGTCAGATGTGATTTGTCATTTGCTTTGCATGTGTTTTGTTATTTGCTGTATTTTATCTTATTCTGCTGTTCATCCCTGTAATTGACCTTATGGCGTTGTGCCAGCACAATAACAATAAAGAACTGAATTGAACTGTCGCTGTCACCACCACCACCACCACCACCACCACCACCACCACCACCACCACCATCATCATCATCATCATCATCATCATCATCATCATCCCCCCACCGAACACGAGATCTCAGTATTGAGTGCTCTTTCTCTGGATGTGCAGACAGGATATGTAGTGCGCGGTAGGGCAGAACACAAGCTTCTTGTAAACGTAAACTGAAAGCCTTGAACTGCAGACTGCAGATAGTTCGGTTCGCCTCTTCTGTTTTCGTATTCTAGGGGATTTGTTTATTATTTCGATGCAGTAAGCAGTCCTATACACAAAACTCGTGTAGGCTGTAACACGCAGCCTAAGGGCCTAGTCGACTGAGTCTGTTATATGACGCAAACAGATGGGGAAGGAATAGGTCGGTAGTGAGAGGCTTCTTCAGCATTACAAGTGAGGCTGTCTGTGCAGACTGAACTCTTGTGTGCTGTTGTCGTGTCAAATTGTGTCTGATTACCGACGGTACAGTTCTGCACCATGAAGACTGATGCGGCACGTTCCTGTGAAACATTGTTACCCACATGTCAGAATGTACGGTGTCACGGCCCAGAATACCACTGTATGGCAAATGCACTTGCCATTTTGTAACTGGCCATCAGGCTGTTGAGTCAGCAGTGTTTAAACGAGGATATTATCATCATCATCATCATCATCCCCTTTATGCAGGGTATTCACACTTATATACTTGAAACAAACCATGTTTCTAGGGTACACAGTGTCGCAGCTATTCTGCGCGTACTGTTAATGGTGCATATAGCGCTGTCTGCAATATTAACCTTTTAAAGCCCAGCGGTAACTTTACGTACCACCAGGTTTAACATTAAAAAATTCTACGTGGTGCCCACATTGCGTTTATGTGTTTTGTACGGATCTCAGAACAAACAGCAACTTGTGCCTTATAAAACATTAAGAGACTGGTTTTTATAACCGAAGTGGAGAGTGTTTACAGCGCGGTACGCACTGAGTCCTTATATAAAACGGATACGCTTCGTCTTTAAAGGGTTGAACTCTTCTGTGCTTCTACATTAGCACTTTCCGCAGTATGTGTGCTGTGCCCAATATAGCTGTTTTCCGTAGTTCCTTGATATCGTGCTTTCCCGGTACGCTGCTCAAACATTTTCTGAAGGATTTCGAAATGGTTCCAGTTGCTCCTATTATTACTGGCGTCACCTGTGTTTTTACATTCCACATGCGCTGTATTATTATTATTATTATTATTATTATTATTATTATTATTATTATTATTTTATTGGTGGTGGTGGTGGCGGCGGTGGTATCCATCATCATCATCATCATCACCACCACCTTTATACAGAGTATTTTGAATTACACTGGTTGGCAGAAAACATTTTTTTTTCGCTCCCTGCTAAGATTCTGGGTGATTCTTATAGTTCTGACATTTCTGAATCCGAATATGACAGCCATATTGCTCCGTCGTCCACCAACTTTAAGGGAGGAGGAATTATATTAAAAAAGTACATTTTTAATAAAAAAGTAATATGTTGGTTTTTGATTACAATATATACAAGTCAAATAATGAACATTGCCTCTATATGGTATCCTAACTACAAACAAATTCGTCATAAAACACTCACTTCTTCTTTTACGTCTTGTATTCGCCAGTTGGTGTCTCCTTTGTAAGACTCCAGGAGCAGTCAGCCAACATTTTTGGACTCCATTTTCCATTGAACCACTTTTCCATTTCGGAAATATCCTAGTGGTATTTCTCCATGTTCATCGGAGACGACTGCCATGTTTACAGGAAAAAATCCAAATGGAAATGCAGAAAATGAAGTTTCAATTACATAATACACCCCATAGTACTGTATGATGAAATTAGGTCCTGGACAATGTCACTGTAATTTTCCGCTTTTTAATTGCCTAGAAAGGTCTTTCAGACGTTTTCAAATGTCCCCAGGCTCTTCTGTCTTTAGCATTTAATTTTGTACTGAAATATTGGTCTTCGAATAGTTGTTTAATTTGAGGACCAACGAAAATACCATCTTTCATCTAGGCTTCACTTATTTTGCCAATTTTTTCCTTACATAGACAAAATCTTCGCGTTCTTTATCCGTCGATTTCACGAATATTTTTATAAAAGCGAGCTTCATATGTAGTGGAGAAAAATAAACTTTTTACTTATACAGCCGGATGTGCCACATCCTTCTGACCTGATGATGTTCCTGAATGGAGTGGCCACTTTTTATTCTCTTCCGATTTTGAATCTGAGTCAAGAGTTTAGGATTTAGGTAGCTTGGGCAGTGGCATTGAATCATCATGAGGAACACGTCGTATTGCGGAGGGTATATTGGGATTCTTTATTTTATGCTTGGAAAAACAAGTTACAGGCTCACAAATACAGCTGAGCGGCAAGAAAACATTGATCAGGGCCTTTCAGATTGTACCACAATATAAAATTTATTTTAAAGAAATGGGTTTAATAATAATAATAATAATAATAATACGGGGAATAGCACTGCACTACCACACATTGTAACCAAAAACCAGCTCGAACATTACATGCCATAGAGACATGCTTTGTTCCAGGTATATAACACCGGTCGACATCGATTTCCTCGCCGAAATAATTTTGATGGATTTTCATTGGGAATAGGGTCACAAACTCGAACGTGTGGATAAAATGTTTACATCACCCTCCGTTTGGGTGATACCAATTGATACCTCAGTTGAATGGCCAGAAAACGAAATTTACGGCTGACCGAAAGGTTTGTTATGTTGTTGATTTATATTTACTTATTTAACTCACTTAAATCCCTAGAAGAATATTGCTTCAGTCTGTCCTCAAACTGGAAGGGCTTGCTTTAAGACATTTAGCGTCCCTTTAATTTGCAGTATCGGGAGAGACCCAGTGATCTTGATCAAGCAAAAGTAGCAGGCTTGTAAGCAGTGTTTAGGCTCACGTCACACCATCGGAACAGCAAAAGGCATTGATTTTTGGGTACCTTTAACCCAGCCTGCCAAAACCCTTGAACGTGGGCTGCAGCAAATATTCGGCGCCCAAATTTTATCTTGATCTCCGACCTTACAGCCAAAATTCAGTTCATAAGCTTTTCTCACGAGTTGTGACAGCGGTTTCCTTTGCGACTTTTAATACCACTTCGCCGCAAATGCAGCAAAAGCTGTTTTGGCAAGAACGCGGCATGTTGGACACAAGAAAAATACTTTTAACTCACCCAGGGAAACTGTTACTTTTGCACTGGTGCAACTCTCATAGATAGAGTATGGAGTCACACAGGTTTTGAGAGAAGGGGACCGCGACATATTACCACGTGACAATTTACCACGGACATTGTATCACGGCGACTATTTATCACAGCCTAATTTGATCACACCGACATTCGATCACAGCGACAATATATCATACCGATTTGATCTCAGCGACAAATTTCCACACTGCAAATTAAAGGGGCGCTAAATGTCTTAAAGCAAGCCCTTCCAGTTTGAGAGACAGATTGAGGCAATATTATTCTAGGGATTTAAGTGAGTTAAATAAGTAAATATAAATCAACAACATAACAAACCTTTCGGTCAGCCGCAAATTTCGTTTTCTGGCCATTCAACTGAGGTATCAATTGGTATTACCCAAACGGAGGGTGATGTAAACATTTTATCCACACGTTCGAGTTTGTGACCCTATTCCCAATGAAAATCCATCAAAATTATTTCGGCGAGGAAATCGATGTCGACCGGTGTTATATACCTGGAACAAAGCATGTCTCTATGGCATGTAATGTTCGAGCTGGTTTTTGGTTACAATATGTGGTAGCGCAGTGCTATTCCCCGTATTATTATTATTATTATTATTATTATTATTATTATGAAACCAATTTCTTTAAAATAAACTTTATATTGTGGTACAATCTGAAAGACCCCGATCGATGTTTTCTTACCGCTCAGCTGTATTTGTGAGTCTGGGTGAACTTGTTTTGGGTGTTAATGTACAGTCGATGTTTGTCATTTGAACTGTCTGTGATTGCCGAGTCGTCTCTGAAAGCGTAATGTAATGTAATGTAATGTAATGTGATCGAATGATGTGGGAGCCTGTTATGCCAGTACTTGATTTATTTTGTTGCTTTGTTTTATGTTTCGTTTTCGCATATTCATGGTGTACTTGTGTATTGCGATTGACACGTCAATAAACAACTACTGAACAGACAAGAATCGAATTTATCGGAACCATCACACTGTCATTGATACCGGGTGTGGATCACACAAATTTCCTTAATAATTCCACCGCAGTGGATATAGGTGGCTTAACCATGATCCGATATGCGTACGTTGCTTGCTGTGAACGACGCCGCTGATGTTTCCAGACTCCTAGCCGGATATTCTGATTTATGATGTTCCATCAGAAGATATATCTTGCCATCATCGTGACGACGAGTTGTAATAAAACCCTAAGATGTGTAAGAACCTGTTTCATGATGTCCGTCCAGCAAGTCTGAGCTCATATCCCCGAGAAGGGCTTAAATGCGACCGTTTTCTGTAATCCAGCTCTTAGCGAGCCCCTCATCTGTCTTGATAAAAGCCACTCGGCGCAGGCCTCGAGGTCAAAGCAGGTGTTTAAGTGAAGTTAGCGTTCGGTCCATCTGTCAAGCATTACTGCTGTACGGCCATGTGAAGGACATAGGGTTTACCTTGATCTCCGAAGCTGCGTAATCAACAGAAAGAATCTTTGGATGAGATAAAGGAAAACACCCTGCGTGAAGGACAGCCGTCATAAAGATGTTCTTTACTTTCGTAATGTCATGGTGGTGCACAGTACACGCGGAAGTGTATTTCCTTGACTCCCATAAGAAAAATATGGCCATGGAACTAGGCACATTGTCAGGAAACTCACAGATGTTGAGCAACTTGTGTGCGGGCCTCGTACACCTATTTTCACCCAAATCGGACGTAAATGTGGAAAGTACAGGTTAGAAATTGATTTACGCACCTAGGTAAAATGTGGCTTTTGCTGAGCCGATTCTCGCGAATACTCATTTTCTCAGTGGATTTTTGTGGATATTTTCTGTGCTAGTTCTCTCCAAATCGAACAAAAAATGTAGGAAATGCAGGCGGAATTAAATTTATGCCTTTAAATAAAGTATGGTTGTCATTGCACCTATTTTCACGAACTCGCAGGTGCTTGAGAGCATTTTGTGGTGCTTGTCTGTAACGAATTTCACCCAGATCGGTCAAGAACTATGGAAAGTACGGGTAGCAGTTCGTATGTATATATCCCTAAGTAAAGTGTGGCTGCCATTGTGTTGATTTCATGAAACTCGAGCTTTCTCGACAAGTTTCCTGCAATATCCTTTCCAATACACCATGCATAATCATCCTGTCATTCATCAGTATGTAACGTGCAGTTGACAGTGCAATTAACCCTGTACTTTCTTCAAAGCAGATTAATTTCTTTTGAAGTATTTGCTTCTTTCCTAAATATTTTTGGTGATTACATTATTACTGAAAAAGTGGAACTGTCTGCCATCTTGTAATTTTGCGAAGTCAGTACGTAAATACGTACAGAGCAACAAATGTTTTATTTTAGGAAATTTCAACGTGGAACAAGTTGAGTAAACGGGGAAAAGAAAACAAGCACATCAGTAGCTGCTAAAGTGGTAACACATACTTATAAGTGTGTTATTTAACACTAAAGACGAAACGTAATCCGCTTTATATAAAGATTCTGTGCGTACCGCACAGTAAACACTTTCAGCCTCGGTTATGCAAAACGAATGAGTTGCTGATGTTTACGGTAAAAGCTGCAGTTTGTTCCGAGATATGTACAGAATACGTAAACGCCATTTGAGCACTATGGAGATCATTGAATGTTAAACCTGGTGGTACGTAAAGTTGCCGCTAGGCTTTAAAAGGTTAATTATGCTTTGGATTGGTTCCCCCACCCCCCACGGCGCTACAGCCCCTAGTGGGCTAGGGCCTCCTTGTTATCGAGGCTTCATCATCACACTCAGACCCACCGCACTCGGTAGCACTCCTCTGGACGATTGATCAGCCCGGCGCGGAGAACTCTGACAACCCACAACACTCAACAAGAGACAGACATCCATACCCCCGATGGGATTCGAACCCGCAATTCCAGCAAGTGAGCGGCCGCAGACCTACGCCTTAGACCGCGCTGCTACGGGGATGGGCTGTTTTGCATTGATACCCGTGGATAATGTCAGTGTGTCAGTTAAGACCGCATTATGCGACAGTAATCTGCACAGTAGTGTCTCACCAGATCTCTGTCCGTTGCAGGTAGCAGTAATTGACAATGGAACACCTGCTCTGTCTTCCACAACGCGTGTGGTGGTTACAGTAGAAGACGTGAATGATCATGCACCAGAGTGTGAACAAATGTTTTACAAAGTCACAATTCCTGAATCTACAAATCTGGATACGCCTTTGTTCCAGGTAAGGAGCGTGCTTTCCGTTGTTCCTACTCCAGGACTGATATTTGGTATTCAGGGCCACACGGCTTCTGTTGAAGTAACTGAACATTTTTTTTTCGAAATATGCAAATAAAATTTTACTTGGGCTATCTTGAATTCTGTGTTCTGATGTCACTGGGATGCCATGTAATGTTACACAGCATGTAGGAGACATTCTGTAGTCCTAGTTAAAAAGACTATAATAATCAGCTGTTTCTATCACCTCGATTATGTAATAATAATGATAATAATAAAAATTATTATTATTATTATTATTATTATTATTAACTGGATGAGTGAGCAGTTTTTCAAAATTTTGTACATACTAACAGATATACTCCCAAACTAACGAACTAACACTGTAGTATGAAATGTAAAGGTCCAGAGCTGCTGATACCAGAACATACTGCTAGACAGTACTGGTTTTCTACCTACCATATAACAACCTAGCTTCCTGACTCCTTCTTAATATTATCCTCCCATGTCTTCATGTTCTTCAAAGCATACATTTTCAAACAGGTTACCCTATCAAAATTGTATATACATTCTTTTTCTCCTGCCAGACCTACCAAATTCTGCCCCAGACGTCATTATCATAACAATATAGGTGGCGTGCATTGCATGTTTTTGATCATCTTGTTTCAAAAGCATTGTTAGTAATTCACCTGTCTTGAATATATTTTAATTGAGCTTAGGTCTTAATCTTACAATGGATGTAAAGCATGGAAGTTTCAATTGTTGTAATGGAGTTTCACTGTATTTTCTGTGGTTTGGGAGCTGAATTACAAAGACTGTGTACATGAAATGTATGGTTAAGTTGCAATAAGGCATCAAAGGTGCATTATTTTGACTTACTTAATTGACCATTCGCATAGAATCGCATTTTCTGGGTTCTGCTATGCATTTGTGTCCTTTTGATTCTTCAGGCTCTAAGAAGTGTGGAATGCTAAATTTTATGTGAAAGTTGTGAATAAATTCTATTGCTTGTTTGCTGTTACTGAGTGTTATACCAAATATCAGTCCTTGTTTTATTTTAAAGTGAAAATCTCACATATTACTACTACACTTCCACTCTTTGCATGATAGGATTTCTGTGCGCACTGTTTCTATTGTAAAGTTTCATCACAATTCGAAGTTCACATCTGTATTTAATGTTGTTATTCACAAATAAATCCCATAATGTTTAAATACTCATTTATAACAGCAGTATTTAACATTTAATTAATATGAAGAAGTAATTAAGTAATTGTTAATTTTCTGCATGTGATGCAAATTTGGAGAAATGACTTCGTGTTCATATCCTGTTACATTTGATTCATCCAGTTCCTGTTATTCATGATGAGTGCCATTTATGCAAGGATGTCACACAATGCCGCACAGTCTGCAAATATCTGTATTGACTGTTGACATCGTGTTCATGTTTGTATTGCAATTTTAATTTACTGTATTGTGTTACAGCACTGCCTTCAATTTTTTTCCCACCTCACAGTGTTTAGGAACAAATTGCACTGAATGAGTTCTGTCAAAGAGAACTGCTTGGCTGATAAAAATACACAGTATTTTTTTTATTTTCGATCATATGTTTTATAGTATGCTGTCTTTCTTTTATATCTGTGTGCTAGATTATGCACTTACTTAGTGGCATCATGTTTTACATACACGTACATACAAATTGCATTTACATTTACTAAAGGATAAAATTTTGTAAGTCCATTCAGGTGTTTGAGGTAGACAGTGTTGTAGTCTGCAGTGTAGCGTTCATTAATTGTAATTCATTGAGCAAGGAAAGGTCACTACCCATTGATGCACCCAAGGGGGGAGGGGGCTGCCGGGCTGAAACCCTCTCCCCCAAACCAAAATTTTAAATACACACATTTTGTAGACATGATGATATCAAAGGTTGTACATGATTATGCATCACCCTTAAATCAGCCACTGAAATCAGCTGATGTCTAGTACACTGGAATACTGAAAAATGTAATATAAACTTACAGATGTGTAGATTTTTTCTTTTTCAGTTAGCTGACGTCGGCTTGGAGATTTCAACATGATTTTTGTAGTATAGTTTTTAAAATCAAATAATAAACTGTGTTAGCCTCAGAGTCAGCCCCCCCTGCCGAAGAAAAAATTTGGTTGCGTCTGTGTCACCACCTACCTGTACTTCAAGTAATTTTTTAATAAGTTGCCTGTTGTGATAAATATTTTTCATGTATAATTAGTGTTGTGTTATAAAAATGTGTGATTGATTTGTAACATTCTCTTATTCGAGCTGGGGATTGTTACAAGTAGTGTCTACTTTATTAGCGTAATTTCCGATGTGAGACTAAAAGAGATGTTTTCTAATGGTGACTGTATTGGGTGTGTCCAACAAGTATCCACCATCATTCAAGAGCGTTCAGATATAATAAATCAGCTTTCAATTGCAGTAGGAGTTGTTGAGGAAATTTCTGTGTTATGCACTTGTTAATCTGTAGAATAGACATCAAGAATATTATACATGTTTCAATTTTGTTGAATTACAGAACCCAATTAGTGAAGGTTGCTATTTTTACTGATTCAGTTCAGTAGAAGTGGCAAATTTTAAGTATCTGTCAGCAAAAAATTTATTTTGTGAATTTAATTTTTATCTATGTCATTTGTGAGAGCACAGGTTTAGGAACGTAGTCTAGTTGTACACACAGTCTGTATTGTCAGCTGAATGAGACAGTTTCTGCACACACAGAAGTATTGTCTGTAGTTACATAAACTCGAACAGTCAGGTATTAAATTTACATAAGTGCATGTGAAATTTACTCTAAATTGTAGAGTTATTAAACCCATAATAATTAAGCTGACTAATTAGTTTATAAATATGGTGCCACTGGTAATTTATTGTTCTATCATATGACAGTCTTCTGGGTTTTGATACCATCTGTGGTGATACTGACATGTTAGAAGAATGTGCTGCATTGATGCCTGGTGATGGGACATTCAGACATGCTGAAGAGAAACATAATTTTCTATCATCATAACTAATGCAGTGGGTGTGTCCGTGTCTTGTTGACAAAGCTGTGTGACACAAGTTGAACACCACTCAAAAAAAAATAAGATTCAGAATTTAAAAGCTTTTAACTTAAAACTTCTTAGTTAAGAGAGGTTTCTGCTGATAACTGTGAACAAGGAATATTATTTCATATTAACGTAATTTGACTACAAAATGCAGCAAGTATTTTGCTTGATTTTTTATCATGTATGATGCAGAGAAGTACTGCAGCTTTCTGGCAGTTTTCAACTCCAATTCAAACAGAACTACTCTTGACTTTGAAATTTGTATTAATTGCTGCATGTGTTCTGTCATCTGTCTAGTATCCTGTGATTAATAGAGTATTTACTTTCAAACTTATGCCCTTTCATGTCCGTGGAACATAGATTCAGAGCTGGCATATATATCTTTATATACCATTTTGCTCCAAATATCATATTTTAGTGTTGTATAAGGAAAAATAAAGTTCTGTGAACACATAAAATTTGCAGTAATTTGGAAGTGATAGTATAACTTTACTTGTGAACATTTTGTCAGTTACAGTAATGAGTTCAACCTGCGTCAGTATACACTAATTTGTTCTGGTCAAGCTTTATCAGCAAGACATCATGCGGTGGTGGCCAGATCTACCTTTCTAACTGATGGACTTAACGTATCATGTTTCTTGTTTCCTTGAGTTTAAGTGTTTTGTAAATATCACATTTTAGATTGTCATGATGACTGAAAATGAATGCACGTCTATTCTCATTTAAATTCAGAACAAAGTTACAATTTTGCTACTTTATATGGCTAAAATTTCTATCTGTGTACAAATTCTGATATTTATATATGGCTCAGAACTGACTGTTGAGTGACAAAACATGATTTGACCTTACGTGTTTAACTTACTGTTTTCACTGATGTTAAATTAAGGAGCATATCAGAAAGCTGATATCCTGTAAACCTACGTTATGCATTAACATAACCATCTGTTACAAAATGTGAATTCTAAACAAATGGCATAGACAGTGCCAAAGCAACTTGTACATTTTATCTGTAGAATATGTTTTTCAAGGTAGTCATGCACTAAAACTCAAATGGACGTCCCGTACAAATCATTGTTATTCTTGACACTCTGCAACTCATGTTTGACTGCAGAATAATCTGCACAACTAGTTTGTGTAGGTTCTTTTATTTTGTACCAAAAAATTACTCTGCTGTTTAACCCTTTGTGATATAATGCACAGCTTTCAAATGTGGATTAATATTTTTGGTTTTTTAAATGCTGAATTAGGTGGCTGTTTTTTATTATATCACAATTGGTTTTTAAAAGGCTTTCGTATTTATTGTGTGCTTTTGGCCTCCAAATCACCATCATTGTGCAGAAATTGGTACCATGCTTATGGAAAGGGGAGCAGTGTAGTATATGTTTTCCATAAACACTCAATGTTAACTCTTTTATTTTTTATAAGCTTTCTCCTTAAAAGTTATTGACGATGGTTCCTGTACAAATGGTTGGTTAGTTTGTTACTGTTTTCTGATGCCTAGGTATACTTGACTGTAGTTGACATGATAATGCCCAAGTTGCATGTTTTCTAAAATGAAATTAGGTATAGTTACTAACACATATACGACTTTACATTGATTGTATTTTAGCACTCCAGTTTGGTTTTTTTTTCTGGAAATTCACATTGATTTGTTGAACTTCGGTGACTTCATATTGTCACAACATTTTTATTGCTTTTTAGTTTCAGTGTTGACTTTGACATTTTAAAAATGATTAGTGGGTATTCATGAGTTTTGATGATTTGATGAAGTGGAGGGAGAGTTACAAAAGTTCAATTTTAAATACTTATATAAGTATTAGGCATTTGACGCAAATCACAGCGGCTGGAATTAATATTATTATCTTTATTATTTCTCTGTAATATACTTGTATTTTGCAAAATGACAGTTTTGTTGTTTATAAAAACAACTAATTACTAGCTAAAGATCATCAAAAGCCAGAGGATAAAATATGACCATCACGGTTGCGTACTGCAGGAAACACATTTGTATGAACCATTTAAAATATGCATCAACCATTGTCAATATCATTTAAAGCAAGCTTGTGTTTACACCTCACACAGAATGGAACAGAGGACGTTGAGCTAGCAGTTGATACATTTCTCGAAAACGGCACTTGGGAGAGTTTTGATCCTGACAGCTTATCAGGAGAACCAATATTAAGGGTAAGGAATTCACAGATATGCGCCAGGGTACTTTGAATGGTCATGTATGGCATCAGTTAAAAGCTAAATAACAGTATGTGCTTGCCTTCCTTCTGTGTTGTGTTTCTCTTGATGCTAGTGTGGCATTATTTGTGTTGTGTATGTGTGCATTTTGGCATGTAGAAATGCAAATGAGCACTGTGTTTTGGTGTGGAGTGTGTCAGTCAGCAATTGGCTAATATTGAAATTCATTCAGTATAATTGAAAAGCATTGGTAATGCTTTTTGTTTTCTACCCTGTTTGTCTCTGGATGTGCAGTTGTCCGTAACATGTTAGGTTAACTGGTTGATGAAACTTTTGTGTATTGGATTTTGTAATTGCTCATGCATACTTTAAAGTCATCATGTGATTTCAGTCTTTCTCATCATTCAGCAATGTGCTTAATTTAAAGTGGATATTTGAGTGTGTGTCATGCAGATATAACAAAAGGAAGTACTGATAGGTGTCATATCAAGTATTTCTGGTACCGAAGCTCCTGTTGTACTAAACCTAAGATATCTGGGTGATATGTGATCTGGCAGATGACATTCTTCTTGTGTCTGTAATATTTCAGTAGTGTTTAATGGAATTTTATCATTAAGACTTCTTTAAAAAAGTACACTTATGACTTGACACAATTTTTATAGAGATTTTGATTGTAGTTACTGCTGTATTCCCTACTGTGTATGTATTGTGTTTGGTATGACATGAAAAGTAGTTCTTACGTTTCATATTTGGAAGTAGAGTAGTTAAGGTGCAATATTGCTTGGAATAAGGATGATGAAAGTGGGATACATGATCAGTGTGTTGTACTGATTTTACATTCTCAGCAAAATGATTTGTTCAGCTGTGAGGGACAGAAGACAAGTTACAGTTTTTTTTCTCACTTGGATATGAAAGTCTGCTCAGAACTCATTGCTTATCATTCAAAGATACTTTTGGAAAAGAAATAATTGCTACAAATGTAAAATCCTTTTTGCAGTTTATGTGGAGAGGTGTTATGTAGAGGTATACTAAAATGCTGTATAAATTGAGTTTTAGTATTTCTGCAGCACCCTGAACAATTATGTTGACTGATAAAATTTTATTGCAGAAAAAATTCCAGTTGATAAAATTTTGCATTCAAATAACACATCTGAAATTGTTACAGTAAAGAGGGGAGGGTTTCTTAATTACTCCTAATTTATCACTGGTTCTCTTATTTTAATACATTTAGGTGTTATTTTTCCAGTTTCACTGAAGTGCAACAAGTTTGATTATGAATGAAAAACACAAACCCACTTTCAACATTGTACAGTTTGTTTCAAAATATAGTTTTTTAATTGTGTTATTGGGTACAAATAAAGGAATAAATAGGAAATTGTTTTAACAGGTCCTCTGTTATGATCGAGATATTGGTTCCAATGGGGAACTACAGTACAGCATCAAGGCTGGTCGAGGCATGGGGAAGTTCAAAATCCATCCAAAAACTGGTATTGTTTACTCACAGCGTGGATTCACAGCAGGACAGGAATATGACTTACGTGTAAGTTAATTGTTACATTGCCATAGGCTTATGTTTATGGAGCTACATTGTTCCTCAACATTAATCTACATTTATTTTATTTTATCAAAAATGAGATTATGGTTGACTAACAAATGGCTGTGGGTAACACAGGTTGATATTAAGAATTTACTAATGTTGACTAAATTATAATATGAACTACAATTTGTTAACATCTTTCTTAAAGTTTGTTGCCTCAGATGCCTGCTATACTGATTGGAAGACCATTATTTTTCAGCATTTTATTTCCTTTGTTCGAGATTCCTTGTCTCCAAGTTATAAATTACTATATTGAAATATTAAATTTTAACGTCCGAAACTGATGTTATAATGTTGGAGGACTGAAGTTATGTATCATGTTAGAATAATTGATATGAAATTATGTTTTAGTGTGTTCACAGCCATCATGTGTGCTTTAAAAAATCTTTTACCATGTTTGTTGACACATATTGTGTCATAGTTTGGGAGGTGAACCAAAGTCAACTTCCATTACCACTTCTTATGTGAATCCTAAATTTTTATCAAAACCTTGTTGTATTGTTTATATTGTCATTGTTTTAAGCTGATGATATGAAATAGTTATGCAGGTATGTGGTGGTTGGAATTTTTTGTAAGTTAAAGCTAGTCCAAAAATGAATAAGTCAACTTTTTGGATTATAATATCATCCAAATTTGGAAAGGCCTTTTAGGTTTAAAGTACTGGATGTTAAAGTAGATTTATTCTGTCCATTTGGAAATATTTTTTGCCCAGCACATTACCACATATGCTAGGAGGTTGATAGCATATAGTGAACAATTCTTAAAAATACAGGGTGTTTATTTAACCCTTAATACATGTTTTTTGAGCTGCAATTTAAATGTTCTACCTCCTTGCTTTTTAAAAGACAATGATGTAATCATAAGTCACTTTGTCAGACATTTATAAATCAATTTTGATTGATTGATTGATTGGATTGATTTCACATTCCGTTAGATCCCTTGCAGGGTTGCAAAAGCCATGTGGATATGCATATAGTTAATATAGTAATGGATGTCCTCTTTTAACAAGCAATGTCTTGGTCATATTAACACGTAAATAAAACAGAACTATAAATCTAGCTTGACAAGTACGATAACATAGTACCATTTAACATTTAAATAAAATATAACTTATACATGTCAAACTATTACAGAATAAATACATATGTCAGTACAAGTTTGAGTACAGTCAGTTTAATAATTCAACTAAATTGTTGCTCAAGGTATTCATTTAATGAATAAAATGAATTTTTTATTAAAAAATCATTTAAAATCTTTTTAAATCTTTTAGGATTACTACTTTCTATTTTAATATATGAGGGTAGAGCATTACATACCTTTCTTCCGATACAGTGTACCGTCTTCTGATACTTGGTCAAATTAACAGTTGTTTGGTGAAGGTTTGCATGTTGTTGAGTTTCACTTTGATATATCTCAGAATTGAGAGTAAAGTTTTTCATATTTTTTATCACAAACAAAAGAAGAGAAAAGATGTGTTGAGGAGGAAGTGGTAATATTTCTAAGAATGGAAACAACTTTCTACAAGATTCGTCTGTTCTACAGCCCATCATCATTCTTACTATCCTTTTTTGCAACCTGAAGATCTGCATTGTATCAGAAGAATGCCGCCAAAATAATAGACCATAAGTCTATAAGTGAGAGAA
Source organism: Coptotermes formosanus (assembly GCA_013340265.1). Taxonomy (NCBI): domain Eukaryota; kingdom Metazoa; phylum Arthropoda; class Insecta; order Blattodea; family Rhinotermitidae; genus Coptotermes; species Coptotermes formosanus. Next base: position 904,367 of record BLKM01000820.1, read on the forward strand.
CTCTGCCAATATTGAGATATTGTTAATAGATATATTAGAAATGAACCACTGCATTTTGTGTAAATGCAGTGAAGACTTACTGAGCAATAAACCATGTCCCAACAGAGTTGTAAAACAAACTGTAAAATATATTCACATCAGTATGGCATGCAACTCCATTGCTTCTGACAGATTTAGAAATGGATTTATACTGCATTGACATGAGTGATCACTTTCAGAGACTTAGTAACATTTATTCAGTGTGAGAGCTTGAGACTGTATGCTTTGACTGTTGATCAGTGATTATTTGTAATGGAATTTGGTTCTGCTCGTATCTCAGAATTTTTGCCTCTATGCCTTTATGTAAATCTGGTATGGTAGATGGGAGATACATGCAGTCTGACATGTTTAGAGTGGATATGACATTGTACTTAACCATTGCACCCTGAATCCCACTCTGAATCATTTTTCCATGATGTACAGATTCGGGCTCAAGATGGTGGTCAGCCCCAGCGTAGTCATACGACTCGTGTAGCAGTTCAGGTAGTTGCAGTTCCTCTAGAGTCTGCTCATCCACCACAACTGAAGGTGCCTAATCAACATGTTGAGGTTACAGAGAGTGATCAAGAGGGATATCTTGTCACACTTATCCAAGGTTATGATGAGGATGGAGACCTTCTGTGGTATGACATAGTTGGTAAGTAACCACAGCACACATCTGTAACCAATCAACTTTTCTTTGATTTTGATACCACAAAACTGCTTTAATTCCTTATTGCAAATAAACATGTACATTTATACATATATATATATATGTCTCCAGCTTTCATAGTGGTTAAATTCAATAAAATCTTTTTGGGTTGGCAACTATGTCACACAGTTCAACCAAAATAATATTCCAGAGGATGGCTGCATTTTCATCACCAGAGTTCTGATGACTCAGTACCTAGCATTTCCAAATTACAGACCCACACAGGGTTAGAACTATGACCTGCAGCTCTGGCATTGTGTGGGTATATAACCCTGACAATGGAGAGTGTGTCGCTTACTGAAACACTGGTGTATATCAACCAACCTCCATGGCTGTCAGCCTGAGTAGATGTTATGCGTATTGAATTAGATTTTTACTTTGTACTGTACCATGTGAGGCAGGTACGTTACTGTTTCTTAGGAAACCCTCAACTGTTTTACTGCTTCAGGAATCATAAAACAGTTAACAGTTGCTGTGCTATAGTCCTTCATCACCTACAGTCTTCGTAATTGTATATTCCAAGGATGTGCAGATTCCTGCTTGGATCCAGTTTTGCCAACCTTAGCATTTGGTTCATGTGTCAGTGGTTTCTAATGTGCATAACCCTGAAAATATTGTTGGCTTCTGTATGAAGATAATTCACATTTTCTGTAGTCATGGCTGTAATGACATCCAAGACAGCTTCTTTAGATTATCATTACAGTGTATCTGTCTGTGGCATTAAGCATCATCACCGTTGTCATTTCCCTAGTTGTCATCCTGTTTTTATGTTGACTTTAAATGTTGCAACTGTCCTTCTGCGAGATGTACTTCAGCAGATAATGCCATCTGTAGAGACAGTGATGTAAATCAGAATGACAGTGATGTAAATCAGAAGTCTTAAACAGATATTCACTGTAGTTCAGTCACTGTCATTTCATGTGAATTGTGGTTTTAACTGAGTTGGTTACATATGAGGAACTTGATTATGTCTGGTACCATTTATGCTACTGTTTTGTGTAACCAATTGATTGTGCCCTTTAAATATTTAATTTAAGCATGGAATCTGTAACTTTTTTGTTATGTTGGGTTGTGTGTGTGTGTGTGTGTGTGTGTGTGTGTGTGTGTGTGTGTGTGTGTGTGCTTGTGTGTGTGTGTGTGTGTCTTCATGTGAGTTTTGTTGTACTTACTTTATGCTGGTTTTATAATTGGCCATTGCGCTGCTGAACTAGCATGATTATTATCACCATCATCATCATCAAATAATACTTTTCCAACTAATGCACTGTTTTTAATGTCTGTGCATTAACACAAGTGTTGCTAATTTTGTGATCATGGAGGAGAAGTAGGTGGGCCTTGTGTTTCGCCTGTCTTGCTGTGTTGAAACCAGCTGTTGGTGAGATATCTCTTGTGCCATGAAAGAGGTGTCCAGATATTTACTGACAAAATCTTTTTGAGAGAACCTAAATTTCATTATTTTGTTTTCTTCAATATACAAAATGGTTAAGAAAATATTGCTTCTTGGAGGAGCTTGCTGTGGATGCTTCTGTATAAACACAACTTCCGCAGGTGGAGATGAACGTGATGAATTCTTCATTGGGCGTGATAAGGGAAATGTGTTGTTGGCCAAACAACTGGACTGGGAGAGGCAACATGAATACAACTTAACCATCAGTGTAACAGATGGAGTACATACAATCTATACCCAGGTGAGTAGTGAGATGGTAATGAGAAACATAATTAATTCTTTTGTTTAATAAATAATGTATTTTATATTAATGCCCTGTTTCTGTATTTTACGTACAAGTTTGTTCTGACAATTATGGTCATGAATAAATATTGTGATGTCATGCTACTCTATGTTTTTCTGACCTACATAATGTTTATAATTACTGGTATTTTAAGATATATTATTTTGCTTGCATTAGTTGAACTGTTCTGTTCCACAGCTATATGTAACTGTAATTGACATCAATGATCACCGGCCTAACTTCTCACAGAAGGTTTACACTGTTGAGATATCAGAGAATGTGGATAAGGGAACTGAGATTTTGCGACTGATGGCAACAGATGAGGATGAAGATAAGAAAGTTTTCTACAGCCTGCATGCTGCACGCAGCCCTGTGTCACACAGCATCTTCATGATTGATTCTGTCACTGGTGCTGTCTTTCTCAATGAGAAGTTAGACAGGTATTACAAGTTCATTAACCTTTTAAAGTCTAGCGGTAACTTTACATACGACCAGGTTTAACATTAAAAAATTCTACGTGGTGCCCACATTGCTTTTATGTGTTTTGTATGGATCTCAGAACAAACAGCAACTTTTGCCTTATAAAACATTAAGAGATTGGTTTTTATAACCGAAGTGGAGAGTGTTTACAGCGCAGTACGCACTGAGCCCTTATATAAAACAGATACGCTTCGTCTTTAAAGGGTTAATACTCTTCACATAGCTTAACATTTTGACTTAGTAAACGTGTTTCAACGTGTAAACTAAGTGTGTTGCCCTTATGTAATGAATCATAATACTTTTATGTAACAGAAAATATTAGAACAGTTACCCATGTCACATATCTGGAAATATTCAGATCTAGCTAAAAAATCCCCCAAATGGCTTGTATAGCAAAGCCATTGTTCTCACAGTGGGAATAGATGCAGACCATACTTTGCAAAAGCCAGGAATTTAAGTGGCCAGCATTACTTTGCATCTTCTTAGCGAGCTGTTTATATGACTTCAGGCATTTTGGCTGCACACTGTGTGCCAGCTGTATTTGGCTTTCAGCACCGAAGGGTAACAACATTAGAAATTCCTGACTTGAGCATTTAACAGAGGAAGAGTTATGCCTGAAGTAACCTATTCTTCGGTACCAATGTAATAGTGTGTTTGCTTCTTCATTAACTTCACAGATAATTTGATGCTGTTATCTGAATCTTGTTGCAGGGGATCATACTGTTTATCGATAAGTTGTAAGTGTCTTTGTACTGCTGAAATACATGTGAGTCATCAAGAGTTACAGTTGCATCCTGTTATCTTTGACAGAGAAACAATTGAAGAACATATCCTGATAGTCATGGTAAAAGATCAGGGAACTCCATCTGAACGAAACTATGCTCGTGTGGTTGTGACAGTCCATGACCATAATGACCATCCGCCAGAGTTTACAAGTCCTATTCTGCAAGGCAAGGTGTTTGAGACTTCTCCTGTTGGCACGGCAGTAGTTCAGGTGTATGCCATTGATAGAGATCGTGGACAAAATGCAAAGATCTCCTACTCAATAACATCTGGTAAGTGTTTGTGTGTGTGTGTGTGTTTTTTTGTTAATTTTTTAAAATTGTGTTTCAGAATCATGTAAAGACTATATGTATATGTATATCCAATGTTTCTGTATGTATGTATTGTTGCAACAAATCATATTAAATAAAATATTCATTTAATTTACTTACATGCACATGTTTCAGAGAGTACAGAATTCTTAGAACAAATCACACACTGTGCAGTTTAAATACTTACATTAAATTTTTTTCTTTATACACATTCTTCATTAGAGCAAGGATATTGTGTGATATATATATTTATAATCAGTGTAATCAGCCTACGAGGTGTGTTCAAAAAAAGACTGAACTTTTTAAATAGCGCGCCAACCAGCACAAAGGGCGCGCTGCGGCTACTGAGCCCACCTAGCGGCAGGTTTTGACAACAAACTGCCATTTGCCCCGTTTCGCTATGAGTATTAGTCATCGAGCTACATCCGCTGAACTGAGCACGTGCACAAGCTGTTCGTCAGATTAGTGACAAAGTGACAACGAAAGAGCTTGAAGAACAACGTGTGTGTGTGTGAAATTTTGCTGCACACTTGGTAAAAATTTTACAGAGACATTTCAATTGCCTAACCAAGCATACAGGGAGGACTGTATGAGCCGAACGCTGTGCTATGAGTGGTGTAAGTGTTTTAAAGAGGGCAGAATGTCTGTTGTTGAAGATCCCAGGCCTGGACGACGTTCCATATCAACAGACGACGACCATGTCGAGAGAGTTCGTGCTGTGATTCGTGGAAATCGTCGTTTAACTGTCCGAGAAGTTGCTGACGAAGTGGGCATCAGCATAGGATCTTGCCATCAAATTTTGACTGGAAAACTTCAGATGCGTGATGTCAGTGCAAAATTCGTGCTGCGTTTTTTGACTGACGATCAGAAAGGGAACCATGTTGATATCAGTCAGGAACTGGTTGCCAATGCAAATACAAGTAGTAATGAAAACTTCCTTAAGAACATCGTAACAAGAGATGAGACGTGGGTTTATGGCTATGATGTTGAAACCAAGATGCAATCATCGCAGTGGATGGGGAAAGAGTCTCCTCGACTTAAAAGCACGCATGAGTCGGTCAAAGATCAAGGTGATGTTGGCTGTGTTTTTTGATTGCAAAGGTATTGTCCATCATGAATTTGTACCACGTGGTCAGATGGTAAACAAACAGTTGTACCAGGACTTTTTAGCGCGTTTGAGGGATCCTGTGCGCAGGAAGAGGCCTGAATTGTGGGAAAACCAAACTTTGATGTTGCACCATGACAATGCGCCGGCTGACACGTCGCTCCTCATCCGCAGTTATCTGGCAAAACATCAGATATCCGTTGTGCCCCATCCACCCTATTCTCTGGACTTAGCCCCAGCAGACTTTTTCCCGTTTCCCAAACTTAAAACCTCTTTGAAAGGACGTCGTTTCCAAATCATAGAGGAGATTCAGGAAAATGCGACAAGAGAACTGCACGCTATCATAGAAAGTGCATTCCAGGAAGCATTCCAACAATGGAAGAAACGTTGGGAATGGTGTATCGCCAGTAGAGGGGACTACTTTGAAGGAGACAGTGCTTAAAATGTTGTAAAATGAGCAATAAAGTCTTTATAGCAAAAGTTCGGTCTCTTTTTGAACACGGCTTGTATTTTGGATATGTGTGAATGCTAGTTTGATACAGGGGGACAGTTTTTCTGAAGTGGGGAGTTTTGTGTAACAGTGTCAAGGAAGGTAATTGATTTAATATTAGGCTGTTGTAAAGTTGTATTGAATTTCATTTTGAGGGAATATCTATTTGTGTCACTTTAAAATAAGCATACGAAATAAGAAAATTGCTGTAGTTTATGATAAGGCAGAGGCAGTCGCTTGAAATATTCTGTTTTATAAGCTTAATTGTTTTCTGTATGTTTGTTAGGTAATGTTGGTAATGTGTTCAGTATTGATCCTGAGATGGGCACAGTGAGTGTGGCACGTGAGTTGGACTACAGTGTCATGTCAGAATATACGCTGATGGTCAAAGCTATGGACAGTGGTTCTCCTGCCTTGTTTTCTACAATCCATGTGCATATAATGGTGACAATGGCCGACAATGCACCTCCAAGGTATCTGCAGCACAGAAGTGACCAGTACAGTTCAAATAATTCATTTAGTGCACTGTATATTATATAATAAATGTTGTCAGTTCATTATGGTATTGGAGGTGTATAAATCAGCTGTCACACCGCTTCCCTCTTTGACTGAAGGGCTGCTATATTTTTGTTATATTTTTAAGAAAATTTTAAGACACTATAAAATAGTTTATTACCTGCCAAGACATTAAAATCGTATGTACATATTTTAAAATCAATAAGCCATTAAGTGTATAAATTTACCCAGAAACAACAGTAAAATTCCTTTTTTACATTGTCCATACCATGTACCACCTGCATAGAGTGACATGTGTTAAGAGTGAACTCATGAACACACATTGACAACCAGTGAATTATAATAAACTTGAATATTGGTTTTTAATGAGTGTGTAGAAGTTGGTTGTTAATACACAGTAAAATCCCTGTTTATGGTTTTGTTAGGAAGATATATTGGAATGCAAAACTGGGAAAGATCTGAAGTTGAAAAAATTTTAATGAGGTTAGTGATGTGTGATAACGAAAATGTTAAGACAAGGAACATTGTGTACTGTCATTAGTGGGCTAAGAATTATATGTGATGTGTTTTGCACAGGGCATCTGTAAAATAAAAGTACACGTAAACTTTCATTTAGGGCCAATCCTATAAATAATGAAGTCAACATTCCATTATGTATAGGATTGGCCCTATGTGTAAGTTTTTAATCACAGTAGCAAATACACAGTTCTCGCTCTCTTATAATGAGCCAAGTACTAGGATGGGGATGGGTGACCTCTCACCCCATTACTGGAATACTTAGCCCTGATGAACATCTGAAGGAAGTCACCTCAGGCCACAAAACGTCATAACGTACTGTTAGAGGGTACTAGGGGCTAGGAAGATTAATAATGAAAATTAACTTTGATACTCCTGTATGTACATTAAGATATTTTAAATGTAAATGTTGTACAGATTCAGCAAACAAGAGCATGCAGCTGAGATTTACGAGAATCAACCAATTGGTACCTACGTGAAGCATCTTGATGCCCGCAGTACATCATCGTTATTTTTTGAAATAATAGATGGAAACAAAGATGACATGTTCTTCATTAACCCAAGTACTGGAGTAATAATTACAAAACGTCAGTTAGACTATGAACTGAACAAATTCTACAATCTTTCAGTGGAAGCTACCAATATGGCAAGTAAAGGAGCACATTTCCATATATGCTGTGAAACTGTCTTACGTATTCTTTGCTGTGAGCCGTACTTCACGAATAGCCTAAGTTCTGGTAGTTGGAGTGTGAGTGATAACTGAGGTTGTATATTGTTTGTCACAGACTTTCTGTTATCACGCCTGTTTTGTATTCAGGAGGTCTCCAGTTATGTGTTTGGCCTGGTGGCCAGCTATACTGATTGTGATTTATTGTGGTTTTTCTCAGTGCCTGTGGGCAGCTAGTAACTTAAAGTCTGACAGTGCCTGCTTTCTTCCACATTGATGCCAGTTTATAGTCCACAGTTGTCCTACAGTTTGGATGCTATACAGTCAAGGCATGTGGCAAATATAATTAAAAGAAACATTCTGACAAACAGCAGCCAACATTCTAATCTTCCGGTAGATGGTGCAGTGTAGTTTGGTAGGTGGGTTTCTGTGAAGTGTTGGTATATGTTTGCCACGCTGCACTGCATCCCATCCCAGACTGTATAATTCTAATATTCTATGCTGTGAGAACCTCCAGTCTAAATCAAACAACAATTTAGAGAAAAGGATTATATGCCATTCATGGAACGAATGTATTGTGTGTGCGTAATCAAGAATATTTCTTTATTGCCCAAATATATGAAACAAATTTCTAGGGATCTTTTTTAACTTGCATTAATCTATGCCTATGCAGGTATTTAAAAAGGTTAATGAGTTTTATGAAAGTTGACACAGGAGAGGCTGTGTTTTTCTTATGCGTGTAAATGATACCACCTTTGTGCATGTACTGTGAATCCATGTGACATTTTGAAAGTAAAGAATGCCTTGGTAAAGTCTTCATACTACATCTTGGAATACACCATTTGCAACCTTGTGTTCATGTTTGTGTTTTTCTGCTACTCTCTCACAGGCTGCAGCAAAGGCCAGATGTACTGTGATTGTGCATGTACTGGATCGCAATGACAATGCACCACGCTTCACTCAGTCAGTCTACTCTGGTTCCGTGAGTGAGGCTGCTGCAATAGGCTCCCTGGTGTTAACTAATACAAGTGCTCCACTTGTCATCACAGCTCGAGATCAGGATTCAGAGCTCAATGCCTTGCTGAGCTATGATATTATTGAGACCCTTCCACGACAGTTCTTCCATATTGACTCTAGCACAGGTGAGTTATTTATGTCGAGTACCTGTTTGTATTCTGTGGTGGAATAGGAGGACAAATTCCAAAATTGTGTTGTTCTGCCTTTTTGAAACCCAGTACATTCTTTACAGTACAATGTTTTATCACATAGGGAAGTGGATTTTATGAATCTGTATGTAATAACTGAGATATTTTGTTCTTTTGTACAATTTTCCATTTGAATTTGTTTCATTAAGCATGATGAAGTACAATGGTCAGATCTTTTTTATTCATGCAGGAGCTATTCGTACTGTGATGACTTTGGATCATGAGCAGATATCTGAATTCAGTTTCCATGTAAAAGTGTCTGACCTTGGGAAACCAAGGTTGTCATCAGAGACAGTCGCAAAAGTTGAAATTTCAGTGATAGATGTCAATGATTGTCCACCGCGCTTCCTTCATTCCGTTTATAACACCACTCTTCTGCTGCCAACTTATAAGAATGTTGCTATCTTACAGGTAAGTTGATGCAGTGATGTAGATGTTGAATAAATCACAGAATTAGACAAATTACAGAGGGTTTGCAAAATAACATATGTAGAAAGATAGAAGTAGAAATGATAATATTGTTAGGCTTAACCATTCATTCATTCATTCATTCATTCATTCATTCATTCATTCATCCATCCATCCATCCATCCATCCATCCATCCATCCATCCATCCATTCATTCATTCAGTAGTCTGTCTTATGACAGGTCCATAGTGTCTTCTTCAGTGAGTTCTCCACACAGTGATATCTAGTGCTTCCTCTTTCAGTTTCCAGTATCCTTTCTTTTCCTGAAGGTCATCTAGTAGCTGTGTATGTCTTCTTCCTTGTCTTCCTGTTACTTCTATCCTTCCCACTATCTTTCCTTCAATAATGTGTTTTAGAAGGCATTTAATATGCAAGATGTTACTATTCTAGTCAGCCTTCTTCTTTTCTATTGTATGTAAGATGTTTCGTCCTTGACTCCATGTAATACTTTTGCATTTGTTACATGAATGGTCCAGCTGAGCTTCTCCATCCTTTAGACCTAACATGTTGCAATGAATGGTCAGGTTATAATTATAATTGAATAAATTGTAAAGAAATGAGTTAATATAAATGTTGCTGTAGCTGCATCATTATGTCTAACAAGGTTACGCCTGTTGAATGCAAGGCATTGGCAGCTGCATTATACTTCATTTCTCCACCCCCTCTCCCTCTACCACCACCACCACCACCACCACCACCACCATGAGTATCCAACCTCTCCTTTTTTCCCCACAGTCATCCAGTCTCTGTTTCTTGCCACATCTGTTCCCTCTTTGTGTATCCTAGTACCTGGCTGAACTGTGTATTGATGTTGTAAAATGTACTAATCCTCTTATGACACTGTCAGTTGTTTTCATTCCATGGAAAACAACTTCTTGTGGGTGTTGGAGAGAAGTGTTTAATTTAATGATGCCTTCAGTTGCAAAGATGGTATATTGTGGGTAGTGGATAAATGAAATGCATTTAGAGCATTGGTGGAATGATAATAAGGGGAAAATCAGAGTAGCTGGAGAAAGACCTGTAATTATAATTATATTTATAATTGTAATTGTAGGTATAATAATTAAAACAAACAGTTTAGCTTCGTGACATAATCTTCTTTTTTTGGACTTCATCATTTAATTTTTGTTCAAGATGTCTAACTTGACAAAGTCCAAAAAAAGAAGATGATATCAGTGAGTCACATAACATTGTCAGACCATATGGGGTTGAATTTATCTTCCATGTGTAGGTAAATGCCACGGATCCTGATTCATCTGTTGGAACAACTTTGCGATATGACATAATTGATGGAAATGCAGGAAATGTGTTTGCCATTGATGCCAGCACAGGAGTAATCACTGTTGTAGATCCTGACAATATCAAGCCATTTCCTAAACTCCAGTTACGTGTCTCAGATGGCAAATTCTCTAGTGTTGCCAAAGTGAACATCCGCGTTGAAAAGTCTGAGAACTCTGGCCTAAGTTTCCAGAAGAAAGTCTACACAGGGACCATATTGGAGAATTCAACTAAAGTGACGACTGTTGCTGTAGTAAATGTGCTGGGAAGTGCCTTGAATGAACATGTTATATTTAGCATCCTCAATCCAACTGACATGTTTGAAATTGGATCTACTTCTGGTGCCATACGAACTACAGGGGTGAGGTTTGACAGGGAGGTGAAAGACAAATATGAGCTGATTGTTGAGGTAAGTTAGGAAATGTTAGAATTTTTGTCTCAGTGTGGTATGACCTGTGAAGTCATTCTGTCATTTAACACTATGTCAGACCAATATTCTGATATATGTCTTTTGTAATATTTTGTTTGGAGGCTGTGTATTTATAATATGATGCTATCTTATAGCTTTTGTAATGCTAAGTTCGAGGTGTGTTAATGACTAAAGACAGTGAGCATTGACAGTGCATTTGTTGGTCAATATTAGATTTATGGTGCAGTTTACATGCATGACCATATCAAAGTGGTTGTCTCTTAGTAAGATTGAATAAGTGTTACAAAAATATTTTAATATTGCATGTAGTATATAATTTCCTAAACTATTCTGTGGCCTTTTGTCAGTATATGGGAAGATTTTTAACTGTATTAATTTGTATTTAAATCATAGAGCATAATAAGTGTGAGCATTAATCAGAATGTGATGTTTTATTTGATCTAACAGACCTGCTTCTTTCACCCACAGGCCCGTAGTAATGATATAAGAGGCGAACACCCTCGAGTTGCACATGTTATGGTGAATGTAACAATTCTAGACATCAACGATAACTGCCCCATGTTTGTCAACCTCCCATATTATGCTGTTGTGTCTGTAGATGCCCAAAAAGGTGATATGATAACAAAGGTAAGAAAAATGGCATATTATCAAAGTGAGGACATTTGAAATGTTGATGTCATGGGAGTATTGGAATTTGTGTAAAAGCTTGTTACAGCAGTGTTAAGGATAGTGAGTATTTCAATTTTAGCACCATTTTACACTTGAAGAAGCTTAAACATTTTGAACTTACATGCTCTGCCACTGTACTGCTTGTCTCGTGATATTTATATGAAATGTTATAAATTTTATCCAGTGCAATACAAGTATTATAGTAACAGAATTGTTTGCATCTTTCTGACACCTCTGCACGTGTCTGCATTCAATAAGTGTCATGTTTGACAAATGTGAATTTGTTTCTACTCTTACTCAATTAACGGGATTTCACTCATTGTTGGTTGATTTTTCTGTTATACAGGGGCCATCTTAATCCACATTGTCTTATCAAAAGGGAGATTTTTTTCTGGGAACAAAAGTGGCCCCATGAAAATTATTAACCTTCAGTTTACAGCAAGTTAAGCCCCACATTTCTGCTGCAGTTGGGGCACTGTTGAATTTAAATGCCCACTGCAGGACAGTGTTTTCTGTTTCAGATGAGCAGGATGTGCATTTAGTGGGGCATTGTTGTTGCATTTGTCCATTAAAGCTTAAGAACATCTCACACTGCCTAAGGTTAGAAAGTAACTGGACGTAACTGTTCCATATTTGGTGCCATTGGACTTGTCCCAGATCAAATTTTGGCTCCATTCACGCATAAGAGAAAAAAGGTTTTCCTTTGGGTCACGATGAATCTAAAACTGTGACAAACTTTGGAAACCGAGTGGACCATGACAAGTTTTTGAGGATGAAAACATGTCTGCATCAATGTGCACCCTTGACTGTATATTAATTGATGTCTATAAAATGATATATTTGTGTGTTGTTATACACAAGAGGGGTGGCTTATCTTGAATTGAACCAGTAAATATCTGGGATACAGAGGTGGAACTAATAATCCTTCCTTTCCTGGTGTGCTGAGTGTTTCAGTCCTGTACGTGCTGTTGTATACGAAACATGATAAAATACAAAGAGTTCTGTTATTTAGCATTTTTTTTTTAACTTCTCTCAGGTCCATGCTGTTGATATGGACAAGGATGATAATGGAGACGTACGCTATGAACTTATTAAAGGTCATGGAGAGCTGTTTAAAGTTTGCAGAAAAACAGGAGAGGTGACTCTGAAGCAGAACCTTGAGGGACACAATCGGGAATATGAGTTAATTATAGCTGCATATGATGGAGGTAGGATTATGCATTGATTTATATCTGTTCTATAATAGTGACATGTTCATGACACTAGCATTGCAGTAAGGGATTTTCTGTTTTGTCTGGTATTTCTTAGTCATGACTTAAATTTTTGACATTGTGCATTGTCTTGGGTTAAAAATCATTGTTCTGGAGGCTGAATCTGACCCCATATTCGGTCTGGAATTGGGGAAAGGGAGAACTTATTCATATGGGCCCATGGACATCAAAATGTAGACTGACTATCTCTTTCTAACAGTTCCACCAGAGCAGGTTGCCCCATTCCATGTTTTGCCTGAAGATAGTCAAATACGCATCGTCCAAAGCACTGTGGCATTTTAGCCTTTGATAGTGGACAATATACAAAATTTCAGTCACAGCTATGAACATCTGCCATTCTTTAAAATAGAATATTTATTCTGCAGTCCGGTGTATGTGATTTACTATTGTAAAGTTTTGTAAATTATTACACTTATTTTGTTCGTGATTGTACGTAAGCTTTCCTATCAGAGTAAATCCATGTAATGGAATTGTAGTTTTAAGCATGAGAGAATCTGCATTGGAATGTAATACCATCTGAATCCTGCACCTTTAATAAATTTACCATACCAGTGCACAAAACTGTGTCCGTGATGACTGGGATGTCACACCTTGAATGTCAGCAAATGGATACCAGTGCTTTAGAGGAACTTGCTGTCTTCTCCATAATGTTGGTACCTTCCTCCCAAGTTACACAGCATTATCTGAGTTGAATGTAATCTAAATGTTTACAGCTGTTTCATCTAACTGAGTTGAATGTAATCTACATGTTTACAGCTGTTTCATCTAACTGTAGAGGTTCCAGTGATAAATAAAATTCCAAAGATCACACACTTCTGAGTTGTCCAGAAACTGCACATTATGGTAGAAATAGATCTTTGTACAGTATGGTTTGCACTATTATTTAATAGTTTTTTGGTTCTTTTACACAATTCAGTACTGTCCATTCATAGTGCATTTAATTAATATGTTCCATGTCTTATAGGCATCAGTCCATGTTCAACAGAGGTTCCTGTCCACATTAAAGTAATAGACAAATCAATGCCGGTGTTCGACAAGCAATTTTACACTGACACCGTTCTAGAGAACATTGAGTTGCACTCTCCTCTGGCCGTCAGCATTCAGGCTCAGTCACCTCTTGGACGCAAACTCATCTATAGCATTGTCAAAGGCAATGATTTTGAGGAATTTGCTCTTGACTTTAATACTGGTAAGTAACAATCATTTCCCATCTCACATGTAGCCATATGCCCAGCCAGCTTGTTCCAGTGTTTGCATGTCAGTGTCTTGTAGAAATCAGGACTTTTTATTTTTTACATTTGTGTCATGAGAAAAAAAATGAATGGAAATTGCATACTACTGGTTGATGCTGTGTATTGGAAGGGCAGTGCAGTGTTATTACTAGATTTATGTACTCACAGTTATCTGATCATACAAAACTGAAGTGGAATGAATATGTTGTTCAGCTGTTAGATGCCTGTAAATTTAATGCTGTTTGTAGGAGTTGTGAATTGCTTAGATATTTTAGATGTTTGATCTTACCATTGGCATAAAGACATAGTGAAAGGCATGGCTGTGAAATCACGTGACATGTGTTTTATATTTTTAATAACAGTGGAAGAATTAGCACCATGTACCACAAAGGTTAGTGTGTCAGAGTAAAAGTCGCTGATGCAAGATTTAAAGTTTTCGTGACAGTGTGAGTTCTTGTGTTAGTGTACACAGTTTGATGCCATGAATACCAAAGTTTCAGAGGACCATGCTGCCTCTATATACAGGATAAAAGAAAATGGAGGCAACACATTCCTAGGAAACATTGGTATCTTCCGCCAAGACTACATGGCATCACAACCCAAAAGATCGGCCCATGAGTAAAACTGGGTGTGTCTTGTTGTATGTATTTTTAATTAATTAATGGGGTTTCTTAATAGTTGTAGTCATAAACTATGAAAATATTTGTGAAATTATACTTTTAATGTTAGCAGGGGAGCTTAGCAGAGACTATGGAGAATGTTTCTTTCTTTAGATTTCTTTACCTTTTATAATTACAATAAATCTGTGGGGAAGGAATTACCAGTTCTTTGGCTCATCTTTCTCAGAGCTGTGAGTTAGGCTGGTCACAGTATCGACTTTGTATCACAACTCAGTGAAAGTATGTTGCTTGGCCTAATTTAACTGACTTTCAAATATGAAAATTTTTAGTGTTCTGAAAAGTAAAGTAGCTTTCTGTTATTCTGATATAATATTTTGTATTTTCCACAGTTAAAAAAGAATTTGGATGTGTCATATTTGCATCTTTCAATATGAGAAATGCCGAAGTTTTAAAAACATCTAACAAATGTAATGCAAATTTTTTTGGCACAATTTAAACAGTTCATATTCAGAGTGTAATAAATAGAGGCAACTGCATATCTTATAAATAGAATTTACCTTTGGGCACTTAAGTCTACCATTGTGTGAAGAATATATTATTGATTTCATGAACAGCTATCACATGTTCAGAGTGGTGCAAAAATGAGATAATATATTTCTGATTTGTATGGCAGTTTTGATTGTTTGATATGATTCTAAAGAAGTGCTTGATTCACTAGGTTTGTATCTTTAATGACATATTTTACTGGGTAGTGATCAAATTTTTGTGCAGAAACCAATTGTGTGGGTATACAAAATATGCACATCTCTAGACACATGAATACGTTAGTCAAAAATCAGTTTTTGGTAGGTAAATGTCTGGTAAGGTCAAACAGCATTAACTGGCAATCAAATCAAATTGAAGACTACCGGTGAAAAGCAGGAAGATGCCCTCTCAGTACACTCATGATGTTACATCTAAGCATTATGTGCTTTTGCTGGTAAATACTATTACCTAACTGACTGACTCAGTAAAGTACTTTTTAGAATGTGAGTTGTAGGCCTATCTTTGGTTTTCTGGTTATGGGTTTCCATTACTTTCTTTTTCAGCTCCCTGTAATTTGATTAGTTTTATACATTTCTGAAACTCGTACTAGCTTTATATGGTTAGGGTGTGAAAGTTATGAGCTATTTAGTGTAAACAAAGCTGTAGTTCTTCCAAATAAAAGTTGAAGAGTAATATCTGAATTAAAACTTCAGTGCAAAAGGAAGCTTATCAAAATGGGTAGGAATTTCAGAGAATAGTACTTCCTTTTCCATCTCTCTCTGTCTCTCTCTCCCTTTCTCTGTTTTGGGTGGGGGCAAGGTAATTATAAAGGTAGTGTGTATGTTTAGAACAGTTCTGACTAGTTGCTTAGGTATGTGAAGGGACTTAATATAATGCATAAAGTTTGAAGTTTATATCTTTATGGAATATAAAGAAATTCTTGATACCTGAAAGCACAGTTTCTTCCAGTGTTTAAAATTTTTTTTGTCTCAGATTTTTTTGCAATGAGTAAAGATTGAGATCAGTTATTCTGTTGGTATGCTGATTATTTTGGCCTTGAAAGTGTCATTTTTGCTTCAGTGAACAGAATTTGACAGTGATTTCAGAATACTTCAGTTTGAAAGTAACGGATTCATGCTGCAAAGCATGTAATTATGATGTGCAAGAGTACAGGCATTTTGCAGCATCTTGCAAAAGTAGCCCTAATCTTAAACACTCCAAGGAAATAGATTTAAATGGAAACGTTCTGTTCTTTTCATGCTGTTTGCTGAAAAACTGTTCATACATTTGTGTTCTTTGTTTTCGTGCATTTCTGGTAATAGAAACACTGAAGTTGAACTATTAACTTTAATTTCTTGACATATAGCTTTTAGTGATGTGCAGGGCATTGTAAATTTGAAACTGTACTCTTCTTTTGCAATTGAAAGTACATTTCAAATCAGCATATTGACAACTTAGCTCATAACTTAGATTAAGTACTATAATTTACACTTATAAATATAGTAGTGCATGGATGGATTTAAGAACTATTTGATATGGTCTAATACATAGCTGATTGATCCAGTAGGTCTACCATTATGTCCTACTCAAACATCCACTCTGTGGGCCTGGAGAACATCATGGATGCATGTCAGTTTTCCAAATCGTGAAAGTCTTCCTGCTGTGGAGTCTTATATGTAATTTAGCTACAGGGTTGAATGTCATATATATGTGCTCATGAATTTTTAAACACTTTCATTACTATGTTGGCCAATACAAATTTTAATTCCCCTGTATTACATTATTAGCTTTATTGGAATAGATATGTCATGGGTGATGAAAGGTGTTCCTGATGTGTTTAATAGTTTGTCAGAAACTTGTGTCCGCCGGGAACTCTGCATCTTTGTGTTATTGATTGACATTTTCTTGGTTTAGTGATGTCTTCAGCATTCTGTTTTCTACAGTTTGAACTGATACGTTGCTTAGTGAATGCATAATTGGAAAGAATGTTGAAGGTAGCAGTTGGAGCTTAGTCTGATATGCTGCCCCACCATATGCCTCAAGGGACTGAGGGGAAAAATTGATAAACTTCCATCATGATGGTCAGTATACCAGCCAACATCTAAACCGGGGACCTTCAAAATATGAAGTAGGAGTGGTAACCACTTCGTCAGAAGATCTGTTGATGTAATTCATGATGTAATTTAATGTGACAAATGGTCTTCTAAAATGATTGTGAATAAAGGTGGTTGGCTGTAGTTGGAAGAAAAGTTCAGTATTTGTTCTGTGGAAGTCACATTTATAAAAATTTCTTGTGCTGTCAGAACATTATGTCTTGGAAATGTGGTGGTAAAAGTTATTTTTCTAACTTTTTATTAACACTTTAAAAACAAAAGTTAGTTTAAATAATGTTACAAAATTTATTTCTTACACATGGGAAGTGCACTGTATCTGTTAGGAGGGCCAGTCAGTTAGTGTGTTAGGTAAATAATCACTGTTTATTCAGATGACTGCCTGACAGCCATAAATACACTATAGGTAAAATACAGAGATTTTGTTAGTTAAAGAATGTTGTAGATGTGGTTACCACATGCTTTAAATGTGTATAAAGAACTTGCAGGGAAAATAAGTGCTGTGTGTTGTAAAATTATTTGCACCATGCATTTAGTCTATATTATATTAGCTAATTCATGCACTTTCATGGATCCATGCTGCATCTTTACCAAGAGCCCCAGATAAGTTAAGAGTCTAGGAAAGTGACAACAGCATAATAAAATATCAGTGAAAAAATAATTACAAACTATGAACATTGTTTTGTGATGGTGGGACTAAGTGCTGACATAGAGAGTATTGCTTCCTTTTGAAAATTACAAAAAAGTTTTATTTCATATAGTGACAAAATGTGTGAATTGATGACAATCAAGCTATTTACTGAATAATATATGGTAAAGTATTTAAATGTTCCAAGTGTGTTGAAGAGTTAAGTAAACATCATTCCTCTTCGTGCATGTTTAGTTGTGGACTGAATAATCAGCATTTGTTACCGAGTAATTAAATAAATGATGCACAAATCAATCAACAAAAAGCTTGTTTTCTGTGCAGAATTGTTCTGTTTGAGATTTTTATGAAGCAAATTTGAGCATTACAGACACTATCATAATTACTTCTAAAAGTCTTCATAGTATTGGACTATAGAAAGCTTTGCTATAAATTTCATTGTATAAATAGCATGCCCAGAGAAGAGACATGTTATGCAAGATCTGAGATTCCCCATGGCATTGATGTTGAGGTTTCAGGTCTTCTCGGTTGTTGCACTGAATGGCAGGGATACCAATTCCTGATGTTCTGAAGGTATGTTAAGAATCAGTAGCCAAGCAACTCAGCATAACAACCCAGAAGACCTGAGTCCTCAACATACATGTACTCATTCTATTAAAATTCTCTCATGTTTGTAAATACCTGAATGACAGAACTCTTCTATAGAAGAATGCATTTTTAATATTTTGAACTGACATAATCCATGCATGTTCCAACAGCCCATATGAAACTAAAGACAGAATCCTTTGGCAAGAGGAATTGGATTTAGGAGCCTTCTGTGTATTTTCTTAGCTGCCTTGCTTTTGTCCATTAGTAGGAGTAATTTCTATGTGTAAGGTGTTGTAATTTGTAGATGATTTTTAAATGGTTATAATTGAGTTTACATAAGAGGTAGTTGATTTGCTGCAGAGGCTGATAAGTGATGAAATATATGTACTACTGAATTATTGATTCTTATTCGCTGCACAGTATTTAGGAAGTAAAATGCTGTACAGTATTTGTACCAGTGTCTGCCAGTCTTTTGAACTGCACGGACGGTCTGAGTAACACTCCCTGGCCTCTTGTACCATCACCTTTTGTCACTCACATACTTATGTTATGTACATTTAACAGTAATAGCTGTCCCTACTTGGTTACGTATTTAATTTCGCTGCTTTATAATACAGGCCTGTTACACATGCCTGTGTGCATATTACCGCTTTAATTTTCCAAGTTTTTTTACAAAGTTGATTGTCATATTTTATTTTTACAAAAAACTCCAGGTTCTGTATAGGGTGAATTTGTCGGATATAACCTGGAAGTTCCACATTATTGCAGCATTTCTGATTGTTGGCTTCATACACAGTGTGTAGCTGTCTTAGTTCCCTATGATTGTACCAAGCTTCACATAACTAGTTTCAGTGTTTCATTAGTTATTGCCATCATACTGAAATCTGAACAAATTTTTTTTATTGCTGCCGTGTTGTTGTTTTACATTTTACAAAAAAAATGCCTTCAACAAAGTTGCAGATTTTTTCAAGATCTATTTAAGCACTTCATGTGAGGACCCTGAAGTAAGTGCCAATAGTATGTCTTCTACTTCATAAGTCTGCACTCACATCCCTTTGTTATTACTCACTGAGAAAATTAGAAATTGGGCTGTTACACCAAATTTTGTGAAAATTGGTCAGCTGCTTAAGACTTTGACGTAAGGGTGTATGTGCTCTTTCCATCCTTTCTGCCCTACCCCCATCTCAGGTGATCTCAAAAGAATCCTTTTTTTCCTTCCTTATGGAGGAAGTAAGATATTTAATTAAAACCATTACCAGCTACCTACAAAATATTCCTAGACCACAGTTCGGGAAATACTGTTTTATGCCATATTTAGCAATGACAGTATAAATGAAACTGTCCTCTAATATTGCAGAATTGATAAGTGTGATATTAATTTACATTACTGTCTTTCTTTTTGCATTGAATATAAAGAGTACCTGTTTCTTCACCTTTACATAATTGTCTTTCTTCTTCAGCTTTTGAGGGACAAGGAAGTATGTGCCATTTTCAGCACTGTGATGTAGTGAGATATATAGTTCTACAGTCCTACATGAAGTTGGAACATGTGTAATTTCATGTTCTGTGTGGTAGAAATGTTTCTGATATTGAAATTGTAGGAAAAGTTAACAGAAGTTTGATTGTACCTAACGATTAATTCAGTCTGAAGAAACTAATGGTGGATGACTCTTCTGATATCATGATAAGTTACTTGGAAAACAGTTTTGAAATATTCGGTATATCAGTTTCTATAGTGACATTAAAAGAAGTATTTTTGTGTGTCTGTGTTATCAAGACACAGTAGGGTGCAAGTCATTTGTAAATGCTGTATGGAGGTATATGCATATAGTACGTATGAAAGTGTTCTCTGTGATTTAGTATTTTAAATCTTCATGGTTTTACTAGAGTGCTGCTACAGGGAAGTTATGAACTCATTCTTCATACAGGAAATTAAATGAACAATAGGAAGATGAAGTTAATTCAATGATGGCATTGATGATGATGATGATGTGTTTTTTTTTACCATATATGCTAGCATCTTCTGTTTTATTACAGTCTAATTCAGATATAAGTCAGTCAGTATGTCCTATTAGTTTGAACAATGAAAGTGTAGTTCTGCAGAAGGTCTTCTTTCACATATTTAATCGTATTCATAAATAATATTTTTAACATATTTAGTCATTGTAAGCAGTGTTCCCTTCATGCTAAATATTTCCTTTCAGCTGTAAGGATACTGAATGGCATAATTTCAGACATCAACACTATTTCAGGAAAGAGAAAAAAATAAGTATTCAGTTATTGATGATTTTTATTCTTAATATTTATGACTGTTTTGTTATAATGCCAGCAAACAGCATTCTTGTTCTTGAAAGCAAATGGACATATTATTTGAAATGGAAAAGGCAAGGCATGCATCATCTAGCATTAATACATGATTCTTAGTGAAGTAGCTTTGGCTAGTTGATTGCTGCATATTTATTTACATGCAGTAGGAAATACATGTAATAGATGCCATCATAATGAATATTAAATTGCTCACTAGTTAAAATTAATACTAATCTGTTACCTATAAACCCCTACACCTAAAATAAGAACACAGTAGAACTCTTTTTAGTCTGGCAGCTGATAACGTGGCACTTACAGTAGTTCGTAGTTTTGCACTAAAGGAAAGTAGTTCCAAGAATGGAAGTTCTGCTGTCTGTTACTTACATGTACTGCTTCTGTGGCCTTATCGTGGATTATCTGGACCCTGCTGAGGCCTTTGAGCCATTATAGTGGCTTCAAAGATGCAAATGTGAGTAAACAGGGTACTGTTGGTGAGAGGAAACGTGTAACTTTAATGATTCCTCAGAAGCTTGAAACAGTTTGGAGGCTTGAGTGTGGTGAAGGCCAAAGAGAGGTTGTAGCTGCATACAGAATTGGGTTTTCAGCCATCTGTGACATAAAGAAACAGAAGAACCAATTGTGATCATTTATGTCATCAAATGAAAGTGTGAAGGGTCTTTTCAGGCCTCAAACGTTGAAAGAATGTAAATTAGCGCAGTTGGATAAGATGCTGTGTAAGTCGTCTATGGCAATATGTTCTGAAGGACCTGGAACTGGGCCTATGACAACTGAAAGAGCTAAATCCTGTTATGATTATATAGAAATGACTGACAAGTGCACATTGTCTGCGGGCAGTAACAAAATTATGTGTAGGTATTATCTGATGACCCTGAATATTCGATAATTCAGCACTTGTTTGGGCCTGTGGATGCCAGATTAAAAGAATTCTACTGTGTGAGTTTGTAAGACCTTCCATATAAGTACCATTCCTCAGCTGTCAAAGGATTTTCATACTCCAGGTATTGCATAAGTAACATACTGATTTTGGTTATTTGTGTCTCCCTTTTCACAGCCCCTGACAGTAACAATGGTCCCTGTGAGTATAATCAATTCATCTACTTTGCTATGTGTTTGTTGTATATGCTTGGCTGGCATGGCCACAGTGTAGTGAGGCCATGGTAGATACTGTTTGTCCTGTAGTGTACTGCTTGCTTATAGTCACAGCATGGGTGTGCAAGTAGATTTTAACGCTAATGCTTTCATGTGCTTTCATGTATAGTGCTACGTAATTTATTAAAATGCTTTCGTGTATAGTACTGTATCATTTAAGTCAAATTTAAGTAAATTTGCACTATCATTATATTGGTTGCAATGCTCTGGGTTTTATTAGCCTCCATGTGAAAAAACTGTACGGTGTAGCAGACATTAATCAGGATAATATTCCTGTGTCAGAAAGTCCTAGAATCTAGTTAAATGCTGTCAGATGTGATGTCATGTAGTGCGGTAAAAATTTACCTACGTTTTGGAGGAACCTGCTGTCTGTCTGTCTGTCTGTCTCAGTCTCAGTCTCCAGGCTATAAGGTGAAGGCAACAGGGTCTCAGAAACAGAGGTAAGTTTCCACTAAGACTACAATGTATCATGGCTGGTAAGACACTATTATTCAAAATGGTCACCATAAGAACTTCAAGTCTTACGTTGTATTATTTTGTTTATCACTTTACAACATACCATGTTATAATCATATTAATTTTCCATGCATTTTTCGTCTTTGATAGCACTGTGCATTATTAAGCCAATAGTTCTGACTGCCTCCACTGAAACACTGAAAATAGGCATTATTCAGACTTCTTTTATAATCGCAAAAGTTCATTGTGTTGTAACAGATTGCACTGCAGACAAAATACGCTGAGCTCTCAGTGTGAATGACTGAAACATTCAATATTGTCCATCTTATAAGAGACCAAACTACTGAAATGTTTTTTGACAGCTGAGAATTTGATCATAATTTTTAGCAATTCTTAAATTTACTTGGCATAAATTGGTCAAGAACTATGGAAAATATGGGTAAAACTTCAGTTACACACATAAGTAAAGTGTGTTGCTAGGAAATGTTTTGTAAAGAACTCATCTAATTAATGTCATAAAAGTCAAACAAATGGTGTAATCACTGATAGTAGGTCACAGACAGATGATTATAGTCCCAACATAAGGCATTACTTTTGGTCACTAAAGAGTCTGTAAAAATGGAGGTGAGAGTAGTTCAGGAAAATTTGCCAGGAGCCCTGACATAGTGGTAAAATGATGCAGAGCAAAGAATTTTGAGCATGTTACATTTGAAACAGTTTGTCTTCATTTCTTGCTTAAACATTCTGTCATTTTTACAGTGTCTCAGCATTTTAACGTGATGTAAATCCTCTTCCTATTTGTCAGTATTTTGAGAACTATCATTTACCATTTGTTATTGTTCTCAAAAATTGAGGGCTGTTAATGGAACATTTTCTGTACAACGTCTTGTTAGCTTTCCATACAAGCAAAATGAGTTTCTGTAAATTTGGAATTAAAGTGCCCATCAATGTCTGCTGTATCATCTGTAAATTCATGCTGTGTTGGGTTGTGCTGCACTAATTACTCAGAAATAGTTTCCCGTAATTAAAGTCATTCACCAGTTTAAATGTTATCGTGCATTTGTTTGTATCTTTTTGTTGGAACAGGTGATTTGGTCTCTGCTCCAAAATATTAAATAGAAACAGTGATGACACATGAGATGATAACTTGGCTTAGGCTTAGGGACAAGGTCAGGGATAAATGGCAGTGCAGTGATAAGGCTAAAATTTGTTTGTCAGTTGCCTGTCACATGTAATTTGAATGTGAAAAGGGTGCAGGGGCCAGATCAACTGCTGACATTGCTGTTATTTCAGCAAGTCAAAGGATCACCCTGCCATATGTGAAAGCAATCATAGTGGAATGTGGGGGAAGCATAGTTCTGTAGCCGCAGTCACTAATCATTTCAGTTCACTTTTTAATATGATTTGCTAGTAGTCCGCATTTCCTCTTTTTTTTTTTTTTTTTTTTTTTGCATCATCATCTTTAATTTCCATCTGCTGTGAATGCTATCTATTCATATGTGCAGGGTGCTCACTTTCCTGCCTGTCCGCAAAACGGCGGCCGCACGCTGGGGTGCGCATGCTTCATGTTCTGTGTCTTTCGGGGGGCAATGGTCAGTGAATGAAGCCAGACAAAGTATCACAGTGCTAATAATCTTTAGAAAGTGGGATAAAATCTCACCTGGGCTACAGCAGATGGTGAAAATGTTGCCCTCCTGAACGAATGCAGTCCACGTACCTGCAGAATGCATTGTTATTAATGTTCTGGAGTTCTTCCCTGGAAATTTTTGCAATCTCGCGGCGGCTGTAGTTTCTTAGTTCTTCCAGAGTTTACCATCCACAGCCGGTGATAAGACTTTCCCATGAATCATCGTGTGTGTCTGGGTCTGGGTAATGCATTTGTCAGTCAATCAGTCAGTGCTGTAGCAACATGGTTCGCGTGATATGTACCATTCTACAGCATGTATATTTAGTGCAGATATATTTCAAATATAGGTTCCCAAGATTTAACTCATTGTGACTTTTATTTGCGGGGAAGTTAAAAGACAAAGTGTATAAAAGAAATTCCCACACTCTGGAAGAACTGAGAAACATCCACTGCGAGATTGCAATAATTTCTTGGGAAGAACTCCAGACAGTTAATAAGGACCTGTTCTGCAGATACATGGAGTGCATTTGTTCAGGAGAGCGACATTTGCACCATCTGTTGTAGCCCAGGTGAGCTTTTACTACACTTCACGAAGAATAGTACCTCTGCAATACTTTGCCTAGTGCCGTTCACCAACCGTTACCTGTCCAGAGATGCGGAATATGACGCACGCATGCCCGAGCTTGCGGCCGCCGTTTCACAGACGGGCAGAAAAAGTATCACTGTGTATATGTAAGTAAGTGTTAACTTGTTCTGATTTAATGTTGCCTTCAGTGCACTAACTATTACACTATATATAATTTATTATAAAATTTGTGTTACTGTGCACATTTTGTGCATTATGCATAAACTGAGTGTGTATAGGGATCTCATCTGCTCCTCGGTCTACATGTTTCAGCTTGAGAATCACAGGACAGATTTGTGACTAAATGTCATATTGTATTTGATTTGTATTTGCATAAAGATTGACATAAAAGTATTATTTTGTGGGGGGTTAAATTTATATTAGCACAGTGTTGTGTTGATTTGAATATGAAAGTTTCAAACAAAAGTTGTTTATCTAATGAAGCTGATAACAGTTGCACTCAAAATTGTACTTTGTATTTTTAATATTTGCTGGAACAGCTAAGAACATTCATAATTCCAAGATACAAAGAACTCATAAGCACTCCTTGTCTACTCCGGTATGGACTGTACCTTTCTCAGTTCAAGATTATAGTATTCTGGTATGTGATGCCATGTGGTCTGGTAAATGGTTGCCAGCATTTTGGAAGAACCTGCTGCTTTCATCTTTCAGGCCTTTAAGGTGGAGGCAGTAGGTTCCTCTAAAAGGCTGGCAGCCATCTACCAGACTACAGAGCATCATAATCCAGAAAACTGTAATTCTAATATTCAGTGCCTTGAGAACCTCGAACATATCCTTTCTTGTTCTGTGCAGAGTGAACTTGGCTGTAATTGTAACACATTTGTATTTTGTTGCATGATGTTATGTGAACAAGCATTTGTTTATGGTCAGTATATTAACCCTTTAAAGACGGAGCGTATCTGTTTTATATAAGGACTCAGTGCGTACCGCGCTGTAAACACTCTCCACTTCGGTTATAAAAACCAATCTCTTAATGTTTTATAAGGCAAAAGTTGCTGTTTGTTCTGAGATCCGTACAAAACACATAAATGCAATGTGGGCACCACGGAGAATTTTTTAATGTTAAACCTGTTCGTATGTAAAGTTACCACTAGGCTTTAAAAGGTTAACCCTTTAAAGACGGAGTGTATTTGTTTTATATGAGGACTCAGTGCGTACCGTGCTGTAAACATTCTCCACTTCAGTTATAAAAACCAATCTCTTAATGTTTCATAAGGCAAAAGTTGCTGTTTGTGCTGAGATCCATACAAAACACATAAACGCAATGTGGGCACCACATAGAATTTTTTAATGTTAAACCTGGTGGTATGTAAAGTTACCACTAGGCTTTAAAAGGTTAAGTATGTGCTCCACTGTAGAAGCTAGTCATTGATAGCTACATTTACCATATGGCTTCTTTCTATAAATTTGCTTTCTTTGTAAGCGTATCATTTGAAATGATCATACATGTTGCCTGTGGACTGTTAGATTCAGGTTCTTGAATCTGTATGTTAACCTATGTAGATAAATGAATCAGTACTCAAGTTTAGCTAGTTGAATGTTGTATCTTGGTGAGGGACAGGGCAAAGATATAATTGAGTTGATCGTTTTGTGACAGAAAGCGTGACTTTAAAATGTGCAGTCCTAGAGAACAGTGTGCATTGCTTTTGGGAAGAGTCGCACAGTGTAACTGATGTGGGCATGTATTCATTTGCATTTTTTCATGCGGAATATAGTGTTTAGAATTTTGTGGATGGCACTGAAGTTGGAACTTGTGGCTTTTATGAATGTGAATCTGTATCTGAGTATACAGGTGATTCTTTCATGGAATGGTAAGAATTAACCAGTATGTCACGTGTTCTCAAATACTGAATTATCCGAACATTACCCAAAGAAGCTGAGTACATGTATTGGCTGTTTTGAAAGAAATGTATTGCCATGTAGCTGCCTTCGTGTTGTTCTGTCCTTCGTAGTCATTAGTTTTCAATACCCTAAGCTCTTACATTTACACTTACCCTGGAGCTTTGATTGTTCGAGTCTCACATGCTCCAAGACAAAGCATCGTCAGTATTGAGTACTCAGTTGAATAATCTACTTAGGTGTTAAACATCACATGTCACAGCAATAAAAGTGTGAGCAGCTGCACGTGTTTCTTTTAGTGAGAACTTCAGTTCAGATTTTGTAAGATTTTATTAAATGGATCATATCTGTAGGCCTTTGAGCATTGCATGGGGAAACGCCATATTGAATGAATGAATGAATGAATGAATGAATGAATGAATGAATTAATTAATTAATTAATTAATTAATGGAATAATTGTAAGTTACAATTATGTGCACAGTAGTGTTGTAAATTGCTTTTTTTTTTTAAAATGGGCCCTGCAAGTCTTGTAAATTATTTTGTATGTTCATGGGGAGAGATTTGTGTGCAGTGTAAGTAAAAGTGATTTGATGGCATGAATGGGTCCTACAAATGTGGCCTATGATAACCATGGAATGCCAGTGGGGATTGAGCCCACTTTGTGTCAGTAGGAATTGAGAAATCAGGATAGAGAATAGTGCTGTTGAGAGATGTAAAATTCAGAATGTGAATATTGCTGAAGACAGGGAAAAATTACATATATATAGCCCCCATTTTTTAGGGTCCAGCAATTTGGGAAGCAGAAAATAAGATAAGATAAGATAAGATAAGCCCTATTTAGGAGGGCAGAGGGTTTGCATCACAAAATGAACATTGTAAAGTGCAGATTTGAGGAAGAGGTGAACTGATTAAGCATCATGTTTTCTAGGCTTATAGCTCAGCCTAAAAATAAGGAAATTTATAACTCTGAAAAAGTGTGGCACCAAATTCATAGTAGATGGGTCCAAACAAATCTGCATATAGTACAGTACTTCCTCAGTATTGGGTGTATTTTCATTCTCTTGTCATTCATATTGTCAGAGTGAAGCTGTCAGACAAGGCTTCTGCATTCTGTAATTTTTAGAACTATTGCACTGATAACAGTAGTATATTCTAGTCTTTATGGTCCCTTGTGTAACTATTCCAAGGTGTCTGTGAGTTACGGATCCCATTCATCGTGGTTTTCCCAGGATAGTCTCATTGCATGGGCTATAAAGAGCTCTGTTCTGTTTTACCACAAAATTTGATTTGGGATATCAATGTCCGGGGTTTTTCCAAGTCATAAAAGTGATGTTTCTGACAATGCATGCAAACATTTTCACTTTCCTGCAGTGGGGAAAAGTATTTGTAGGAATAGGACAGCCATCAATCAGTCAGAAACAGAAGGAGTAGTTGAGTGAGAGGAAGATACATAGATGCATCACGATAGCATTGGCGTAACTTGGGGGCAGGGCAAGGGGGACAAATGCCTTCCTCCCCATATTTTTTTCAACCTAGGAATAGTTTTTGTGGTTACTGAATTGAGTAATGGCAAGTAAAAAAAACACAGAAAAAAGGAAATGAAAAACTTGCATTTTATGAGACAAATTTTTCCCTCTTTCAAATTTCACTCCTTTGTAACATAAAGTTCCTAATACCCGTGGCGAATTTGGCCCCTCCCGCCCCCCCCAACCCCAGTGTTATTAGCCAAATTACACTTATGGCCACAGAGTCTACACTGAGACTGCGGAGGATGAGGAATGGATATGTAAAGAAAAATCAGTAAGTGAACTGAATGTCTGAGTTTTCTTCTTATTCTTCTTCCTCCTCTTGCTCCTCTTCTTCTTGTTATTTCATTTTTGTCTTTGTGTTTAACAGTTTTGTTCGCTGAGTTACCTCATATGGTATCATTAATTAATTACTGTGCCTTTTCAATTGTGTGACTTGTAATCCCTGCCCCGTGCTACCTGAATGTTATTAAGTGTCCTGGTTCTTGGTTTTTAAAAATGGGATCCCTACTGTGGGTGTATGCTAAACTTGCTTCTCATGGTGACTAATAGGGTTATGGGTGTTGTTTGGTCAGGTGTTATCTACGTCGTCGATGAGTTGGACTACGAACACAAGCAACAATATGAGCTGACAATCCGGGCGACAGATGGAGTATTTCCTGTATATGCTGAAGTGCTTGTGAGCATATTAGTTCAAGATGTCAATGATTGTCCACCTGAATTCACTCAGGATGCCTACAATATTTCTGTATCAGAGGCTGCACCATTTGGAACATCAGTCCTCAGGGTTGTTAGTCGTGATAATGATACAGGTATTATATTCTACCTAGTTCATAACATGAGATGTAGGTTATTACAGTCGGGTTGTTGAAGATTCAAATCTTCTGTGGTGTTGACACTGTGATATTGGGTAAATAGTTCCTAACATTTCAAAGGGTCATCGTGCCTTCATATTCTTTGTCAAGCAGTTCTTGTCTATGAGAATTAGACACACCAGAACCATACTTAGTTTATAATAATTTGTACATGAACCAGAAGAGGAAGTAGGTAGAACTGTGTGATTGCAGTGTTCATTAATTTTATTGTATATGCTTGTTAGTATTATTATACTTCAGTACCATCATTTTATTATGAAACTGTAGTTGGGTATTGTGAAATATTTACCATATCAGTACTGACATATGGTAGAGAAAGTCTGGTAGTAAAATGTATATTTTATGTGGCAGGAAATACAAAAATACAGTAAAACTGGGTTATAACATCATCAAATGGTCTGAATATTTTGTGTCATTAAAAACGAGTGTTCTTGTAACTGAGGAGTATAACATTATGATTAACAGTGAAGAATTAGTTGGTACCCTAGAAACCTGATGTTACATACGAGGTGTCATATAAACCAGTGTCGTTACAAGTGGGTTCCACTGTATTTGTCTTGTGTGTGTGTGTGTGTGTGCGTCTAATGTACCTGACCTAAATTGGTCCCATGTTCTGTAGGTATCAACCAGAAAGTGCGGTATGAGATACAGACTGATTCTAGCAACTCGTCTGAGTACTTCCATATTGACGCAGAAGATGGTTCCATCTATCTGAAACGATCACTTGACCATGAACTCCATGACTCCCATCACTTCACTGTGGTTGCTATTGATGCTGGAGTGCCTAGTCTGTCCAGCACAGCTCATGTTTGGGTTACAGGTATGGCCACAGAGTTAGTTTATTTTGTGTTTGAAATGTTACCTTTGGTGGCAGTGCTGATAGACATTCTTCAACTGCTGGGGTTTATGAAATTGGACCAGCAGAGGAATACAGATACAAAAGCAAAGCTTGCAAATTAAAAAAATAATAGAAGACAAGTATGACTATCAGTTAATATAGAAGGAGGGCAGGTGGGGACTGCATGTAGATAGAATGCGAAGTGATTACCAAAGTGCTAAGCACATTGTCAAAAGAAATAGTGGTCTATTCTACAGACAGAAATAAAGGAATAAATAAAGAGTTCTGGGCTAGTAGTAGTACAGGCCTTACAGCCTAAAAATCTAACTGATTCAAGAATAATCAGTGTTACTGTCATTTCACCAGTGTCTTTGATTACTGAAGACAGTGATTAATAAAAGGTGTTAGTGAATACTGACATGTTCTTGGAATAAATGCAAGACCACCAAGTGGAGGGAATGTTGAAATTGAATTAGAAAGTGTTTTGTAGCGCAGTTAAACTGTGTTGTTATGGTGGCCTGAACATAGTACCACTGTGATGTAAAGAAGAAATACATAAAATTTTTCTGGAAATGAAGTGTATAACAAAGATCAGATGTGTATACATACTTTCAATTTTCGTTGCTTTGCAGTTTTGGATATGAATGACAATCCACCAAAGTTTGAACAGCCATCATATACTTGCTTCCTATCAGAACATGCACAGCGAGGTCAGTTTGTGACAGTTGTATCAGCAAGTGACGCTGATTATGTAGATCAGGAGAGACTTGTCTACACAATTGTTGGTGGAAATGAACAACAGACATTCACCATAGATCCTACTACAGGTAATCTTTGCTCAAAACTGTAACACGTGACAGGGGTCCACAGATGTTCCTAAAATTTAGTAGCCAACTCAAAATTCTAAGAACCAGGAGGGTTAAGTGAAGCAAATTCCACAGTGAGGACCTGGAATTATTCAGCTTGACTGTACCAAATTTAGTTGCCCAGGTTTTGTGCACCCCTGGCACATGACATCTCATATAAATGACTTTGAAGTATGGTTTCACACCTGAAGTTGGATCAACCCTACACATGAACCAAGGAGACTATGGAGTAATACATCTGTAACACCATAAAGAATTCATCAACAACAAAATGTTTCAAATGAATGGTTTAATGTCAAGAGTTGGGAAAAAATCACAATGAAATAACAAAACCAGCTTTATATACCTGTGGTTTTGATATGTGTGTGTGTGTGTGTGTGTGTGTGTGTGTGTGTGTGTGTGTGTGTGTTTGTGTGTGTGTGTGTGTGTGTGTGTGTGTGTGTGTGTGTGTGTGTGTGTGTGTGTGTGTGTGTGT
>BLKM01000820.1:935721-1043750 GCA_013340265.1 Coptotermes formosanus
CTCTCTCTCTCTCTCTCTCTCTCTCTCTCTCTCTCTCTTTCTCTGTGGATAAATTGGTAATATTTGTTTGATTGCAGGAATAATATCATTGATCAACATGCAGAACTTTGCAGAGCGATCAACAAGCGTACTGAATGTCTCCGTTACGGATGGTGTGTACACCAGCTTTACAAGGGTGAAAATAGAGATCTTGCCAGCCAATCGTAACAACCCAGTTTTCCCTCAACTTCAGATTGATGTGAAAGTTGTAGAGAACCGGCCTCATGGTACTCTGGTTACCCAGGTTGCTGCCAGTGATAAGGATTTTGGCATTTATGGTGATGTCACATACTCCATCCCATCCGAACTCTTGAGGGAAATATTTGAAATAGATAAAAGAACAGGTAATTTGGGCACACAATTAAGTGTTTTCTTTGTTTATATTTCTCTATGTCTGAACTGTTATTTTTTTTAGCTGAAATAAATGGGTGAGAGTGTTTGAATAATATGGGCTGAGGTTGCATTTTGCCATTTGTTTAGGTAGCAGGAAGTCAGTTTTGCTAAAATTGGGACTTGGATTTCCCTTACACCCTTCCAGACTTGAAGAGCATATGTGGTTTTTGATAAGAGCAAATAATTGAAATTATTCACCATTTAAATACTTCAATCTTGTTGTTATTTTAGTTGTACAGTAAAAGCAAGGCACAAAGGAAAAGTCCAGAAGCAGTTAACAGTGTGTGAGATTTTAGGTTCATATAGCAGTGAATGTGAAGAGCACAGTCATGTGTGGTTTGAGGCCATGTAATTTTCAGTAACATGAAGGGAGTAGGTCGCTCTGAAACTTCGCTTCTACAAAAGTATTTTAAAAATGAACTTCATTTTATTTTTATTATTCTTTATCTTCAGTTCATTCCTTGATAGAATTAAATTCTGCTGGCATTGAAACAATTTTGAACGGTTCATTTAAATCATTTACCAGGAACAATAATAACAAAAAAGAAGCTGGATCGTGAAGCCCAGAAACTCTATGAAGTCCCTGTGATGGCAACTGATGGAGGGGGCAGATCTGGCTTCATTATGGTTAGAGTGAAGGTTGCTGATGAGAATGACAATGCACCAAAGTTCCTGATTCGAGAATATAAAGCCACTATTCCAAGCAACCTTACCACTCACTCAGGATTTCTTAAGGTAGGTCATAAAGTTTGTATCCAAGTGGATATTTACACCATTATTGTCACTTATAATTCAAACTTAGAAGTTATTTGTGTATTATCATTTCATTTCAGTCCACAAACAACTGTGTGTGGTAAATTTACACTATATGAACACCATCTGTAAAATGGTGTGAACATTTATTTGTATTATGTTGAATTTTTATGGTGTCCATGTATTTGTGTACAAGATGGAAACTTTTTCAACTTTTTCTGTAACACATTTAGTGCCAGTTTCTGGTATCTCCTGCATTTCCAGTCCATCCTGTCTATGCCATATCCAGAGATTT
Source organism: Coptotermes formosanus (assembly GCA_013340265.1). NCBI lineage: Eukaryota > Metazoa > Arthropoda > Insecta > Blattodea > Rhinotermitidae > Coptotermes > Coptotermes formosanus. Next base: position 937,202 of record BLKM01000820.1, read on the forward strand.
CTGCACTCCAGCCTTCAGTGTTTTATCTACATCATATCTGAATGACACTGTGCTGTCTGTCCTTGTATTAATTACTTGGAAAACATAATTGTATTGTCATGCTAGTGCATGGCATGTAAGGTGTAAATATATTTTGAATTTTTCTTGTAATTTGAGATGTATAGCGTAAAATGAAAGGCCGACAGGGACTGAACTTTACCTAAGGGCCTAGCACGGAATGTGTTAAATTTCTTTAAAATTTAAACAATTCTCATAGAGGATGGATATGCGTGACTTGAGTTGTGCTATTACATGCATCATTTCTGAAAATCTAAGTTTGCAGAAATGTTATTTTTGTGTTACAAACAGATGAAACTTTCTTTTACAGGAAGTAGAATTAAATTAATGATTCTTGCAAAGATGATTGTTCTATTTTTATACAAAACAGGTTAAAGCAGTGGATTTTGATGATGATATGGCAGCTGAGGTTGAATATTCCATTTATGAGAACCAGTCTTCTGGAGTGAAAGAACTGTTTGGGATCAATCGACACACAGGGGGAATCTTCTTGCTCAAAAGTGCAGTGCCTTGGGGTGAGCAGATTAACATGGTTTACTTATATTATTATTATTATTATTATTAGTAGTAGTAGTAGTAGTAGTAATAGTAGCAGCAGCAGCAGCAGCAGCAGTGGCGGTGGTGGTGGTGCTAGTTTTGTAATTGGCCATTGTGCTGCTAAACTGGCACTTTAGTAAATGAGAATTTATTATTAGTATGAGTATTATCTGTGAACTGAAAAAGATACTGAATGGTCAAGCTGTGGTGCTGTCAGTGAGATACTGGTTTCTCACTGCAGAAGTGCAGAGCTCTGTGCATGGGATTTTGGTTGGCAATCATTAGTCTTTTCAAACCAAATGTTGTAAGAAATGTGATCTGTTTCTAAAAACACTGTGAATGAAAAACTGTATATGATGAACAGTGTCCAAAATAATGATTATTGTTTAGGATTACTGCCATGCTTATTTTGAAGTGATATGTGTTTTACAGAGAACCAGGTTTTCCAGTTCTTTGTCCGTGCACAAGACCGGGGCTCACCACCCCTCTACAGCAATGTTCCAGTGGATGTGTATGTGATGGGTGCACAGGATATTGCACCTATGTTTGAACGCAAAGATGACAAGTTCTTTTTTCCAGAGAATTCTCCACCAGGTTAGTCGTTTGAATCGTTGGTTTATACTTAGATTTGGATTCTGATAGCATTGAGTATGAAGATTTCTGTCTTGTGACATGTGATGCAATGTCTGATAGAAGTATATGAGCCTACTCAGCACCACATCCAGGAAAACAACAATCTTTTGACATGTGAATGGTTGTTGAATAGCATAATAATGTGAGTTCCAGAGCATTATGCTAACAGTGGTTGGTATTTATAAATAATGCACAACAGCAGAGCATGAAGAAAGTCTATGTACATTACTGGACATAATTTCAGTGTAGTAGTTGCTACAGAATAACTCAGAACAGAAGGAATGGCTGTGAGAAGCACAGTGTACATGCAGTAGAGTTTAAAGTACATAATGTTATCTCTTTTTAATACTTTTTTTTTTAATTTAGGGACAGTTATAACAAAGCTGAAGATGGTGACAAACACATCAGTTCACTACCGGCTAGTGTCTGGCAGTGAAGATGTTCCACTGTTTGCGGTGGATGCACAGGGGCAGTTGTCTTTGGCTCGTACCCTGGATCGTGAACTGCGCGACTCACATGTCGTAGCTGTCCTTGCAGAGACTGATTCGAGTCCTCCTCTCACTGCTCTTGCTGAAGTCACCCTGAAGGTCCTGGATGAGAATGACCATGCTCCGGAATTTGAAAGTAGTCCATATCGGCTTACATTGGCTGAGAACATTGAGGAAGGGACGTCTATTTTGAAAGGTATGTTTCTATTTTCTGTTACTTATTATGTGAATTATTAACCTGGTAATTAGAGGGAAATCAGTTTCACACTTTGGCTGCTTTACCATTTCAGAAAATACCCCTGGAATTTATTGGGTAGAAAGCTGTTTGGATCTCAGGGGAGGTCTGGGTATGGCGAAGAAGAGGAAAATCCTCATTTAGTGCTACTTTGTCCGTTTAGGTTGCTGACTGAACTGTTCTGGCTGAAAGAGAAGGATGTCATAAAATTAAGTTCATATCATAGGCAGGGACAGATCATTTGGTGTAGTGATAAGGCTATGGGGTAGATGTCTTAGGAATTACGGTTTGATTCCCAGCTGGGACAAGAGCTTTATCTGTTAATCTGGAGGATTGAGACTAGTTCTGCGGTCCACCCAGAGCTCTGTTGAGGTGGTGCCAGGGGCTGTTTCCCTAGAGGAAAAGCAGATGGGGGTGAAGCTGACTATTCAGCTCCATCTAGTGCCAGTATTAAGAATGAGTGAAAGCTATATTGCCACTCCACATCATATCTTCATGACAGCATTATGTGACATAGTTATCTTTGAATTATGACATCATATGATCTTGTAGGTGGCTGCCATCATTTTGGAGGGATCTGCTCCCTCCATTCTCTACCCTGAAGAAGGAGGGAGAAATTTACTTACAAATTTAATTAATAACTTTCAAGACTGCACTATGTCATAATCTAGAAGACGTCAATCTAAATTTTACATATATTTTGGAAGATTTTATTCCTTTGTATAAAATGTTCCCTTTTACCACTAGACACAGAAAAATGTTCGTAACTAAGGATAGTCAGCTAACATGTCACTGACTCTGTCTTACATATTTTATACTTTGTAACATGTGCAAGTGTTGTTATTTCTGATTGTGTAGCTTTTACTTTTGAGGGAATCCCTGAAGATGATCCCAGCCAGGTTCGAAACATGTTGGATCAACATGAAATATTGTAATATACAAACATTTACAATAATAATAGTGCATTAGTTGGACAAATATTGTATTTAGTCTGTATGTGTTGCAGTGGCTGCACATGACCGTGATCAAGGAAGCAATGGGGAGGTGCGATATGCATTTGGATCAGACATTGGTGAACTTGCAAATGTGTTTGCAGTAGATGCCTATACAGGTTGGATTACCACATTAGTGCAGCTAGATAAGGAACACCAGTCAGAATTTGTGTTCCAAGTGGTAGCCACTGACAATGGCAATCCAAAACACTTTGCTCGCACAAGTGTCTATATTAAACTCAAGGACTACAATGATAATCCACCAGTTTTTACAAACCGGCATTACCTTGCAGCAGGTAAGTCCCTTTATGGTACTCACTGAAGAAGGATAAGAGTCATGAAAGTTTTGTGCTATGAGCATTTTGTTACTGGGGACTTCACAGTGACTTGTGTTATTTAATACAATATTCATGTAAAGGTACAACAAAATTCTCTTTTAATTGTGTCAGTAAACTTCAGATACTGCCCTTGGTAGTTTTATATACTGTGGCTGAGTGCCCTTCTTTTATCTTTTCCATTTATAACTACAGTCTAACTAGGATGATTTTTGTGTATTCTTTCTCCAGTGAATGAGGATGCTCTGCCAGGAACTGTTGTTGTGACTCTAGACACGAAAGATCGTGATGTAGATCTTGTGTCACCAGTTGATTTCTACATCACTGGTGGAGACCCTCAGTCACAATTCCAGATTCGTCAGACTGGTGAAGTGTATGTGGCAAAACCTCTGGATCGGGAAAGTGTAAACAATTATATTCTGGATGTCACAGTTACTGACGGAAAGTTTATTGCTACTACAAAAGTTACCATTGACATTCTGGATGCTAATGGTAAGTAATGTTTTAATCCATGTTGTGTATGTTTGTGAAATTGTGTTTCTTAGTGTGAAAGGAGAAGATAACAGCAAATATATGGAGACAAAAGAAAACTAAGTCCATTGAACATAGCAGTGATAAGACAACTCATGTTGGAGAGAAATTTATAATTTATGCAGTTCTTGTACTTTGGTTGGCACATTTCTTTTACATTGGTATAGACATGTAATTTGCATATAGTTACAAGACATGCATAGAATATTTCTGATAAAATCTCATCAGTAAGGCTGAGTAAAATATATGAGCTAATATTAAAACAGATTTCAAAGAGAAGCAGGTGACCTGGGTTGAGTTGCACAGTATGGAGTCCATTGATCAACCGTTAAATGACTGGCTTGGTATTTAAATTTTTCTGCATCGTTTATGAAAAACATATTATTTGAACAGGAAAAGATAATATTGTGAAATGAATGGCATTCTGTGGAAAATAAAACAGAGATTATGCAGAATTTCTTAAAAGTGCAGTAAATTGCCTTGTTGCCCAAATGTGTAAAATTAATTTCTAGGGGTGTTTTTTCTTGCTTTCACATATGTGAACGTAGGTCATTTAAAGTTTAAACTTGGTATGATTAGGTGTAGTGAACCGTTTGTGTTCTGTTGTCGGAGTGAGTTATTTAATGGTTAATAACAAATTATTCAAATGCTTACCGGTCACCCAGGCATCAGATTATGGATATGTTTTGTAAATGTATTGTGATTACAGATAACCCTCCTTACTGCCTACGGTATCGCTATCGGGAAATTCTGTCTGAAGGCATTCATCCAGGCAGTTACGTGCTTACTGTCCTAGCAACAGATATAGATGAGGAACCTAATGCAAACCTACGTTTCTATCTCACTGGAGAAGGAGCTGATCATTTTACTCTTGACAAGGCTGCAGGTATAAACCTTTAAAAAAAATTCAGAGCATGAATAAGCAGAAATATCCATCCATATGAGAGGAGAATTTGCTGCACAGAAGTTTTTGTTCCTTAGTGGAGTTATTGTAACTTGATAGAATTCATCCCTTTGTGTTTTGTAAATTCAGAACAACATTAAGTGGTCAGTCTAACACAGCTGTATTTTGTATTTAACAACTACATGTTTCAGCCTAGAGATTCACTATCATCAGGCTAATATACATTGTCATTAAAAGGGAGGTAAAAGTGCAATATGAAATACATCATCATGTCCATACTTTTTGTGGGGTCCTACAATTTTAAAGTTATTTTTATTTTACAATAAAAATTGTAAAATTTGTATATGGTTGGTAGTAGCTAAGCAGTAAACACAGATTTACAATGCTGAGATGACACAGCCCTGTTGCGTTATTCAGTTACAGATATATTTTTTTACTCAGAACAGTCATACGCAACATACAAAGAAGGATAAAATAGGCTACATGTTTTGACTTATTAAGCCATCATCGGGTCCTTATTAAGAACATTAAAAAGACACTTAACACTGCAGTAGGTGTGAAGTCTCATCTTTACATATGATAATACATTGTAAGTGTATCTAAAATTTTCCTTTTAAAAAAGGGCATTACACAAAGTTCAGATTATGCTTCGTAAAAATGAGTGTGTGGTAGAGAAATATGATACATGACACATAGTAGAGACCTCATTAAGCTCTTTAGGTTTAATTTGAGCAGTTTTTGCATGTGTGAACATTTAGTGAAATACGAGGAAAAACAGTAGATTTCTTTGTGATGTGTGAATATGTTTACACTAATAAATTTGAGTCAGCAATAAATGAAAGTCAACACCAGTGAGGTTTTAGACATTACAAGAAGCACGTTTGGAAAATATGAAAATACATATATTCCAAATATGTGTACCCTAAATTACCGTTCTTAGTTCATTAGCATCTAGCTGTTCCATACAGGACATTTGGTTTCCCACTTTTTGCTGTTTTTACTAGATGTGCATAGAAATATAGAAATTATTTATGTAATTACTGTAGTAAAAGCTGTAGGAAAACTTGCTTTTAAAGTGGATGTTTTTTGAAAATTTGGAAGTCACAAATAATCGCGACTTGTGTAATAATCATTTTTGTGTGTGTTTCATACATTTTCTTCACTGTAAATTGTATAATATCTTGGATACTGTGGTGGTGACTGACCACTGCCTCAGAGATGTTTATTCTTGTGTGTTAAAGCCAACATATAAGATGGCATTGCATATAAGACAACCCCTCCTTCACAGTGTTCATTTTTCTGGGAAATACCTATAAAAAACATGTATCACTCTCAGCATTATTTATAAGGTGACCCCCTCTCCTTTTTTTGTATAATGAATTAGGAAAAAAACTGCAATCTTGTATTTGGGTAAATGTGGTATCTGGTTTTTATAATCCATAGTTATTGGTTATTTTTAACTGATAAGTGAAGCCTTTATAACATTCATGTAAGAAAAGGTTCAAAGACTCCAAGTGAGGAGATCAGAGTGCTAAATCTATGTTTTAACCATGCAGATTACGTTCTTGTGTGAAACAGGGCACCTGAAGACTGTGCGTCCACTGGATCGTGAGCAGCAGTCAAAATTTCAGCTGACAGCACACGTCCAAGACCGTGACAAGCCAGGGTGGGAATGTTCATCACAGCTTGAACTTCTTGTCTCTGATCTCAATGACAATGCCCCACGCTTCTCTCTGGACTCCTACAGTGCTACCTTACCTGAAGATGTCCAGGTTGGCAGCCTTGTAACTAAGGTCCATGCTACTGATCGAGATATCGGTAAGTTACCTATACTATTTTAATGCATATTTCTGTATCATGAACATTATAGGGAAACATTTTGTGATTTTGGATACTCCTCACACCTTCATTTCTATTCATACTGCCTGAAGCTGACCAGTTTGGGATCTTGGTTACCAAAGTCCATGCCACCGATCGTGATATAGGTGAGCTGACTGTACAACAATTTATTATTCTGTTTATTGATCATGTATATAATTGTTGAATATTGATTGGTAATAGGCAGAGCAATCATGAATAAGGGCTTATAAAAGCATACAAGTTCTGCAAAACCGGTAATGACCTGTGGACTGTGGAGTGTCATGGTCACGCTACTTGGCAGGAAACAGTGAAACAAATATTTACCTAACACAAGAAAGCAACCTGAGTTCAGTGGCAGTAGGCTAGTGCAAAATGCAATTAAATAACTAATTATTACAGTAGTTGCTGGAGATGGGCAGCATCTTCTCTTAAGCAAATTCTTGCTGTCTTTAAAAGAGAACTGATTCTCAACAAAGCATAGTGCTGTCATGCTGATCTGTTCTGCAGCTGATTGTTGCTGATTGTTAGCTTCCCACATCTAGAAATAATTGTCACATCTTAAGCTCGTCCCGACTCCTTCTGTGTTGGAAATATGCAACATGACTACTGTTATTGTTGATTTATAGTGGCTTTTCCTGAACATACTAAAGTATCAGCTTTTGGTTATGGATTACCTTTATATACCACTGTGTCAGAAATTTTGTGGTGCTTATGCCTGTCAGAAGTACAGAACAAAGTGAGGAAAGAAAGCGAAAAGAAGTAAGGTATAATATATTTGTGTCATTTCATAATCAGGAAACATTTACTTTACATTTTCTTTGAGTCTCGGGTCTTGGATTTTTTATAATATGCAAGGAAAAGCTTACATATACTTCCAGTTTCCATTAGCATTTTTACCAGTATATTTTTATGTTGTTCTAAGTCACAAATTTTTAGCACTCATATCTGCTACAGGAGCACAGGGTCGATGAGGACAATGAAGAATTTATTTATTTGTGACAGGAATGAATACTAACTAACTAACTAACTCCATGGAGCAGAGGCCTTCTTGAGAAGCTAACAGTTTATCAGCTAGTCAAGAAATTCGCCGCATGTTATGGAACCCGGAGGTTCATTACCGCCCCGCCACCTGTCCCTATCCTGAGCCAGATCAATCCAGTTCATGTCCTCCCATCCCACTTCCCGAATGTCCATCTTAATATTATCCTCCCATCTACGCCTGGGTCTCCCAAGTGGTCGCCTTCCCTCGGGTCTCCCCACCAAAATCCGGTATGCACCTCTCTCCTCCCCCATACGTGCCACATGCCCCGCCCATCTCAGTCTTCTCGATTTGATTACCCGAATAATATTTGGTGATGAGTACAGGTCATTAAGTTCCTCTTTATGTAGTCTTCTCCACTCCCCTGTCGCCTCGTCCCTCTTAGGCCCAAATATCCTCCTCAGCACCCTATTCTCGAACACCCTCAGTCTTTGTTCCTCCCTCAGTGTGAGAGACCAAGTTTCGCATCCATACAGAACAACAGGTAAAATTATAGTTCTGTATACCCTAATCTTTGTGTTTTTGGATAGCAACCTGGAAGACAAAAGATTCTGCACCGAATGATAGCAAGCATTCCCCGACTTCAATCTGCTCTTAATTTCTTCATGAATGGAGTTTCGATTCGTTAGGGTTGCTCCCAAATATTTGAATTCTTCCACCCTTTCAAAGGATTTATTATCTATATTTATGTTGTGATTGTGTCGTGCATTCTGATTTCGAGACATGACCATGTACTTAGTTTTCTCAGCATTTACTTCTAGACCAATCTCCTTACTAGCAATAATTAAATCTTCTGCATTTTTCTTTATGCTATGTACGCTTCCGCCCAATATATTAACATCATCAGCATAAACCAGAAGCTGATGTGTACCATTCAATTTCAAGCCCTCCTGGTTTGCCTGAACCCTCCTAATGGCATATTCTAAAGCAAAGTTGAAAAGCAATGGCGACAGAGCATCCCCTTGTTTCAAGCCATTCTTAATAGGGAACGTGTCAGACAGATGTTTGCCTACCCGAACTCTGCTATATGTTTCACTTAGGCACATTTTTATTAACCTTACTAGTTTCATGGGGATACCGAACTCAATGAGAATATTATACAAGACCTCCCTCCTAACTGAATCATAGGCTTTCTTGAAGTCTATAAATAGCTGATGAACTGCCTCATTGTATTCCCATTTTTTCTCAAGTATTTGACGAATGCTGAATATATGATCAGTGGTTGACCTGTTACGTCGAAATCCACACTGATGATCCCCAATAATTTCCTCTGCATATGGAGTTAACCTTGACAAAAGGATGTTGGATAAAATTTTGTACGTAGTCGGCAAAAGTGATATGCCTCGATAGTTATTGCAATCTGTCTTATCACCCTTTTTATAAATAGGCACAATGACCGACTCCTTCCATTCCTCAGGCAATTCCTCCTTATTCCAAATAGAAATAATAAGTTTATGGATTTCAGACCGAATAATCCTACCCCCTGCTTTAATCAATTCTGCTGGAATCTGATCAATACCTGGTGATTTGTGGCTTTTTAGTTTTCCAATAGCCATCTCAACCTCAAAGGCACTGGGCTCAGGCACTAGTGGCTCTGCTGTGTGTACTTCAATCTGCCTAACATCATTAACCCCGTGTATATTCAACAGCTGGGAGAAATGATTCCTCCACCTAGCCAAAATACTGTGGGAGTCTGCAACCAGGTCACCCTTCTCATCCTTTACTACATTACTTCTAGGCTGGTACCCCCTCTTAAACTCATTGATACCCCTATACAAGTCTCTTATATTCTTCTTCTTACTGTTTGTTTCAATTTCATTAATTTTAGCTTTCAGATATTCCTTCTTTTTGTGCCTGAAATGTCTACTAGCTTCACGTCTTACGTTGTGCAGATTATCTCCATTATTTTGGTTTGGATTCTGTAACCACTGAATTTTAGCCTGCTTCCTTTTATCTAAAAATTCTGCACATTCTGCATCAAACCATGGTTTATGCTGCTTCCGTTCGTGTAGACCTAGACTCTCTTGAGCCGAGATTTTGATATTCTCTTTAATGTTTTCCCAAGCCCTATTCATGTCCTCACTAACATTTAAGTTTTCCAGAGCTGCAAACCTGTTTGCGATCTTAAGCTGATACTGTTTCCTAGCCTCTAGTTCACTTAGCTTCTTGAGATTAAATCTCTCTACATCAAACTTCTGTGCTGCTTGTTTACTTACTGCCAGTCTTTCCCTAACTTTCGCAACCACCAGATAGTGATCAGTATCACAGTCAGCTCCCCTGAAAGATCGCACATCGAGTATACTGGAATGCCGTCTCCTATCTATCAATATGTGATCGATCTGATTGTGAGTCTTCCCATCAGGAGAGGTCCAGGTGTATTTATGAATATTTCGGTGCGGAAACATAGTGCTCTTAACAACTAGATTCTTTGATGTGGCAAAGTTTACTACTCTAACACCATTATCGTTGCTATCCTGATGTAAACTCTCATTCCCAATAGTCGGTTTGAAAATATCCTCTCTCCCCACTTTTGCATTAAAATCTCCTAACAGAATTTTCATATGGTATTTAGGAAAATGATCAAAAACCCCTTCTAATTCCTCATAGAAGCTGTCCTTTGAATCATCACCCTTCTCTTCCGTTGGTGCATGCGCATTCAGAACAATGATATTACACCAGCGGCCTCTCAGCACTATGTATGACATCCTAGCACTAACAAACTCCACTCTCTTGATTGCTGATACCATTCTCTGGTGCACAAAAAAACCTGTTCCCAATTGATGATTTTCCTGCCCTTTGCCATAGAAAAAAGTATACTCCCCGGCTCTTACAGTCCCTTCTTTGTCCCACCTAACCTCCTGTACACCCACTAAATCTAACTTGTACTTAGCTAATTCCCTGGCCACTGTCATAAGTGACCCTGGCCTATACATGCTCCTCACATTCCATGTTCCAAAACTCATATCCTTTTTCCGTAGCTGGGGTCGTACCAAAGAATCGGTCCAGGTCCGAGGCTTTGTAGGCTGTTTCGTAACATCATAATTTTTTACGGTGAGGAGTTGTTAGCACCTCGCCCAACCCCCAAGCTGGAGGACCACCCCTTGTCGGCTGTCCGCGACTGCTTATTCAATGTATTCGCAGCTACCCTCCATACCTGGAGGCCGTTCCTCCATCCGCAACCCGAGGACGCGCCATGCCGTGGTGACAGGGACCCACTTAACATGGACAGGAATGAATACAGAGACCATAAATGATACCATAGTTACAAAGAATGTATTCATATAATTTGTGTGTGTTGCTGGAGTACTTCCTCTCTGTGGTAATTCTGTTTTCTTTTTTCAAGCCCTTGTTCTAGAAGGTGCTCTGCCTTAACTAATTTTCCATCATGTTTATATTAAATTACTTCATTCAATATATTTTTATTTTAAACTTAATTATCAGTGTTCTTTGATGTGTTTGCACAATTTTACTACTATTAAACTATGATGTCCATTGCTGTTATGTATCACTATGTGTGACATTTCACATTAAGGTCTTCTGGGATATGACATCATGTAGTTCGGTAGACATGTACTGTTGTCTTTTAAGTAGAGGCAGTACATTTCTTCAAAACACTGATATGTCTGTACCAGTCTGTGTGGCATTGTGTTCCAGAAGTCTGTAATCTTTCATGACTCAAGTAGTACTGAGAAATGCAAAGCACTAAATCGAAATGTTATGTGTCACTTTTTTTGACAGCATAGGTGCATGTTCGGATTCCTACATTGTTCAGTTGTGGTTTGGATGAAAGGAACGCACTATATATCGTTATGCAGTCAGTTGTGTGTACCAAGAGACAAAACTGAAACAGTGTTACATGTATAGCACAGTTATACTGGGGGCATGCATGCAAACACATTTTCACGTGCACAAAAACACTCCCCCTCTCTCTAACTGTCCCTCATTCTCTTTCTCCTTCTGTTCAAGCCTTTCTCTTTACCTCTCTCTGTCTGCCTCTGTGCAGACTCATGTATTTTAAAACATTTTTTTGGCATGTGTGAGTGGCCTTCCCCACCTGAGAATTACAAATTTCTCTGGCACTGCTACATGGAATATCATGTGGTGTTACACATTTATAACATGCCAAAGAGAAAAACATTACAATTACAGGCGACCCTTGCTTAATGCTCTTAGATGTAACACAATAACACTCAGTTCAATATGATACTCTGTTTCCCTCAAAACTGAGCAAGCTTTGCTATGATGCTCATAGCATTGTAAAATTGGTGGCAGCGGAAATACACTTTTGTAGTATTTAACTCACCTGTGTGATACTTCTGAGAAGGCTATCAATCTGTGTTCTTGAGAATGGATATATATGTAGTTTTTTTTTTTCATTTAACATTATTTTGTACCTGAGAATTTTAAATAAACCAGTTCCTTTTATTTATACTCATATGTGCATATGTGTGTTTAGAAAAAATGATGAAGTGTATTAATGATTAGTGTTTATTTGCGTTACTTTGTATGGGTAAGTTGCTTGCACTTGATGCTTAGTTTTTTGCGAATCGATCAAGAAATCTGGACAAGGGTTGTCCGTGTATCTATTGTGGCATGTTTCTTTTAAACTGATAATGTTGTGGCATGTTACCAATTATTTGCAATAGGTGTATGTGCTTTACGTAGAGATTATTTCCAAACCCCAGTACATCAGTGTCAAGGCTAACTTTACTTCATTTGGATACCTATTGCAGGTATTAATCGCAAGATCAAGTATTCTTTTGTGGACTCTGCTGATGGTCACTTCAAGATAGCACCGGACAGTGGTATCATTACATTGGCTAAACCTCTGGATCGTGAGACAAGAGCAGCATATAACCTCACAGTTAAGGCAATGGATCAAGGAACACCCCAGTTGTTTCAGACAGCTGCTGTCACTGTGCTTGTCTTAGATATTAATGATAACCCACCAGAGTTTGCATCCAAGTACTATTATGCTGTTGTACCTGAGATAGACGCAGTTGGCACAGAAGTGGTTAGAGTCTTGGCAACATCTAAGGATACTGGTGTCAATGCTGAAGTCACGTATTCTGTTGTTGGTGGGAATGAACACAAGAAATTCCAGATTCATCCCAAGTCAGGTATGTTTTATACACTTTTTAAGTCGAGGAGATTTTTACTTTTTTTACCTGCATATAAGATGGGAATTTTTAATTTGTTATCTGAAAAATGGAGGTGGGTCACCTTATAATTGCATATGAATTTAAACACATTTCGTATGTGTGGGTATTTTTCCGAGGATTGAAGGTTTGAAATAAAGGGGGGGCTTATGCGCTGGATTGTCTTATTTTGGGTCCATACAGTAATTATACATACACTGGTGGCGTAACTCTTGAAAAGAACATGCAGTGGAATTGCAAGAAGAGTGAAGAATGAACTCCTCCAGATAGGCAAATATTTGTCTGTTACATTTCTGGTTGAGAGGTGTCTGAAACAAGGAGAAACTTTGTTACCATTGCAGTTCAACTTTGCTTTAGAATATGCTATTAGGAGGGGTTAAGCAAACCAGGAGGGACTGAAATAGAATGGAATATATCAGGTTCTGGTGTGTTCTGATGACGTTAATTTAGTGGTCAAAAATGTACTCTAAAGAAAAATGGAGAAGATTTGTTAGTTACTACTGGTAAGGAGATTGGTCTAGAAGTAAACACTGATAAAAGTGAGTACATGTTCTTGTCTATTGAACAGGATACAGGACAAAATCGGAGCAAAAAGACAGGTAATAAATCCTTTGGAAGTATGGACAAGTTCAGATATTTTGGGACAGTGCTAACAAATCAAAGTTGCATTCATGAAAACGTTAAGAACAGGTTGAACTTGGGGAATACCTGCTACCTGTCGGTCCTGACTCTTTTGTCTTCCTGTTTGCTTTCCAGAAATATGAAGGTTAAAATATAGAGAACTATAACTTTTCCTCTTGTTTTATACAGGCATGAAACATGAACTGTCATACTGAGATAGGAACATACGGTCAGTTGTTCAAGAAGGGGGTGCTGAGGAAGATACTTAGGTCTGAGTGGGATGAGGTAACAGGGGATTGGAGGAGACTACATAGTGAGGAACTTCATGATTTTTACTCACTCACTGAATATTATCTGGGTGATAGACTGTAGAAGACTGAGATGGGTAGTGTATGTGGCACACATGGGAGAGGAGAGGTACCTACAGGGTTTTGGTGGGGAAACCTGCAGAAAAGAGACCACTTGCAAGATCTAGGCATCGATTGAAGGATAATATTAAAATGGATCCTGAAGAAATGAGTGGGGAGGGCCTGGACTGGATTTATCTGGCTGAGGATAGGGATGAGTGGTAGGCTGTTATGAACATTGTGCTGAAACTTCGGGTTCCATAAAATGCAGAGAATTTCTTGACTAGCTGAGGAGCTAATAGCTTCTCAGCAAGGACTGTACTCCATGGTGTTGGTTGGTTAGATGAATGAACTGTTTGCAGCACATATGCCTAGTACTTAAAAAAATAAAATTTTAAAATGTTTTAACATGCCAGTTGCCCAACAATTAATGTAAATTTTGACACAATAATATCTTATGTGCTATGTCACCATTTGTGTGAAGAAAACCCTTGGGTGTTATTCTATTCTCTGATCAACAGCCCAAATTTTTCCCAGTGCCGCCTGTGTCAGGTGGGTTACTGTTTCATATGCAGTTGTTTCTGATGTCGCATACTGTGATTAAGATAGTAAAATTAATTAGGTGGATTGAAGTTGTAAATTTTCTTGCAGACATTCATGTCATACATAATTGGGAGTATTCAGTATGTTTCCAGTGATACTGACCTGTATAAAAACAATTCATTTGTATTTATACTTGTATTTCTTATCATTAGAGTGTGGGTTAGAGATTTGTTGGTGCATGATGCAAATAAATCTGTTTAAAATATTTTTTAAAAAAGGGTTTTCCACCAGAATTATTATGTATATATTTCTTACATTCAAATAAATCATACCATTATTTCACACTGTTCTATTTAAATTTAGTGCCTTAATAATTCACATGAGTCATAATACAGTAAAACTCGTTTAAGACGTCCCTGGTTAAGATGTTTTTCCGCCTAAGAAGTCAGGATGAAAAAGCACCAAAATTGTCCCATTTGATTAACATTACACATTACCCTTTTAATACGTCCTCGCCTCAGAAAATTTCCTGCCTAGGAAGTAACAAATTTGATGATGAAACAATATTTTTTACCCATTTAATACATTTTCTGTATAAAAATCGTAAACAATTTCCCTGAGTTTCTGTTCGTTTTGTTTCCAAAATAACAGTGGTCAAATCGTGCATTCAGTTCATATAGGTTAATATCCAAGGTCATTTCCACAAGTTTCACATAGCAGAATGATGCAGCCTCACGGTGTAGTGGTGTCATATTTCTCCTGCGATGCAGAGACTGCAATCAGTCAGTGAGTCAGTCGCCACCGTTTGTCTCTGTTACGATGACTGAAAGATTGTATCGGGGTCTGGAAGCCTATCCTAGCTGTTCCGTGACCTACATGAGCCTGCATTTGGCGACACTGGCATGTGGAAGTTTCAATTGGCCAGTTACTAGGAGGGAACTCAGGCAGCCAGTAACATTTGAAGAAGTTTAGGCGTGGTAGCTGTTGCCACCTGGGGTTCTGCCTTGCAGGTGCAGAGTTCTACCATGAGATATGTAAGCCATCTGTAGGTGGAAGCCACCCCACTGGGGAGATGGCAATCTGACACCAGATGTGTGGTGCTTGCATGCAACAACTTGTTTAAACATAGTTTAACAGTGGTAATAAAAATGTGTTGCGGTGTAGCGTGATTGTGAAACATTTGTGGTGACTGTGCAGATCAGTTACATCAGCAATTCCAGAAAATAAATTTGAGATGCTGCAGAGTTAGTGAAAGTGACTGGAACTATTGACCACCCGGTATGGTCTACCTAATAGCGAACCTATGGAATCTGAAGATGTATACTGCAACTTTTTTTTAAAAGGAAAAGCAAGACAACCCACACTTGACTGATATTTCAAGGAAAAGTAAACATCCAGAATGAAAAGTGAAGTTGTGAGTGAAAAGTCAGTGACCATATAGTTAAAGGTGTGAATAAAACTGTGAGAAGAAGGTTACAGACAAAATGGTTAGATGGTCAGATACAGGTGAAAATGTGTTAAGACAGCTGGAAATTATACAGATTCAGCATACATATCTGATAAGTTCACAAAAAATTTAAAAAATAGAATTTTTTGGCCCTACTCTTTTAAGACATTTTCCTGCTTAAGAAAGCAAAATTTTCTTGGAATTTTCAAAAACATCTTAACAGGGTTTTACTGTATATTAATATTTATACTTCTAATGTAATTCTTCACTTATTCAGTCCCATCCTTTCTTCCATTTCAAATTACAGGCCTCTAAATTTGGTTAAAGTGGCTGCATTGTAAATGTTTTATTCACTTTTATTTTGAAACAAAACTGTCTGAGATAAAATAATGTATTTCAGTTATAGGTCTATTTTGTGAAATATTTGAGTGATAACTGGTCAGTTACTTTCTATTCCAGGTGTAATAAGCATAGCAGAACAATTGGACTATGAGCGTGCTAAGGACTACTTCCTTACAATTCAGGCTGTTGATGGAGGGACTCCTCCTCTCAGTAATCATGCCACTGTTAACATCTCAGTCACAGACAGTAACGATAATGCTCCTGTCTTCAACCAAGCGTCATACAGTGCTCGTATTAGGGAGGATGCCCAGATAGCAGACAAGATTCTGCAGGTGAAGATTCATTTAAACTTGTTCAGTAGCGATCAACTAGTGTCTTTCTCTTTTATAACCCATAAAGGAAGTATTAAGTGTGCTGCCAAACAGTTTTGAGTCTCTTATATTGGTTCTCAGATTACATGGCTTTCTTAGTGTGTTTATGTGTGTGTATATGTAATTTTCTCACACTTTTCCGTAGAGATCTGTGGACAGTTGAGAATTTTAGCTGTTTACGAACTCTGAGTGAGATTTGCTTGATTTGGATTAAAATTTTCAGATTTCTGCACTCTTTAGGGATTTTATGCAGCATAGAATGGTAGTCGGAAATTTCCATTCCAGGCTGTGTAAAATCCCAAAAGATTGCAGGTGTCATTTATACTGCAGCAGAAGCCTGAAATCACACATACAAAGCAATTAATTTGCTACAAAAATGAATTCAACTTGAGACAGTGCAAGAGCATGTGACTTGTGCCTGTTTTGCATTGATTGAGAAGTATTGCCAATAGTGGTGGTAGTTTCCCTATTAAGCATGAAGAGACTGAGGTAATATTGGTCATATTTAGACTGTTTTTATCATTCTAGGTTTAGGAGAGACTTCTAGAATTGAAGGATTCACTTAAAACCATGTACATTTCCCAGATGACACTGTAGAATATAGCAAAATTTTAAATGTGTCTTGCTGTGTGGGTGTGTTCCATCCTTTGGTCTTTGGTATCAGAGTTTCTGCACTGTTTTAAGTAACATCTGACTTCTGAAACTGTGGATGGATCTTGTAGATAATCGGTAGTAATTCTTAGATAAAGAGTTGGCGTATCACATGGCCTGTATCTCCACAGGATAACACAAATAAAAGAACATAGTGCCCATAGCCTTGTTACTATACTGAGTTATACTGGCTCCCATTTTGTGTTAAAATTAATTGTTAAGAAGGAGTATTTAAATGCAATGATATAAATTTATCAAGACACAGTGAATGTGTAAATATGTGAGGGTTAAATTACATTATGAATTCCAGGTGTTGGCACATGACCTTGACAGTGATGTTAATGGGAAAGTATCATATTCTATTGCAAAAGGAGATCGCCATAAACAATTCTCTATTGATGAGAAAACTGGCTACATTGCAGTTGCTGGAAATCTGGATCGAGAAATGGTATGTCATATTTCTTATTTTACAAGGTAAGAGATTTTACTGCGAGGATGATTTTGAGAAATGAAAGAAGTACAGAAGGTAATTTTTTTAAAATTAAGTCATGCAAGAGTTGAATTAAAGTGAAGTAAATCTGGAACTTGTGGGCTGTTAGCAGTTGAAGGTGTTTCTGTGTTTTGAGTTGTCAGTAAACTTATGGATTCAATATAGCTTACATGCAAGTAACATGTACATGTAAGGTCTGTGGGAATTACGTACAGAGAGCAAGTGAATGTTTATTAGAATTACATCAGGTTACATTGTGGTGTTCTTGTCGGTGTCATGAAGTCTGGTGTGTGATTACCAACATTTTGGAAGAACCTGCAGCCTCCAATCTTCTGCCTTGAAGATGGAGGCAGTGTTTTCCACTGAAACATTGTTACCCACCTACCACACTTCATGGTGTCATAACCCAGGAGATTCCCCCATGTCACCACCACTGTGGCAATGTGAAATTTTTTGAGTTTTCAGGGTTTGAAGCATTCTAAAAAGGTAAAAGTAAAGTTTGCCCTCGGAGTGAAGGAGTTTTATACTTGCTTCTGAATGTGTTTTGTTAAGTGCAGAAGTTAGTTGCTGTATGAATTATGCAGTTAATTTGTTCTCGTTGTTCTCTAACATTACTCTTAAAGAAATGTAACAGGTGTCTAATTCTGTGACAGGTTTCAAGCTATGTGCTGGAAGTTCATGCCCGTGACAGTGGTGTCCCTGTTCTTTCAAGTTTTGTGATGGTCAATATTGAGATATCAGATGCCAATGATAACCCACCTCTGTTTACTCAGTCTAACTACAGTGCCATTGTTCAGGTGGGTAAAAAATAAATATATTGAACATTCAAATTCTAAAGGTGAAATTTCAGTAAGGAATCACTAAAAACTGACTGATGTTACAGAAACCAGTATATTTTCTCTTTCTTAATTTTTATTTATGTCCACTCATTAGATATTTAATGACATTGTTAATATCATACAGGAATGTGACGAATGTTCATGGTAGTATATCTGTGTGTTATTCATCTTACAGGAGGACAAACCCCTGGGCCATACCATACTTAAGTTTTTAGTAACGGATGCTGATGCAGCTCCAAATGCTGCCCCATATACATTTGATATCCGTTCAGGGAATGAAGGTGGTGCATTCCGGTTGGAACAGGATGGAATTTTGCGAACTGCAATGAGATTCAGCCACAAGTTCAAGGAAAATTACTTGTTACATGTTCGAGTATTTGACAACGGAACCCCTCCACTGTACTCCGATACATATGTGGTTGTGAAGGTAGACACTGAGTTAACATTACTATAGTGTGTATGTCTGGTAAACTGAAGTGAAATAATTGCATGACTTGCAAGACTGGACATTCTCACATTGGTGTTTTTGAAGATGCAAGTCTTTTGGGATGTTAAACTATGTTGACATGTTGTTAACATCCCAGAAGACTTGAATATATAATCTTTTTATTTACTGTAATACATACATGTATACAGACTGGCATGAAAAGGATAAGTAACGTACAAGTGAAGGTTCAGTGTGTGACTGCATTAGTGGTTTCTTTTAGTGATTATGATCTGTCCTGTATGTTTGCAGGTTATTGAAGAATCACAATATCCCCCCATTGTAACACCATTGGAGATATTGGTGAACTCATACTTAGATGAATTTCCTGGGGGCATCATAGGGAAGATACATGCTTCTGATCAGGATCAGTATGACACACTGGTATTTGGGTTGGCTGACACAGCAACTGGTACTGCTAGTACTGTTGTATTGAACCCAGCATCGGAACTGTTTGAAATTGATCGGACTGACGGTACTCTAGTTGCCCTGCCTCGATTGGATGTTGGTGAATATCATGTTAATGTGACTGTCTCAGATGGCAAGTTCACAACCCACAGCATTATTAAAGTCTCGGTTGAACTAGTATCAGAAGAAATGTTACACCATGCTGTCATTGTACGTTTCCGGAATGTGAGCCCTTCAGAGTTTGTCCTGAGTCATCGTAAGGGTTTTATTAGGGCAGTGAGAAATGCCCTAGGGGCACGTGTAAAGGATGTGGTCATTATCAGTGTCCAGCCAAGTGGACTGTCAACACCTGGGAAAGTCAGACCCAAGCGACAGATAACAAGTCGGGATCTGGATGTTCTCTTTGCAGTGAGAAAACCTCAACAACCAATGGCACCAAGTTTAAGCTTTCATTCAGCTGATGGCATTCGTAAAGCACTGACACAACATCTGGAAGCTCTGGAGCAATCAACTGGACTTATTGTTGAAGAGATTGTTCGTGACAAATGTACAGCTAAGTACTGTACATATGGTGAATGTAGGGACCGTATTATACTTAACACCACCATTGCTGCTACACCCATTGCTACGGATGTGACTAGCTTTGTGTCACCACGACATCAGCATCATGTTGTGTGTGACTGCAAAGAGGGATATGCAGGTAAGTTAACCAACCAACCAACCAACCAACCAACCAACCAAACATATGGGTAGAGTCCTTCCTGGGGAGGTAACAGTTTCTCATCTAATCAAGGAATTTCCTGTACTTTATGGAACCAATGTCTCATCACCTTGATTGCAGGGGATAGGCAATAGTCCCTTCCTGATGCATGTGAGCTGGTGGTATAATATTTATGATGTGAGCGTTACAGTTGACAAAGCAATGTACATTGCACAAGGCAACCTCAGACTCTTAGATTGTCTAGTGCAATGTAAACAAGTGTACATGCCACGATCATAAAATGTAACAGTGAGAAATGTTCCATCTCTTTATTCGGCACTTTATAACTGTACTTCTGTAGACTAAGGACATCGAAAGAAAACTGGAAAACCAACAAAATACAAGCAATAAGAATAATTAAAATATACAACACTCTGCTGTTATAACTTCCCAAGCTTGGTGTGATATGTATAAAATATAAACCAGTCCACACTGGCAACCAATGCCTAAGGCTACTTCTATTTTAATCCTGCAACACTTACAGATGTAAGAGCACCCCCTTCATCTGTTTTCAATGAATTAAAAAAATATAAATGTTTACCATATAGCTACCGTGGACCGTACACAAATTTTACAAAAATTTTACAGTTCTATTGTAAAATAAAAATAATTGTAAAATTGTGAGACCCTGCAAAAACATGGACATGTAGGTGTATTTTATATTGCATTGTTTACCTGCTTTTTAATGACTGTATTTTAGCCTGTTGATGGTTGATCTATAGATCAAAAGATGTAGCATTTGAATAAAAAACGCAGTTGTTTTAGACTGACCACTTAATATTGTTTGGAATTTACAAAACACAACGTGATGGATTCTGTCAAGTTAATGACCATACTTTGTTCTGTTGCATGACATGTGTGATGTTTTTGTTGAATATAGTAGATAAATGTTGAAATTAAGGTGCGTGGTAATATTTTATCATTTTTCTGCAGGAGATCGGTGTGAGATCATTGTAAATGAGTGTGCCCGGCAGCCTTGTCCATCATTCAAAGTGTGCGTACCTGATGCTTCAGTTCAGGGCTACTCCTGTCAGTGTCCTGAAGGATTTGCTGGGACAACATGTGACATTGACATTTCTAAATGCCATGATGAGTCATGCTATATACCTCGTAACCCAGTATCCTTCACTGGCAAGAGTTATGCTCAGTACCGTGTAGACAAGTCTCTTGTGAAGAAGACACTTGAGGACCAGCTTAATTTGTCACTCCGAATCCGTACTGTTCAACCCACAGGAAATCTGATGTATGCAGCTGGGAAAGTTGACTATAATGTCCTAGAGGTACTAATGCTGTATCTATTGAACCTATACAATTAACCTTTGATTTTTAGAATTCAGTTATTTATAATGCTGTAGATAAATTATGTTTCCCATGATCTGAGAAGCAAAAGTTTCTGAACCTACGTTTGTAGAGTATTACTTAGGATAGCATTCTTTGTTAGCAAGTTTAATTTAATCACAGTTGTACAGAAGTGGGGCCAGTAGCATGGAATTTTAAAAGCATGGAATATATCCTAAGCATTTAATGACATTTCAGTGTATTCAGACTTTAAATGTGGAAGAATTCTGTTTGTTGACTCTTCACTGAATGGCAGGCCTTCTTTTAGCCCCCAAGTTCTGTGTGCCACAACATAACCAGAAACGTCTGTCATTCAGACTCATTCACATTGGTGTCATTGTCATCGTCATCGTCGTCATCATCATTATCCTTATCATCTCCCACCTCCCCTTCTGCCTCCCACACCCCATCATCCTTCTCCTCCTGTGCAGCAGACTCTTACTTCCAAGTGCTAGGATGATTGAAAAGTATGATAATCCATGGATGAGCCTGCAGTTTAATGTGGGTTCTGAACCACAGTGAGGATTTAGTATTCCCCATATTCCTCTATTTTGTAAAAAGAGGACATCGCACAAACCGTGGTATCATTTTTCCAGGAGAAGCAAGAAGATAGCTCTGTTTTACATTTGACAAATGCTTTGAGAGGTAGATATCCCCCCACCTATTTTGGTTATTCTTGAAGATGGAGTTGTCATTTTGTTACATATAGAGGACCATTAGTTGAGTGATTTGCTACACATAACGCGGTTTACCCCAAAGTGGCAGTTAATCCCTTTTCACAAAACAGGCACAGTACTCACATTTGTTTTGTCAAGTGAAGAGAAAGGAAGAACTTACACACAAACTGACAGTGGATCTAACTGAACTTGAACTTAGCAGTCCTGTCATAAGCTTTTGTCAATAAGTGCCAGGTACCTTTTGTTCATTTGCTATATAATTATTGTCGCTGCTCTGTTTTTTAGTGCACTGTAATGATCTTAGACTTATTCTGCATAATCCCACATTTTCAAAAAAATAAACCCGTTCAAATGGCCACACAGTTTAGGCCATAGGTGATCTTAAGTTGCACAGGTATTGGTGTTTCTAGTTGAAATTTGGTTTGGAACATATTTTACAATGTGTTCTTGTAATGGTACACAAGATTTACTGCTTAGGATTGATAGCAAGTTGGAGGAGACACTGTGTGATCCAAATAGCCGTATTTTAAGTAAATTAAAAATAATAAAGTGTATCTTGTGTTACAGATTGTGAATGGTGTGGTGCAGTATCGGTTTGACTTAGGCAGTGGTGAGGGGATGGTGCGTGTGAGCAGCATGTATGTGAGTGATGGGCAGTGGCATGAGATACGCCTGGAACGGGAGAGTAATATGGCTCGAGTCACTGTCGACGGGAGACATGTTGCTCATGGTTCTGCTCCTGGAGTGAATGACATATTGAACCTTCAGTCCGATGACCTCTACCTCGGTGCCGAAGTTCGACAACACCCAACAATATTGGGCTTTGAGGATGTTCAGCGAGGTTTCCGTGGTTGTATGGATGATGTTCGTGTTGCAAGAGTATCAGTGCCGTTACATATGAGTGGTGCAAGTAGTGTTGCAGTGTTGCGTCGCTTTGCCAATGTGGAATTCAGTTGTGATCCTGCGACAGTACTAGTGCCGCTTGGAGTTTGTGGATCTCAGCCTTGTTTGAATGGTGGAACTTGTGTTGATATTGGCGGTGATTCATTTAAATGTCAATGTCATGCTCGATTTTCTGGGACGTTATGTGAGGTTGACACTGATCCTTGTGCATCTTTACCATGTCTCTATGGAGGAAGATGCCAGGCAGTGAGTGGTGATTTCTCATGTGACTGTCCACCTCGATTGGTAGGAAAGCGATGTGAATATGGACGATACTGTAGTCCCAATCCTTGTCGCCATGGTGGAGTCTGTGAAGAAGGTGATGATGGACCTATTTGCAAGTGTCGAGGTTTTACTGGAGATCTGTGTGCTGTGGATGTGAATGAGTGTGAAGCCTCTCCTTGCATTAACGGTGGCACCTGCATCAATGAACCTGGCACTTACAGGTATGTACACATGCAGTTCTTTTTATTACTTACAGCCTGTGCAATTATGCAGTGTTACAAAGATAATTATCATTTTTTTGTAGGCTTGAAAATAATTGCAGCGAGTTTGCCATCTATCAGGTGGTCAGTAAGTGGAACTCTGCTTTTTGTGGCAGGGAATTGGGATTGGAATCTTGTGACAGTGAAATGGATTGTTGTAAACATTCTCCATTCATTTCTGCAGATGTCTATGCCCTCCCAATGTGACAGGACTTCACTGTGGAAATCCACTGTATTCAACACCTATCACATCCAGCATCTACAGTGTGACATGGGAAGAGGTTGTGGGCATCGTAGTTGCTGTCGTTATCCTGTGTCTTTTGGTCTTCCTGTTTGTGATGTACCGTCGCTTTCGTGTGAAACGTTCACGTGAAAGAGCCAACAACATCAACAATGAAACACGGAAGGACATCATGCTGAACTCCGCACGCCCAAATGACAATGACTTCAAGCGCGGTTCTAAGTTGAGCAATCTGGAAGTCAGCCAGGTATAGTTCTGTTATAATTTTACATCCATTCTCTATGTTCTTGATAAAATTAGAATTGTATTTATAAAGAGTTGTAATTATGGTCTGTATGAATGAACGGTAATTCAGTAGTTTGTTTGCATGTGAAATTTGTTAATTGTATTTCATTAACATCCATTCATACATTAATGTATCTTGTGAACGTTGTTTCAGTTGGTATAAATGCATATGTGCATGATATGCCATAAGCTGGTTTATATGTGCATGGTATATAGGACTGTAGCTGGTTTAATTATTTTATGGCATATTTTACGTTGCATTTTGTAAATCCATTTAAGTGTGCATTTCGTGGACGTACAGAATGTCTTACACCAGACAGTTTTTCTTCTTGCTGTAAGTGTAAACATCCAGGTTGTCACCTGAACCTTACTTGCTTCCTTTCTTCTGATTGGTACTGTGCTGCATTTGCCTCTCAGTCTGTCCATTGTAATGTTGTTGAGATTTTGTGGTACATTATTCTGAAAAAATGCAGATGTGTACTGAAACATGAGCACATGTTAGGACATGCAGGTACATTTGGTGTTGTAGATGAACTCAAGGTTCAGTTCATAACTTTAAAGACAGCTGTCTGAAATTCAAACAGAAGTTTAAGTTTAAATTTTATTATAACAGAATTAATTGCCATATGTTTCTATGAGGAGCTGGGAGGAGAATGACAAATATCTTGTTCACGTGAATATTTTGGTATTTATGTATTCCTTTTTACATTAAGTAGAAAACTCCTAGTTCAGAGATTTTCACAGTGAGGCAATAGTTATTGAGCTGTTGAGGAAATTTGTTATTATTTTTATGAAAGATGGAGGTCTCTTGTAAGATCAAATATAAAGTGTTTGACTATTTTTACAGTCTTTGCACGCGTGCGCACGCGCGTGTGTGTGTGAGAGAGAGAGAGAGTGAGTGAGTGAGTGAGTGAGTGAGTGAGTGAGTGAGTGAGTGAGTGAGTGAACAAAAAAATGAACAAACAAATGATTTTCAACTGAGGGCTCGAAGAATATTGTGTTCTGCTTCCATAAGTCATAGTTTCATTACATGGCCATCAGTGTCACAGATATATCTATGTAGAAAACACTGATTGGTATCATTACAGGCTATCTGTAAGATATAATACATATATTGAAACTAATAGTGATTTATCGCCAGTTCTTACTCTTGTAAATTGTGATTCTTGTGGCATTATGTTTTTTTTATTTTGATGCACTTCATTGTTTCACACTTCACTTCCATTTTCATGTTTATTTGATCAGTCGTAGCAAAACAGCGATGACATTTGGATTTATTGCAAGGCAATGGAATTCATTCTCCACACACTATTACTCGGAACTAGCTTCCTTAAATTGTATGTGTATGTATGTACATTGTAGTTCTTAAGGTCCAAGTCATCTGAACACCACTGTTAGAACCTCAGATGTCCCATTGCAGTTTTGTTTCTGTGTGCGTTATTAGTAATTAAAAAATGTCCAGACTGGGGTGATTACAAAAGTGGTGGAACAAGATGGGAACTTAACAAACCCACAGTCTTGTAGCTCTACTCTATGCAGCAACTAAAATTCTAAGCTATATTATATGTCGCTAAATGTGTTCACATGCATGGTGAACGGTGGTGTCCCGTCTGACATGAGTGACTTTGTCTACTAGTCATTTTGGCTATTTACTTCAGTTTTTAAAATATTACCATTCTTCTTGGAATGCTTGATCCTTTGACATAGAACTGACAGGTTGTCCTGAAACATCTGTAACTAGCTACCAATCTACGCCACGTAATGTCCCAGAAGAGTGAAGAACTCAACCGTTGGAAAGTTATTCGAAGTATGGTCTTCTGGGTTAATACTCCACATATTGTGTTTCAGACAACTGTACTGCCTTTGTCTTCAGTGTGAATTTCATTCAGATGAATGCTGAAGTGTTTGGGAGAAGGAAATATGTCAGCTGTGTAGGAAGGTTGTAGGTTTTTGGCCAGTCATAGCTGCGAAGAAAGAAGAGGGGGTAGATAACAGATAGAAAGTTATATATTGGTGACAAGAAGGTTGTTGTACCACTGTTCCAACATTTCACCTATTCAAAATTTGGTTTCTTCCCTCCTGAAAATGGAAATGATTGTATATCAGGGCTGATCTAAATGAATAAGCAGTGATGTCATACACTTAATATTAGGCAGCAGTAATGCTGTGACTGCTGTTATGAGTGGTAGGAGCAAAACGACTGTATTCTAATAAATTCTTCTGCTTAGGCAGGGAAGAGCCTTTACATAATTCAGCCTCTGTTTTATTTTCGTTTTAAAGTGCAACATACTCTATGAAACCAGTGTATGGTATGCATGTAATAAATAGCTCTGTATAATATGTGGCAGACATGTTCATTACAACCTCTTTCTGTATCAGACTTCTGGAAAATTATTGCATGCTGTCACGTCTGACAGTCTGTTATGTTCTCTCTTTTTTGCTGATTAGCGTTTTCTTATCATTCCACTCTTTTTATGATTTGGTTTGGTTTTTCTCTGAGTGTTGTTTTGTCTGTTTTGTTTGCAGGTTCCCCCCCAGTGTCCGCCCCGCCCTGCTTCCTACACCCCTAGCTCGAACAACGAGCCCACCGCCTACGGCCATTCCGCTGCTGCAGTGCTCAACAATCTGGACACTTTGCGGAGCTATGGCTCGGCAGGCGACGAGCTCGAGAATGTTCCCCCCGACTACCTACGTAATTTAAACAGGAGCCCTCCCATCATACCGCCTACTCCTTCATCCTTGCCCCCTCCCACCTCAGCTACCAGCGACTCGGACAGCATCCACAAACCTTCCTGGGCTGACAACACTAGTGACCTCAATCACATGGGTACCTATACTGACTCCAATAAGATCAAGAATGGTAAGTGAAGTGCCACCCACCTGCTTCAGCCTACACAACATACATGGTAGTGCTTTCACAAATCCAACTATTTGTTATTATGTTTAGTTTTTGTCATTAATAATCAGTGCTTCTCAGTGCTAAGAATGTGTGACTAGCAATTGTTAGCACATCGATATTTAATTGAGGTAAGTAGATATGTGCATAATACATTTATAATGATTACATTTCATTAATATATTAATTGTATTAAAGTGCATATAAGTGTAACTGAGAAATAAAACAAGTGCTGTGTACATGTATTAATGGTATTTGAAATTTGGGACAAGGTCACTTTAAATTGCCTATTTAATTATGTCAAGTGGAATGCATGTTTCTTTTATTATAAGGATCTGCAACCTAGTAAATCCAAGTGATATACTGATCTCAACAGGGATGTTTTGGACAAAGAAGTTCATGTGAAAAGTGAGTTGTGCTAAACCAGCTATGGCTATAATTCAGTTTACCACACAGTAGTGTTGTACTGACCGGCATACTTGTATGAGGTGTACAAAGTGCAGGTCACTGCACTTTGTTGCCTATGTAAATGAAACTGTGCATATGTCCATGTCAGTGCTTCATCAGTGGCATTTTTTTTCTTGCCCATTAAAACACTGGTACACAAGCACTTACACATTTTTTCTTCTTTAGTTTTTATTTTCTCATGTATATTGACCTTGCATTTTCAGTCTGTGCAGGTAACATTTTGAAATTTTTTCATTCAGTATGTGCTTTATATTACAGGAACATGAACCATAATTCACCACAAAGACATAACAATGAAGCTATAAAGTTAAGAAAACCAGAGAAGCAATTTTGTAACAAAGATAAAGACTCTTGGCTTGCAGCGTTTTTTCACCCATGCAGTTCGCCTCAGGTTTTCTGTACTGTTACACTGTTTCAGACTTGAAACGTCCAGTGGTTACAGATTTGTCATCAAGAGGGATGATTCTACCGACTGGAAGACTGGGCCGAGGGACTTTGCAGGCAGGGGGCACTTCGATCACCTCCACCAGTTCTCTGGATGATGATCCTCGTCTTGTAGGAGGTAAATATTGTGCAGTGGGTAATCTGTCCCCATTTTATTTCGAGTTGAAGCATGGTTTTTGTGAGTAATTTTGAGTGCATTTAATAGCATGGCTATGAAGGTGTTGCTGAATGCCAAGTACTCACAGCTAATGTAACTTGCATATGTTTAGCAGAAATGTGTTTTGACACTTTCATACATCCATTCACGTATGATAAATATGTACGCATAAAAACATGCAGCTTTTGTCCAGAACTTTTATGTTGTGAATAATGAGTGAAACATATTTGAAACTTAAGTTGGACCGTAAAGTGGCAGCATTTATTGACTTGAGTTCCATTACCAGGGATAATAGATTTTGTCTTCTCCAAAATGTCAGGAGCATCTCTGGGGCCCACCCAACCTCCTATTCTATGGGTACAGGGAGCTCTTTCCGCAAGGGTAAAGTGGGTGTGGTGTGAAGTTGACAACTCACCTCCATCTAGTGCTCAGATTAAGAATGAGTGGAGCTATACCTGTGGTCCGTCTGTATGCCTTCATGGCATGGATAGCAGCAACTTTACTTCTACTTTTGTTTGAAAGTCTTGCCTTTACTTCTGTCATAATATTTCCAAACTCAACATTTGTGAGTAAAGGGATATATATACACATATATATGTATACAATAAAGCTTTATGCATACTTTTGCATAACACACCCAAAAATGTAATACCATAGTATAATGGGCATTGTGTGATATGTATAAGTAATGTATGCAAAATTTCAGGCTGTATATCTCTTTTCAGGTGATGACTTTGATACTGACAGATAATGTGATCGTATTTACATTGATTTAACTAGCAGCAGATGAGACTGAACACTGAACATCTGTGTTGGTCACTAGACCACGAAGCATACATGTTTAACCCTTTAAAGATGAAGCGTATCTGTTTTATATAAGGACTCAGTGCGTACCGAGCTGTAAACACTCTCCACTTCGGTTATAAAAACCAGTCTCTTAATGTTTTATAAGGCAAAAGTTGCTGTTTGTTCTGAGATCCTTACAAAACACATAAACGCAATGTGGGCACCACGTAGAATTTTTTAATGTTAAACCTGGTGGTATGTAAAGTTACCGCTAGGCTTTAAAAGGTTAATACTCTGAGGATTCTCAGTTTGGTTCTGACTGCTGCTTTCAGTGTATTTCAAGAATAAGAAATCTACCACATAGAATTTTTTAATGTTAAACTTGGTCGTATGTAAAGTTACCGCTAGGCTTTAAAAGGTTAAAACTCTGAGGATTCTCAGTTTGGTTCTGACTGCTGCTTTCAATGTATTTCAAGAATAAGAAATCTAAAACAGTGTATTGCTGTGCTGCAAGTGATTATCTCAAGTTGGTAGTGGAACCAACTCCAAAAGTGTTGTAGGTATTAAATATACCTCAGCCATTAGACAGTAGTGACTGTTGTGTTGGTATAATAAATGAACTGTTATGGAATAATTGCCTAAAAATTCGCTGATTTATTCAAAATGTTGTGATATTTCAGGTTACCACTGGGATTGTTCAGACTGGGTGAACCGCAGTCAAAACCCCCTCCCAAATATTACTGAAGTTCCAGGCAGTGAGGTGCCAGACTCTTCAAGCTTCCACAGCAATGAAAGTAATGAGTCTAATACACATCAGGGCAATATGACCCTTCCACCAGGTCAGTGCCTACAACTTTCAGCAAGAATTAGTGACATTTTCTTGTAAATGTGTCAGTCTGTCTGATGAGGCTAGGAAGAACTATGAATTAATAATAATTAATACTTAATATACTGATACATTTGTGTGCATTTTGGAATAAAAGAAAATAGGTTTACAAACCACTGGTATACTGCAAGAACTTTTTCATAAATGAACATTGTATCAGACTTAATGAAGTGACAAAAATGATGTTTATTATTTTTTTAATGTATCTTTTCCTCTTAATACCGAGATGTATTGATTTTATGCAGAGGGTTGTCTGTGATAATTCTAATATATATCCCATTTTTAAATTATAAGAGCCTTGAAGCTTTATTTTGTTCAAAGCATCATGGCATGAGTATGTATTGGCATAAAACAGATAAAAAAATGAAGTCCCCCTGAATGCCATTAAGGCATATAAGAGGAGCAGAGAGATACAGCACCACTTGTTCTTCACTGTGGCATCAGATGGAGGTGAGTGGTCAGTCTCACACCCTGGCAGCTTTGCTCCCAGGGAAAATGCCCCCTGCTACCCATTGAATAGGAGGCTGGGTGAGCCTCAGAGCTGGTCTTGTTGTTTTGGAGAAGAGAAAACTGTCTTGCCCCTATTGGAAATCAAACCCTGAATCTTCTAGACCATAGCCTAGTCACTATACTGACTGTGATATTGTGGCTACTGAAGATACACGTGGAAGGGCAGATGACGCTCCACACATTTTTGTCTTTAGCACGTAATGGAGATGAGTGGTCAGCTTCATGCTGTGGCCACTTCTCTCTCTGGAGAAACATTCCTCAGTATGCAGAGCATAGGATGTGAATAGGTCTGCAAATAAATGTGGTGGTGAAGACAGAAACCCCAGCCCCTGCCAGAAAGTGCCATAGCTGTCTGATCACTTTTCTGAATAAGCTACCCTGAAGTCTTGAAACGTAGGGAGATTAATGTGATACTCTGTTCATGATAAAACTTAGAACAGTACAAGAGTTGACTGACGTGGAGGTAAACAAACACTTCCAAGGTGGTGAGAGACTGTGTATTACTCAGAATGTAGTTCTGATTTCAAGATTGTTGTTGTGGTATGGTAGTATGGTGGATACTACGTAGCTTTGATGTGTATAAGGTTGGAGCCTTCTTTTATTTTTGCACCTTTTTTCTGTACCACAGTGCTTGGACCCATTGACCCAGCGCGAGATATTGAGACACTAAATGAAGATCAAGAATCAGAATATGTTGGCGACTCAGAATGTGGTACTGAATATGAAGGCGGTAGTGGCAGCCCAAGTCTTCTGCATCATTTGCATCACAGTAATCTCCTTGATGGTGGGGGAAGTGGTGGGGAACAGGAGTTTCATTTCCCTTCAGCTGGTAACTACTTGCGTCATCCCAACACCTACCTTCCGCGCTACAATATCAACAGTGAAACAGAGACCAATGGTGGCAATGATGAGTCTGATGAGGATGATGATGATGATGATGATGATGTGGAACCTTATGGTTTCCCAAGTAGTCGACGGCATCGCCGTGATGATGAGGATGGCTCTGTCATTACAGTTTTAGGAGAAAGAGCCTCACTGCTGGGAGGTTGTACCAGCAACAGTGACCTCTCAGCTAACCTGTGTGATCTGGATGATTCAGAATGTGAGGCCTCTGAACTGAAGAAACTGAACCATCGGCGGAACTGGGTTCCAACAGGAATTACACAGACCTCAGTGTGACAGGAGGGGTCTTACCAGATGTCATGTGCTCTGGTAATGGACAATATTTGACCCAAGCATATCACATTGTATGATTTCACGACCAATCATATATAAATCCAGCTGGAGACTGATAGCAATATTTGACAGTCGTTATGCTGATAATAAATGATTCATTGTATGCAGAATCATTCTGAAGTCTTATAATGCCAATTAGGTGTATTAGTCAGAAGTGGCATGTGTAAGGCTGATACGGTTCTAACATGATTAAATAGCATTTTACAGAGTTGAAAATTTTGCATTGTGGAAAATATTTTTGGAAGGTCTTCAGTGAAGTTCATCGAGGCTGAATTATAAGGTAATATTTATGTAGTGATTAAAATGAATAGGATTGTGCCACATGTGTCATCAAGAGCTAAAGCAGTGGGTTATAAACTCTGGTCGACCCTGAATCATAGCTGGTGCATTTTTCATATGGATTAGTGCCATACTTCCATAATACTGAATATTTTATGTTACTTGTAAAACACTTCCAGTCAGTACACAAAGTTTTATTTTAGGAAATGTCATAATATTTTTATTAATAGCAGTGCAGCAATATACAGTTTTTGTGCAGATATATTTTGCATAAAGTGTTCTGTCTGGCATCTTGTGTTGGTAGTGAAACTGGAACTGACTTCAGTGTGTATATTGTCTTGTACAGTGCTTTGTTGCAGCTAAGTAAGTTAAGTGAAATGTCATTATTATTATCATTATTTAATGCTGGACTTTATCTTTTTGGTTTAAAAGACAAGTGTAAGGTTGGCTGAATTTAACTCGTTACTGTATTTTGTTTCAGTAATTGACACTATGCATTTTTTGAGTGTGACAGTAAGTGAAGACTGAGCTTCCTACAATTTTGTATTCTGGAAGTTAAGGGAGAGTGAAGCTCATTTTCTTCAAGTGCTAGAAGTTCTGTGCAGAAATGCAAGCACAAAATTTAAAAATATCTCAACTGTGATCATGGACCATGCCTCTTGCCAGAAACTCATAATTCAGAGCAAACCACCTGAGTTTTGAATTGTTTTGGTGCTAAAGTAAAAATTATATATCTATGAACACAAGACTGCAGGAGCAAGGCAAATATAGAATGAGTTTATATTTTAGTTTTTATTTCGTGTAAATGTCCTGTGAAAGCGAAGTGTTACTTCCAGTTTTTCACCTGCAGATACTGACTTTTAAGATGAAGAAATTATAAAAATAGTTTTTTTTATAGAGAACAAAGAAACATCCTTGATTTATGTGTACCCTCCATTTCCTCATCTACCCCATTGAGTGCTAAATGAATACAGTGTTTTTGATGTTCTCTGATCCAGCCACATTGATGCCTTACATGATGTTTGAATGGGAACCCAGCAGTTCCAACCTGCTCACTTTGAGGAGCTGCTAATATCAGGCTGGAGGCCACTGAATCAACTTTTACATGTACTGTATTTATTTATCTGCATGCCTTTTCAATTTTTTTAATCATAATTTACACTGATAGATCATAATTCATTGTGCTTGAGAGTTGATGATAACCACTGGGCCTTGTGTCGTGGGAATGTCTGCATTCTTTGAAACATGATGTATTTGTGTTAAAATACATTTTGGCTGTTCCCAGGTCATATGTTTATTTATGATGCAGCATTACTTAGTATGTTAATCATAATGCTACTCACATGGTGCTGTATGAACTATTTCGATACAAAAAATTATTCTGAGCAGCTTGAATTTGGGTATTTCAAACTTTGGTGTTTTATGTCCCTGCATATGTTCGTAACAGTGCACTTAAAAGAAGAAGTATCCAGTCAGTCTCAAGTATGACTGCTGTGACAACCATGTGTGTCTATTCTTTTAACACAATTATATTATTTATGAATATTTACTGACGTTTGAATTAGCTTCAAAGAGGTAATTTTCATTTTTTTTTATATCGTGGCCTTGTGGATTATGTCACCATCTAGTCTGGTAGACTAGGAAAATCTACTGCTACTGTGTTCAGTGTAAATGCATCCCAAATATGGGGGCAGTAGATTCCCAACATACAGCATTTTGTTGTAACTGAGAAATCTTCACTGCCATGGAAACATCAGATCACATGCCTGTTTGTTCTTATCATCAGGTTTCAATTTCTGTTTAGCCAAATGACTCTACAGTCTGTAATTCAGCGCATTTCAGTTGCAGAAACTCCATTGAACTCATTCTCTTTGTAAATGTGGTTCTATCCAGCAGCATGTTGAAACTGTGAGAGAGAAGCATGTCTGGTTGTAAGAGCCCAACAAACAGTGTATGTGCATTGTTCCTTTTGTACTTTAGTCACATCTGACGAATAAAGAAGTGATTTTTGGAAAACTTTGGACATGGCTGTGTCGTTGCATATATATTTCTTAATTAATTTAATGATATGTCGTTACTTATACTGTGTTACCTGTGTAGCAGCAAATTATTTTCAGTGAGAACATTTTTTTTACTAATTTAATCCTTTAAGGATTGATGGTTGTTTCAATTATGTATAAAAAGTTTAGTTCATACTTCGCAGAGAAGACAGTCCAGGCATGCTATAAAGACTAATTAGTAAATGTATATAGGGAAAGAACAGATATTTACCAGGAGCATCATACAAAACACATAAATGCCCTATATTGCAAAATGCAGAGTTTCTTGGCTGTACACCAAGTGGTACTTAATAGTTACCACTGAGCTTTAAATGTTAAGTATTCATAATGAATAAAATGTATGAATATTTTTAGTTTATGCTGTGAACAGTTAAATTATAAGTGCTCTTGTCCCATACCACACTTTAATCATACAATCCAGGAAGTTTGTCTTGTGGATCTGAAAAAGTGTCTGTGGTTTGGATTCTGGCGATTATTATCTAGTGAAAATGAACAACAATTCAAATAGGAATTGTGTTAGATACAACCATTAATGTTTATTAGTGGTTGTGAGGTTCAAAGAAGTGGAAGGTGCAAATGACCATAGTGGGGCAGTTTCAGGTTCTTTTTGAATTGCATTTTTGTGGAGGTTTGCACTATATAATAAACTTTAAGATTCTGGATTATTTTATGCTCTGAGAAGTTTAAAGGAATCAGCCAGTGGCCATTCTTGTTTGCCTATACAACAAATTAGCTACCAGGTGTCAAGACTTTTAGTATTATATAATATTATAAGTGTACATTAAATAGACTTTCTTTTTTAACTGCTGAGAGAAATAATCTTAAGTATATTTTCCTGCACTTTTGCACCTAACAGGGCCTATTATGAACAAGGAGGCCTGGACATCCTTACAGTTCATGTTAACTGTGAGCTGGTCTTGTAGTTCTCTAATACATATGTAGTTTAATGCTGTAGCACAATAAGGTTGTTTATATTCTGTCTATACAGAGTTTGATCATGTATAAAACATGGCTCAGTGGTTGTCATGCTATATATACATTGTGATATGGACCAAACTCAGGAAGAGGGAGCCCCTCACTCAGGTGTGTGCAGCAGTTTCTAAAAAGAGTGAACTATGGCACTCTAGCTACATATCTTGCATATGGTCCTCTTAATGTTTGCCCATAATGGGCTGGTAACTGAATAATAAAACTTCCTCATAAACCAGCCTAAAATTTGCTTACTTTGTCCTTTGTCAATTTTAGGCTACATATGTATGTATGTACATATATATACCATATTACATGGAATTCCATTTCAAAAGAAAAAAGTTGAGTGCTTTTTAAATATTTGTACATAAAAGTGTGTTGATAATATATTATCATATTTTCAAGTAAATGTGAGTTTCTTTTGTTATTTGTTATTTGCCATACATCCCTTTGTATTGCCTTGAGATGCTAATTTAAAGCAACAGTCAGAATTGTAAAGCAGTTTCACACAGGGTTGTAAAGGTGGTCCAAAGTTTCCTGGAATGGCCCCTAGTTTATGTGGTGTGTTCCACTGTCCTGAGAAGAGTTTGTGGGGCAGCCAGTCATGCCATAGTTTAAATTATGATGAATGTTACATTACACCT
Organism: Coptotermes formosanus; assembly: GCA_013340265.1. Lineage (NCBI taxonomy): Eukaryota > Metazoa > Arthropoda > Insecta > Blattodea > Rhinotermitidae > Coptotermes > Coptotermes formosanus. Next base: position 972,578 of record BLKM01000820.1, read on the forward strand.
GTCTCAAAATGTGGAGCTTTTAAAATTGTGTCTCACTTACCTACATTAATATTTACAATAAATTAGTCAGATTCTTTGGGATTTTTTCTTGTACTGTACAATGAGTGTAGCATAATGTTACAGTGATACAACTGTGTTGATTTCAAATTCTGACTGCAACTGACTGTTCTTAGAAGTCCCTTTTGACTTGTGTCAGTCTCGATGCAATTGAAAGTAGCAAAGCTTTTTCTTCCCCCACGTTCCTGTACTGTCCATAATCAGTTATGCTCATAGCTCTGCGAAACAAGTTGTAATATCTGGTGTATGTTTACTGAGTGTTTTAAGTTTCTTGTGTGCACTATCTCATTACCCAAGTGATATGCGGTGCTCAAATGAAAGCTCCAAGCACATTTCTTGAGCTTGGAAGGCTGAATCGTGTTTTAAACGTTGGAGGAGTCAATAAATTACCTTTTATCTTCATTTGATAGAGCTGTCAGTGTATGAGACCAAGTTAACATGTGGTCAGATATGACAAATTATGAAACGTGGATATTTTGGGGGATCCTGCTGTACGTGACTCAAACATGCTGGCCACATGATCCAAGAGGAGCCGTGCCTGTAATTCCATAAATGATGGTGGTTTCAATGAATTGTTTCATTTCTGTGAGTACTGGCAAAATATGTGGAAGTAAATGTGTGAATGGAATGTGAATCAGTTGGAACAAAATACTAGGTTTATTTGCTGGATCTATATGATTGGATTTTGTGTGCCTTTATAAATTGTGTGGTTTCACATTCCCAGCAAAGTGTTTTGTGACAAATTATGCACCGAGGCCATTCTTTGACATCAGTACAGATACCAGTGAATCTAACACATAAGTCGTCTTCATTACTTCCTGTAGGAGTCGAGACAGCTCACTTCATACAATGACTAGGCTATGGACTGGACATCTAGGGAAGCATATTTTGATTCCCGGAAGGGGCAGTAGATCCTTCTCATTAAACCCTCCAGAGCAGCTCTCGGGGCCCACTTATTCTCTTATTCAACAAGTACCAAGAGTAAAGTGGCCGAGTTGCAAAGCTTCTCACATACCTCTGTCTGTTTCTGAGATTAAGAACAAGTGGACCTAACATATATCCCTCTGTATGCCTTCATGATGTACAGAGGAACAACTTTGCCTTTACCTTTACTACTTTGTTTAGCTGGGCCTACTTCTCCTTTACTGCTGCTTAATGCTTAAGCCTTTTAAGTAAGAATTTGGTGTAACGAATATTTATAATCCCGTTTCTTAGTGAACCATTAGTGCACCGAATCTCCTCATTCATTGCATGCCACGTGGCTATAATTTAACAAATTAACAAACAGCTTTCTCTGCACTGTAACCATTTTATTCAATCGACATAACGTGTTTCCACACCTATATGTGCATCATCTTCCGTGTGTTAATTACATTATAACAAATACTAGTCTTGGTAATATTTACTAGGCCATTTGTGCAAGATTTGAATATTGGAGCTTACTGGTCCCCGGCAGGTGGTGACCAATAAACTGGAGTCCAGCTGTAATACATTAACGTATTCATTTACAAAGTAAAATCACTTAAACCGAATTCAAAACAACATTTAAAAACAGTATCACTGCATTCTTAGCCTTTGTATCACCGCAAGAATACGGCTGTATGCCGAAAATTAATGAAATTACGCACGTTATGTACCTGCACGACAGTAGTTACGGAGGTTATGTTGGTCCCCGGCAAAAATCGACCAATAACAAATAGGGAACAGAACATCACAACGTCAAATTTGTTGTTCGATATAATGATCGATAACGGGAATGCTGGGAGCTCTAATCCATGCACAGAGCCCCTACGATTAAATAAGGAGTAATTCTGCGTAGGAAGTACCCAGAATTCTAGACGTCCAACAGCAAGGAGTGGGGATAGAAATGGCGGTTTAGAGTAACGAAGCTGTAACAGTAAAATGTGACAGCAAGATCGATGAAATACCAACTAAAATATAAAAAAGACATGATATCGGACATCTACAAAGTATGGACAGCAAAGATACGATTAAATTTAAAATGGTAACTAGATGCAACAAGAAAGAGTGAAGTGGCAGGGCATCGAAAAATCGAGAGCATAAATGGCGTGCAACGTAAGTGTAATAAACGCAATGTTAACGGTGATTATAATAACATTAGTGAAGCAACGACCATGGAAACGAACTGGGTGAGTAAACCATTATGAAACCAAAATTTCTTAAGTAAATATAAGTACAGATTTAATCTACAGTAGGATATTGACTAAGGCTGAGAATGTAAGGTACTGTGTGAGCTCTCAGGCTTTCGAAGCGGTGCATTTGGGAAGTCCATACTTCCGGCCAGGCGCGCACCCAGAATTTGTCATTGAGGGGGTTGGGGGGGCGGTACCTAACGTGAGGGTACAATATAGGTTTGATTTTAAGAATTATATTATAAAAATCATGTCATAAATATAACTGACCCATAACATTGCACACAACAGCATTTGTATGCGTATATACGTAACTGCATGTTCATGACTCACGCGATTTAAGTCTCAAGGTCCGATTTTCTTGATTTTTAGGCGCATTCGCAAAATTGCGAAAAGCGGATATTAGTTTTGTCATGCCTGTCTGTACGTCAGTCCACACGGAACAGCTCGGCTCCCACGGGACGGATTTTCGTGGAATTTGGTATTTGAGCATTTTTCGAAAACCTGTCAAGAAAATACAAGTTTCATTAAAACCTGACAAGAATAACGGGTACTTTACATGAAGACCTATGTACATTTCTGATAATATCTCGCTCAGTTCTTCTTAGAATGGCGAATGCTTCAGACAAAGTTGTAAAGCAAGACACACATTTTATGGTCAATTACTTTTTTTTTAAATTCGTGGCTTTTATGAGATAATGTGCAAAAATATTGTAGAGCCGGACAGGCCACAATGGTAATGTAATACGGCGCATGCGCCTTTCGTGCTGCGCAACGAAGGCTAAACATACACACCGAAAATATGTAATACTTATTGTTTTTGTACCGCAACAATGGTTACGCGAACGCGCCTCAATATTACGTTTATACGTGCATTGTCTGTCCTCTTTAGGGTTATCTAAGGCTTCGTAAGCCATTATTGTATTTTTAAAAAATTCGTACGTACTAGTCACTAGCCAGTTTCAGTGGCTGATTTTGGCTGAAGGGTAAATGATGTAAACCGATTGATATTATCTACACAATCTGTGTTTCTTAAGTTTCGATTGGTAGGGGGCCTGCGGCCCGGCGGGGGGCGGCCCCCCCCGATGGATGCGCGCCTACTTCTGGAATATTGCGCTCCGTCGCTGTGTGTTTCTTACCCAACCCTTCCAGACACGTATAGTGGCCACTGCACCATTGGCCCTTGAAGGTGAGATGACTGCATGGTCTGCAAGCGTTGGTCAACGAAAACCCAGTGACGGAGAACAGTATCCCAGAATAGCGGAGTTCTCAATGCAAGATGCCATTTTTCGTATGTAATTTTACGTGGTTTTTAAGTGATTTTAAACTGTAAATGATTATGTTAAAGTGTTCGAAGTTAATTCCGATAATTTAATTCCTTAATTCAGGTTTTGCAAATTTTACCAAGTGCACGTTGACAGATCGCAAGATAACGTGACAGTCTTTACACGTCGGTGTTTTCCTCACAGTGTTGTGCAATGCTGGTCACCTGTCATGAACACGCATTCCACCAAGCCATGACATGTGTTCTCCAGTTTTTTCTGTCCTTCTTGCCAGTGTTTTACAGTTTTTGCTTTGTGAATTGTGCTGCTCATTTATAAACCTCCAGACCTGCAAGAGGATATGTGGGCTTATATTTTCTTAAATTCTTGTTACACTTCTCACTTGGCTTTTATATTGCCTGACAGAACCATTCAAAACTTGGAATTTATCCGAGTGTAATTGAAGCTTTGTTTAACTGCAATACATGTTGCATTGGTGATTGACTTGTATATCGTTGATTGCATCTTCTGACTTTCACTGCGTAAATTTCCGTATTTAAAATTTCGTTTGTGATAGGCTCTGAGTACAACCAAGATTCTTGGGCCCATTTCTTCTTACACCATGAATTTACAGCAGTATGTAACTCAAATTCTGCCACCACTTTTGAACACCTCTCACATTAGGACAGAGTGTTTTCCCAGCAAGATAATAAAGTAGCCCTCACTGCAGACAATTTCCAGCACCATCGTTGCGTGTTAGCCTGATTTTGACTGCCGCATATTTAACTATAACCTGTGAATCGCCAATCACCACAGTTTGGAATAGCGGCGATCGCAGTGGGTATAGTGGTGAATTTTTTAACCTTAAACCCGGTGGTACTTCTAGTAACCACTAGGCTTTAAAAGATTAAATGTTTTTGATTATTACATTCATATTCCTCGAATTGAACGCATATGGACAGCTGAAAGTAAAGTTTGTCCCTGCGGTTCATTAAGCACCAGGCCATGAAAACATACACAGAAGTGGAAGAATAGTTCCACACATATGTAACTTTCGGGTTAGATGGAGCTGAGTAGTCAGCTTCATTCCACCGTTGGCTTATCCCCTGTGACATGGCCCTGGTACCGATGGGATAGGAGGCAGTCTCGGTTCGAAGGCGGGTCTGAACATTGTGTAGAAGAGGTAAATCTCTGCTTCTACCAGTAATCGAACTCCGATTCCCCCCGTCTATTCGGAATCGCTATATTGACTGACGTGTCATATCTCGACCTATTAAAGATCATTCCAATTTATCCACCTTTTTCTTGCCGAAAACTGCTCGAAAGTGTAGATAAACATTAATATATGAAGTTATGCAGAATGCAGGTGTAATAATTACTCTAATAACATTTCATCTCACGTAAAAGATGCAACCTGATATAACCGTTAGTTTTACTGAGACGTGGGCCCGTATAACTGCCATCTGAATCCTTTTTCGACATGGATAAGCCGTATATAATTCGACTCTTCAATATTTTATCCGTAGTGTAGTTGTAACAGCAGATTTCTACCTGCCATAATGAAACATTTAAGGCAATGAGGTAGTCTAAACGAATATGGGTGTAATGAGGAAAAGTCGTAATAGACCCAAGCTATTTGAAAGGTTTATTACACTAAATGTTATACAGAAGTTCTCTTGGTTTAGTTGCAGTAATTTTGAGGCTTATTTTGCTTCAAGGCCAAAATTAACCTTTTACCTCCTCTCCTGTTTATTTTACACAGTGTGATGCCAGTTTATATAACTCCCTTCAATTATGCATCATATATTAGCATGGGTACGTTACATTAATATTTATTACTTGAAGGGCCACTTTATTTGACCTAAATTAACGAAACAACGCAACCAACAAGGAAGTACATTTATTAACACAAGAGGCACATGAGTTGATAGCTAACATCATGTAGTCACCAAAACATTTGAAGTACATAGTAGTGTACAGTATATGACATCGTAGGAAAATAAAGTCGTTAGCATTTTACACCGCAGTATGCAAATATGTACCATACACTTATAATTCTATAGATAATTTGGATTTAAGATATACTGATTTTCTTTTTTGAATAATTTTATCTGTAGCTAATATATTTACAGTACTATTTCCATTTAGGCCTACTCTGCCACTTCTATTCACACGGTGTTTTGTGTAGTCACGCTCTATGCTGGCAAACATCTGTTGTTTTAATGTTAAATGGCTCTCCCAAATTATATCAGTATAATGACCATCCTCCGGGAGACGGGAATGTAGTCAACTCTAGCAACGTCATGTAGCTTGTACAAAATTTACTTCAGACGATGGAAATTTTCTAAAGCTATATTAATAATATGTGTTAATAAAGTTAAAAGAAAGCCTTTTCGATATTGAGACATATTAATGTTAAATTAATATTAACTTTCTTTTTGATCATGACATGGTGCTTATTCTGATAGTTTGGTACATGCGTTTCAGAGGAATATTTTGCTTCCATAAGGATGGCAGCAACATGTTCTTCCCCTTCTATACCCTCTTGAAGACCCAAAATCGTATGTATTTTTGTAGTTCCGAAAAAGTGATCACGTGGCAAGTTACGTCAGGATAAGTCAACATACTTGCTTGACTGTGTCATGTGTCTGTTGGGTTTAGTAAGCATAAATGAAGGACGAATTATGAGGCCGCGACTTGTGTGCTTGACTATGGTGATTTTTCACACACGTAACTTTTGTGCTTGTCAAATATAAACTATCTGTGGGAACTTAACGACAATTCTCGACATGATCAACAATTGCTTTGCCTTTTATCACATTTGCCCACTGTCGGTGGGGGAAAGGAGAAGTGGCGAATATTTGTGAAAGTGCTGCGTTCCCACCAGCTGGTAAGAATGTACACGTGACAAATATTCGTTAAGTATACCGGTCTTGTCTTTCATTGAAATAGTGAAATAATTGTTAGTCATCTTGTCTTTCATTGAAATAGTGAAATAATTGTTAGTCATATTGTCTTTCATTGAAATAGTGAAATAATTGTTAGTCATCTTGTCTTTCAGTGAAATAGTGAAATAATTCTCAGTGTGTGCTGCATGTGTTACTTCTAAAGCCTACCCGGCCTTCTCAGGTTCTATTCACAAGATACCAGCGAGCACAACTTCGTCTCTTGTACCGCAAAAACTAATTTAATCACCACAGCACTTGCTACACCGCCACATTCCCCCGGCCCCACCCAAAAACGGTACTTTTTCACAATGTTACCAACATATTTCACCAACCAACCAAATTTCCCTCTACATCACCATTTCCCAACAGCATGCAATAAAATTCATGTGGAATTATTTCTTAAATTTGCCAGTAAACGTCGTATTCTGATCCATTTAAAGCATTCACGAAGACGACCACCACAGGCGAGCACGTTGGCTGAAGAAGTAACGCTTATGACTTGTGTGTGGGAAGTTTCGATTTAGAATTTCACCCGAGACAGCATCATTTGACTTTACTGAGGTTTATGGTTGATCTATTCTGACTGCCCAGGCAAATGCCGGTATAATGCCTCAAATTACTCAAATACCGCTTCCCTCCACATCATATTCCATTAATTAGTCGCTAATAATGTAACGTTCTGCTGCATACAGGGTCTAAACATTTTAGATACGCCCTTATGACCTGAGGTATTAACAGAGTCATTACATAAAACCGCAAATGAATTAATTTGCTTTAACGGGTTCTAGTTTATTGCATTTAAATGTAACTGTAGGGGCGTTGACTTCGCTTGAGGGGAGCACTACTAAGTCACAAGCCCACGTATGCGATAAACATTGTAGATATCAACCACTTAAAGCCCAGTCGTAGTTATACGTACTGCCTGCTGTAATATAAAGAACACCGATTTTTCTCCTCAATAACATTCACTGGTCTTTGTAATGATCACGAAATGTGTTCTCTGTGAGGCTGGAACTGAATTTTTACATATCCTGTACTTGAGATGAAAGTGAAACTATTTCATCTCCATGTTCACGTAGACTATGTACAGATTCGCTTTCATTTCTGCTTTAGTGATCATCACAGAACTGTTTTACAATTTATTAACCCTTTGAGCATTGTAGTTTTGTCTGTAGTACCAGACATTCGTTTCGAATCATCATGGATACGAGTAGGAAGTTCCTTAAGGTAGCCAATAGATGGCCGAGCATCTTGGTATGATATATGGAAAGTTAAGGAATCGTGGCTGAAGTGCAAAATATTAGATTGTAGGTGTCCCTTAGAATTCATTTTTGGCCAAGCAAAATTTATGAGGCTAACCGAACAGACTGCAAAGAATTACAGCGAAATGAAGTCTATGTTGCGTTGTTCTTAGGTACTGAGAAAGCCTGCGATAAAAACCGGATCGTCGGCATTGCTTATGTAGTGATAAAATTGCACTTTTGCAGCCATATGTATTTGATTTGTTAATATATTGGGCGGAAGCGTACATAGCATAAAGAAAAATGCAGAAGATTTAATTATTGCTAGTAAGGAGATTGGTCTAGAAGTAAATGCTGAGAAAACTAAGTACATGGTCATGTCTCGAAATCAGAATGCAGGGCACAATCACAACATAAATATAGATAATAAATCCTTTGAAAGGGTGGAAGAATTCAAATATTTGGGAGCAACCCTAACGAATCGAAACTCCATTCATGAAGAAATTAAGAGCAGATTGAAGTCGGGGAATGCTTGCTATCATTCGGTGCAGAATCTTTTGTCTTCCAGGTTGCTATCCAAAAACACAAAGATTAGGGTATACAGAACTATAATTTTACCTGTTGTTCTGTATGGATGCGAAACTTGGTCTCTCACACTGAGGGAGGAACAAAGACTGAGGGTGTTCGAGAATAGGGTGCTGAGGAGGATATTTGGGCCTAAGAGGGACGAGGCGACAGGGGATTGGAGAAGACTACATAACGAGGAACTTAATGACCTGTACTCATCACCAAATATTATTCGGGTAATCAAATCGAGAAGACTGAGATGGGCGGGACATGTGGCACGTATGGGGGAGGAGAGAGGTGCATACCGGATTTTGGTGGGGAGACCCGAGGGAAGGCGACCACTTGGGAGACCCAGGCGTAGATGGGAGGATAATATTAAGATGGATATTCGGGAAGTGGGATGGGAGGACATGAACTGGATTGAGCTGGCTCAGGATAGGGACAGGTGGCGGGCTCTTGTGAATGCGGTAATGAACCTTCGGGTTCCATAAAATGCGGGGAATTTCTTGACTAGCTGAGAAACTGTTAGCTTCTCAAGAAGGCCTCTGCTCCATGGAGTTAGTTAGTTAGTTATGTATTTGATTCCGCTAAATAGCTCCTTCATTCAAAACCCTCTTTTTAGAGTTTAGATGAAGGGACAGTATTTTACCCCCCGAGGAATTGAAACCGGAGCGCCACAGGGTTTGGTTTTTGGTCCCACTCTGTACGCCTTGTGTATAAATGATATTGAGATATACTCAGTAGCAGATGTTGCATATTTGCTGGTGACACCGCGCTGTGAAAGTGGGTCGGGCAGTGCTACAGAGGCAGCGAACAGTAATTAGTGTACAGAATCGGCTTTCGAATTGCAAGACAAAGGTTATCGAGGACAAAAACGAAGTAAGTAATGAACATTTAGTCTAAAACTTTGTGGTCAGAAAATTGACTGTGTAGAAGATGTTAAATTATGTTGGTGTATCCCTAGAAAAAGATTCTAGTACATTGAAGACCCATGTGCAAATAGCGTTATGAGAAGACACTCGGGACGTATCTTCAGCTAGATCCCCTTTCCAAATTGAGCAATATTTACTGAGTAATATCATCAATATTTACAAGGACTTACCATTGTCACTAATATTCAAAACAAACACTACGTTTCGGACGCTACCTGTTTCCGTCCTCAGGTGAAAGCAGGTAGCTACCAAAACGTAGTGTTCGTTTTGAATGTTAGTGACACTGGAAGAAGTCCTTATGAATGTTGGTGATACTGTTTATGTAAAGCCATTGTTAGAAATTTATGTGTTGCACTAGCTACTCTTCGCGAAATGGCAGATTGATAATTTAGTAGGTGTAACTCGTATAGAACACCTGTCGTTTTGGCGGTACCAGATATGTCACCGCTCTTTCTGTTTGCACATTTGGTTTTTTCCCTCATATTTTTGTCCACAAAAGTCCTTGAATAATAGGACTGATTCCCACTTTCCCATCTTCTGGTGGAGGCCATCAAACAAGTCTGATTGTGTCGACATACAATAATTAATATTAGTTATATATCATTGGTATAACAAATCAAGGGAACTCACCATTCGTGTAGCCGTTACAGAAATTTATGCTCCGCCTGCGGAGCATTGACAACTGCACGCACGCGCACTCATACACATATATATATATCAACTTCATTAGTATCACACAAGGCGTTAAATTTTTACACAAAATACCAAGAAAATTGTCTTCACAAAATTAGAATAACAATCCAACCTGACAATATATACTTGTACATCCAAGAGATTATATTCCACGACTCCGGTGGCATGTAAATATATTTTGAACTTCGGTTACGTAGTGTACATAATGCAGTGATGGAAGTATTAGCGATGAGAAAAGGTTCTTCTACAAATTGTATTCCTATATTTAACAAGATTTATGTCTTATCTGGATTTGGTAAGCCAAGCATTTGACTAGGAGGATTAACCTCCTCATACACAGAAGTATTTTACATATACCAGTATACGTACTCAACACACTGATACTTTACAACACGATCTTGGAGGGGAAAGAAAAAGAAGGTTGTTTTGATCCCTGTGTTGTGTCAAAAGACCACATATTTCTGTCAGTATAGATTTTATATGTTGTCCTAACACTGAAGTTATCAGTATGGGGAAGCCGTGAAGAATGTTTTTGCAAAACTATTTTTATCAAGTATAGCCACATATTAAAGCAATAGTTGAAAGAAAGGCCTTGCAATAAAAAAGAGAGTTATTAGTATTATATTTACAGGTATGTGATATTTGAGCTTATCACAACGAGTACGAAGAACGCTGTCCTCTGGGATAAGACGCCGTGTAACATGGTATAAATTTACGATGTTACGTAGGAGTATACTGCCTCTATCTTCAGGATAGAATATTCAAGCAGTTAGTTCCTCTGGAACGTTGTAAATTTCTAACAGACCCCACGGTGTCACTTGAGAAAGTAATCTTCATGTTTACAAGTATGAGACTTTAAGACAACCAACAAATGCAGATGACTCTAAAACTACATGAAAACCAAATTCATAAATATAATCTTATATATGCATATAATAATTAACGTAAATTTGATGACATTAATATTGCGAAGATATGATTAAGACGGATTCTAAAGAACTATATTTTGTGTATGCTACATTTTTATAAGCAATTGCTGTACGGCTATTACATTTTGAAAGATTTACCATAAAACTTGCACTATATATCCAGTTTAATGTGCGATTTTCATCTAGTTGATTATGTAGTATAATTTAAATAAACACGTACCGTGTCTAAAGTTAAATATGGCTCATCTTCCATTTCATATTTAACCGTTTAATGGGCAGTTGCGTACTTGACCCAGCATATAAATATAATATATTTATATTCTATGGTAACACAATTATTAAGATTCTATTTACAGAAATCAGTATGATGTGATACAAGTTAAGTAATATATTTCCTGATTTACAATAAGAGGTTTGTTGCCAGCCAGCTAGCATCATTATTTCTATGCAGATTCTAAAGTAAAAATGTAGGGATATCTGTGTGGGGACGTTTAATTAATAACACAACTCTTTCTATCGCGGCACCGAGCACAATAGCTTTGTCGCATAGACAGACTGCATCCACCGAGACCTCCCGTGACTGCTGCGGTGCTCAGGACAACCATAAAAGACACGAATTATGAATGATAACTAACAGTTCAGGAGTGGAATATGGGCTCATGGCAAACGAAACACAGCATTTACCACAGGGAAATCAGAATAATGTAGCCAGGATGGGACAATGGATGCAATTTTTTCCGAAGGAAATCTCTTCGGATTCGAAAGCTTGTGATGAAGTGACGATAGGATATCCTGCTAAGCTTCCGTTTGAAGTGACACAAGTTTCTTCACATCTTTGAGCAACTCTTAGTGCAGAACTTCCAAAGTGGAAGTATAGTCATGCCGCAGGTTTAACAAGTATTCCCTTCACCTGTGAACAAATAAATTCGGAGTTAAACTGCGTCTTAAGATGTTTTATTTATGGTTTATTCAATGACATTGTCAACCTCTTCTATACAGTAAAAGAGGGTTAGATGAGACAGAGTGATTCTACAGAACGAACAATTCAAAACTGTCTTACAAGAATTACAAATATATGATTTGCAGTTTAGATTACAATCCCACACGGTTTTTGTCTTTATAAATGTATTGTGTGTATTTGCCTAATACGATTTCTCATTCTTCATCTGCCCATTAATTCCATTTGCCCGTTATTATTGTCCATTTCACCGCTTGGCATTTTTATCAGGAATTAACACTGATTCGATAACAGAGACAGTCACTGACAAAATGCTAATTAGTTGTGTATCAGGTAACTTCAGCTGGGAGGGGAAATGTCTTCACAGCTGAACTTAAAGTTCCGAAATGTTGAAGGATGATAAGTTTTTTTTTTTAAGAAAGCAACTGTTAAAGTCCTGTTTCGTAATGCTGAAAATTAAAAGTAGCGAAAAGCCAAGGATCTGGCGAGGTAAACGTTTTCCTTTAGGTATGAACGCAATAAACAGTGAGTTACTGGGGCCAGGCTTATGAATTTTGGTATAGTGAAAGATTAGAAACATATGTAGAAGTTTCATGTGAAATCATCTCTTAGAGTCATGAACACAGCGCCAGCGCTGACACTACGCGTTATTCTAACAAATTTGAGGCGTCTTACGCATATCTCTTAATAAAAGCTGTAGTGTCAAGCCGTAAAGATTTTGACTTATATTCAGAAGTTGGGTGTTTATAATTTAGACCTTGACGCTGACATTAGGGACTGAGGTTTTTATGGTTTTCCTTCGTCCATAGGGAAAAATTCCGGGATATTATGTTAAATTAGTCCACAGTCCTTTCCTTCGACATCCTACAATTCGACTCTGTGTTGTCTGAGATGCTGATGTTGTTTTCGACTGGAACTACAAATAAATATGATTCTGTCACATGACGTACTATGTATGAGTCAGCAGCCTTCGCTGTGAACAAAATGTGTGTAATGCAGCTCACCTTCCGTTGAGACAACTCAGACTGACGGGAAGTGGCTGGGAACTTGTCAGTGGGATTTGACCTGGAACTGTCTCCAGGAGGGGGTACCACTGTGCCACAGGTTTACGGGGGTTGTCCAGCATTTCCAGCCAGTGGTCTCGTCCGATTCCGATAAAGCTTGAACCAATAGCTGTGCATCCCATCAGCTCGTTATGACCAATCCTGTATACAGGACAGTGTAGTTTAACCCTTTAAATCGTAGTACGTGCTATATGTACCATCAGGTTTAAAACTAAACATTTCTACTTTCTGCCCACACAGTGCATTTATGTGTTTTGTATGGATGTCAGAACAAACAGATGTTATTTCACAGTATAGCATGAACTCAGTGTTTCCCAAACTTTTTTGTTCGCGGACCGTTTTGGGTTTAACAAATAACCACGCATACATCCCTGCTGACGTAAATATAGTGTGTCCGGATGATAGGTATCCAAAACTAGGTATCTATATTTCAGAACTGATTTTAGATAGCTACGAGTACATACCAGTAGCACATGTAAAAATGCATTGCATGATTTGACCTTAGTTAAAATGATTGCCGCTCGCTTCGTGGGTACAGGGTGTTTCTTAATTAGGTATTCTAATGCTCGTGCAGAATAAACATATCGTCAATTACAGAAGTTCCAAAATTATTTTTAACAAAACACTATTCCTTTAATTAAAAGGAACCAATAGAGAAATGTATCCACGGATCCCCAGGGAACTGGTCACGGATCCCTTGGTATCCGCGGAGCACACTTTGGGAACCACTTGTCATTTAATTGATTCGCTTTTTTGTAATTTACAACCTAGGCAGAGTGTTTACTGCGCGGTACGAAATGAATATTTCTATATAGCTGAGATCTGTCTTAATCTTTAAAGGGTTAACAGGTATACCTCGCGCGAATTAAATGTCTTGCTCCTTATCCACAGTTATAGATGCAGAGTTCACTTATATGCGAGTAAATAGATCTGTATCTGCGGTGACAGGACGTCAGGAGGATCCTGAAATTTACATTTCCACTTTGTCTGTTATAGAGATTCGAGTCTGACGGTACGTGGATGGCAATATCTCCCGTACCTGTCATAGTCGATCACTTTGACGATGAGACTGACGTCCTCGATGTTTTCCGCAGGGACATCAAACACTAGGGCCTCATTATAGACCGGACTGAGCGTTGCCTTCTTCACAGTTGTCTTTTTCTTCTTAATCCTCTTGCCTTCGCACAGTAAATATACCTTCACGTACGGATCTGTGATCGACAGAGACACAAGCATTATTACATGTACTCGTAATTGAGTTTTCAGGTTACGTGTATGAGTTTTCAGGTTTTCGCAGCGGTGCAGATGACGACTGCCTTCTTCTGGAATATAACACCGCGTCACTGGGTTACCCTACCCATACCATTCTCATCCACCTGTCTCTGGCATTATTTTTGAACGTTCCGAAGCTTGAAAATAAGACCACTACGTTGTAACGAAACGTCCGTAAGGGATTACCCAGTGAGGCGGTGTCGTGTCCCAGAAGAAAGGAAGCATCAAATTTGTGTGCGTTCTTGCAAGGTTTTTATGGGAATATCTGTGGTGGTATGTAGGATAGAACTACGATTCTTGGACAGCTCTTTAGCAAATGTTACGTAGTTTAGATACAAGTTTTTAAACTTCTGTAAATATTAATGGTATCAAGAACAGAGCTTTTATTAAGTGTATTTTTTTCACATACGAAGTTAAAGTGTTTTGTCTGGATTGTTACGTCGTGTGGAATGGTCAGCAGTTACCGACGTTTAGAAATGTCGTTATGCCTTTATTTTTAGGATTTTTTAAGATGATTCTTCCCCTTGTGTTTTAGATTATTTATTTATAGGGTCAAAATCGACCCTGATTGTATGCTACAATATTTTAATTGTATTATAGTGTCTTATGTGCTAACATATGAAATACGTGTGTATATTGTACCTGTTAACAGTACCAGTACGTGATAAGTGTTTCTTTTTAAACATACATATTTGTAACGAATGACTATTTCTGTATCTCAAAATCTATGGAAAGTATAATGAGTGAGTGAGTGAATGAATGAATGAATGAATGAATGAATGATCAAGAGATTGCGTCATTCTAAGCGACTGTATGATATATTTTAGAGTCCCATTCGGAGTGCCTTTATAAGACGTAAAATACTGAAATAAATTGAAATAAGCGAAACACAGTCTCAAGTACCATCGTAAAAAACAAAAACAAAAAAGAGGTTACGGACATATTTTCACTGGACATCTGACGGATACATTGGAATAATATTACTTCTATTCATGCAATTAGTAAAACCTGCCAGTATACAAGCAGCATATAAACAAACATGTCACCAGTATAACACTAGATGACCTTCAGTGTTCAAGAGTTGGCAATAGCAGCACTAGAAGAAACATACAGACAGGACAAGCAAATACCAAAGGGTTAGTAATGCCTACTGTAGTGCTTGGAGAGACGTCACCCACTACGGACTACAAAGGTTCTCGTCTAAACGTGCGTGGTGGAGCTAAGTTAGTGCGTGCGGAACTTAAGCAGTCAGCAGGGGCTTCAGTAGACAGCAACCGAGACAAACCATACCGAGAGTGGACAGCCAGTGTCTTCTGAGATGTTACTCCGCGTCGACTGGTAAACATTTACAGACATTTCGAAGGATCATAGTACCTTCATATTCAGGGTCAATCAGTTCAAGAAGGCTGCTTGAATCTGAAGATATGAGGGCATTACCAAATACCAAAATAATTACCATACCAAATTTCACATCTTTAGCTTTAACATTTTATGTGTTATAGCCAGCAATCCGCAAGACGATGAAACTTGTGTCATGTCGTGCATGTTGTCATTTTACGTTTTGTATAAACTTTACCTTAAAAAATCAGAAGACATTGTTTTACAGAACTGTTAACAACTTGCACACTACAGCGTGTAATATTTGGTGAGGAGTACAAATGACGAGGCGCCACATATTCAGTTTTCCGAGTACTTCTGTTACTTTGGCTGAGGCCTATAGTTACAACTCTGTTGCAAGGAACCGTAAATTTTTCAAAAATACAGAAGCCACATCAGAATTGTAGGGGCCAGAAGGGTGACATGAAGCAAGTTCCAGACTGAGGATCCACAAATTTTAGGAGCCACCCTACAAAATTTATTGCCTCGAGTTACCTGGCACTCCGGAGTTTTGCACCCCTGCCCTATTTTCTGTTGCATTATACTATTTCCTTCAACACGCCTGTTTAAGATAACAGTAGTTTCTGTCATACCGCGATTCTTTTTTTGAATGTGTAAATCACTTACTGTCCATATTACTTTGTGATTCTAGCACACACGTGCTCTGATGTAAACGGGTCTTACAGTTCCCAGAGTTGACTTTATTCTACTGAAATTCACGCAGTGGCTTGTGCATCAGCTGGAAAATCGCTTGCTTATACTGAAGCTGGATGATATTACAGCATGTCAGTCACAAGTGTCAACTTGTCATGGAAAGATACGCTTTTCATTGTCAATGACAGCAAATACGTCATGGCGTATGTGGGTTGCAGAGATAGGAGGCTCAGAAACTGCACAGTGTATTGTTAGGTGCGTGCCTTCTTTGTTCACAGATGTGTGATACCCCCTTTGATATTCAGAATCATTATTCTGTAATTATTTCAAAATACTTTAAGAGAATTCCTGTCAAACAATGTAATTCATTCTTGTCTATCCAAATTCATTAACTTCATAAAGTTCTTCTGTTTGAAAACCCGATAGTCGGCCAGGTTGTGAAGGAGTTCTTTGTAGGTACGGAGTCCAGATATCAACACCCACGTTAAAAAATGTTTCAGAATTTTGAACATGTGCACGGGGAAGTATTCATTATTGGCAAATGGTAATATACAGACACGTGTACACATACACACCCATAAACATGTATATATTTATATTACCATTTTCCAATGTACAGCACGCTTCTTGTATCTTTGTAATATTGTGTCCCAGATGATGGCAACAGTACGTAGCATAAACATGTAGGAGCGTAAAAATTACTTTTTGCGGTGGTGTGAAATAAAACTTGTAAGGGTAGGCGATAAATTTATTGATTTATGTGAGCAACTATCAGATTCTGAAGAAGGGCTTTGCTCATTGAAGTTGGTTAGTTCTATAGGAAACACAATATTAAGTTGTTCATTAATGGGTTGAGTAGTAGAGGGAGTTTAGTGCTTCCGAATCGAAATAAGACAGCCCTGATGCGGCTTACATATCATGTGACAGAACGCTCCGTTTGATCTTTACAAGGCGCCTGAATGTATATGCAACGTGATACTCCTAACAAAGTGGCAGGCAGGCCAACTACATATCCGGTTTTGCACCGGAGAATGTGAAAGCGCTACTAAATAATTAATCGATGCTTAAATAGGTTTGAGGCAATCTATCGTGAAATCCATTAAATTGTACCGTGTTGGTACGGATTATTAGTGCTGCACGATAAAAGCCACACATCAGTGGTGAAATTGATACCACAGATATTGTGGTTACGCTATATTTACAACTGAAATTCAGTACTTATGCGCTCACAAATTTGAGTGACAACTACTGTGGACTTGCGTATAGCAACTCGCTGCGGGCTGGACGGTCGGGGGATCAGATCCCGGTAGGGGCGAGATTTTCCGCACCTGTCCATACCTGCCACGGGGCCGACCCAGCGTCCTGTATAATGGATAATGGGTCATTGCTGGAGTTAAAGAGACCGGGGCTAGGCGTTAAACACATCCCCATCTAGCGCCGAGGTTAAAGAAACAGGGCAGGTCTAGATCCCTACTCTCCCTCTGTGCCTTCGCGGAAGGTTACAGGACGAACTTTGCATTTTTTTACCTTGCTGTATACTTATTTTTCCTCCATGTACATTCTCTTTAAAAGAGTTTCAGTCCTCTAAACCAGTGAGCAAACAACACGGAATTCTGAAGGGTGCGGTCTTCCCTTAAAATATCACTTTTAAATAACGTTTTGTTATTGTTAGCCACGGTAGCGTAATCGGCATTGTAACTACGCTACTGGCTGGACAACTGACGAGTCGTGGTTCTATTACCGAGAGGAGCAAGAGACTTTTGTCTTCTCCTGAAGGGTCCAGACCGGCTCTGGGGCCGTCTATTCGATTGGTATAGAGCGCTTTTTCTACAGGGGGTGAGATGCCCTGGGTGTGAAGCTTACAACGCAACTCCATCTACTTCGAAGTTAAGAATATGTGGAGCTGTAACTCCACGCTTGCGTGTACTTTTATGGGGTGCACAGAGATAAAGGTACCTTAATATTTTTATGATTTTGTGTAGCAATTTTTGTTCTTGAAAATGTCTGACTTTCCAAAGCCCAATGATTATTACATGTACCACCTTATTTAACACTGAAATATCTGCGTTTGGCCCACTGAGTGTGTTGATGGGTATCACCTGGTTCTCAAACAAAACGGCCAAAATATCCTTAGAAAGAGTTGGTCTTTGTAGGTCGGAGTGGAGTCGCAGTTTTTGTGTGAGAGGGACACACGAAATTGTTATGTATTACTTAGATTAAGTTGAGTTCAAAAGTTTTATTGATGAATTGCTTTTTGGGCTAATGGATTTTAGTCACTGGAATTTGGTTTCACCTTCTGCCCTTCAGTGAGGCAGTAGCGGGATTCAGCAGACGGTTCGCCAAATTTTGTTCCGTGCAATTTTTATAATGTAAATAAAGTTAGTAACGACTTTCTATAAGTTTTAAGTCATTGTGTCATTGTGAATTTAATTCTATTCGTAAGTTTTATCTTAGGAACTACGTACAGTGTCTGATATGTGAACCAACTCCAACACCATGTATACCAGATGTACACCAGATGTACACCAGGTGTTGGAGTGGGTTCATATATCAGACATTGAATTACCAACACGGTATGGAAAATATTAAAACTACGTACGGGTCCACAATGCTTTGTCCGTAATCCCAAAATCCGAAAATCCTGAAAAACCGAAAGTTCTGACTGAAATATTACTAGAGGATACACTCTATAAATAAACTGTAATACTATTTATTGTCTTTATTTATGCCAGTTAGTGTGAATGTTCATACGCTGCGCCGCAGCAACAGTAATGCGCCTCATTATGCGGTGCTGCCCCAGACCCCGCCGGGGATGTTACGTAATATACGGTGTACGCACCGTAATGTCTTTGTAAAATCCGAAAATATCTGAATTCCGCAACACGTATGGCCCCAAGAGTTTCGGTTAAGATTGCGGACCTGTACTTCAAAGTTTCATGAGTGAAAGCAGAGGCCATGAACCTTGAAAGTTCAGGTGTTCAGGGATATTACGCTATGCCGACTGGTCAATATTTACCAGAGAACAAGGCATCATATCCCAGCAGAACTGAATCTGTCCCAACGCAGCTGCGAGGAACTCAAATCGTTCGCAAAACCCCAACACGTATATTTACCACTTTAGTGGAAAGTATAGGCACTCCGGGTATTTATACGTATTTTCCACGCATTGTATAGGTCTATTTCTTTCAAAGCTGGAGTTGTCCATTGTTTAGTAAGGCTAATGAAGCTGGTGGGTCTGTATTGATTAGTTTAACCATGCCTTGTAACTCTTTAAAATGCTCAAATCGACATACAAGTACGTCCTGTGCGAAGACTGTTGTTTCAGTTTTGAATACGTTGTTTGCCATCACTTGGCTGTCACGTTTCATATTTTCGCGAAATATTTGTGATTTATCCATAATATAAATCGCGAGTTAAAACTGAAACATTAAGACAAAATATGACTGCCCTTGTTGGAAACTTCAGCTTCGAAAATCGAATGACATTCCTACATGACATGTGCCATTTTACTGCAAATGTGAATCTGTTAAGTCTCGTGCCTTGTGTTGAGGAGGCCTCGGGATAGAATCCTCACTGTTAAACTTACTTCCTTTTCTACTTTTTCTATGGTTTTCGTCAATTCGATCAGAGAAGTGCTTAGGAAATTATAACTAAATACACCACGATGTTTTCATTACATGCGCTTACCATTCCGATATTTATATATATCCTGCTTGATGTGTAACCTGTGCATTTGATAAATAATCTGCAAATGAGACAAGCAAAGAGGGTGAGGTTTGTTAGATTCTCGTAGTGCCCGCAGGCAAGTGTTACATATTTACTTAGAATTAATGATGGCCTCTTTCCCCACTGCCACATATGTTAATCATACGCAAGCACTGAACTTGATACAGTGTAGCTAAATAACCTGTGGAATAGCACGTTATGTGCTTTCCTCGATCTCACGTTCGCTTTCACCTTTATGTTGTTATATACAGTTGGCAGGGTGCGGGCGACCTGTTGATACATCTTGGCTGTATACCTCGTGACAGTGACAGACATCTGTAACGTGATTTAATTATTGTTCCTCTCCCGTTTTATTTTCTGTCGCTTTCCCTTCAGTCAGAAGAAGGTATGGAATAGCAGAGCAAGTGTGTGTGTAGCTATGAAATGTTTACAATATATGGTAGCCTCCCGCCGGAATTCTGAACCCCGCAACCATTAGCAACAAAGTTTTTAGCATTCCCGGTTGGTATTTCGATCAATACTTGTCGCAACGACATTTTGCAACCAATCGCAAGCTCTGACGTCAAAGCATTTCTGCAGTAAAAGAAACATAAGCGAGGCATTGCTGTCATTTGTTCTCTTGTCTCTGTTTTACCATTTTCTATTGTTATTATTCTTCTACCCCCTCTGCCTGTGTTTAGCACCTCTCTTGCAGGCTGCGAGCCCATTTATGTTTCGTTCATTCCTTAAATCTCTCCTTTATTGCCCCTTATTTTAATTCACAATCTGAAGTTTTAGGTTAGTTTTATTTTCGCTTTGTTTCTATATTTTTCATTGTATTGTGCAATTCACTGATACAGACTGGGCCCGGATAGCTCAGCCGGTATAGCGACTCGCTACGGGCTGGACGGTGTGGGGTGGAATCCATGGGGGGGGGGGGGGAGGCGAGACTTTCTGCATTCGTCCAGACCGGCCCTGGGACCCACCCACCCTCCTGTACAATGGGTATTGGGTTATTCGCGGGGGTAAGGCGGCCGGGGTGTGGCGTTGACCACCCACCTCCATCTAACGCCGGGGTCAAAGAAAGAGTAGAGCTCTTCCTATACTCCCCTTGTGTGCCTTCATGGTAGGTTATAGGGTGAGCTTAACAGATGTACAACTTGGCTTAAATTTATTACATTATCAGTGCTTTCTATGTGACACAATTTGTATTCGGAGTGGGCAATAGAAAACCATACTAACCAGCTAACTAACCAACCAACTAACTAACTAACTAACTAACTAACTAACTAACTAACGAACTAACTAACTAACTAACTAACTGACTAACTAACTAACTAACTAACTAACTAACTAACTAACTAACTAACTAACTAACTAACTACATGGAGAAGAGTCCTTCTTGAGAAGCTAATAGTTCCTCAGCTAGTCAAGAATTTTCCCGCATTTTGTGGAACCCAAAGATTCATCATCGTGTTTGCAAAAACCGGCCATTTTTCCCAGCCTAACCGAGAACAATCAAGGCAGCTACCCCCAATCTTAAACTTCGAAAGCCCATTTCAGTAGTACCATCCTACCTACGTTTAACAATTTCAAGTGGTCCTCTTCCCTCAAGGTTTCCGAACCGAAGTCCTGTATGCAAGGTATAAAATATAAAATAAAATCAGCTGAACAAATCAAAGTTCATGGCGAGCTAAAATTCTCTCACCTATTGAAGAAATATACCGCTATGTATAGAGTCCGAACATACGCTGTCCTGTTCACATCCACCGCCTTTCCCTATTGTGAGTCAGATTAATCCAGTAACATGTACGAGAAGTTGGAAGTATTAACATCTTAACAACACAGGCAATGTGCGTGTAACGGAACATGGAGGCGCGTTCGCGTAACCACTGTTCCCGTGGAGAAGCGGTAAGTGTTTCATATTTTGAATGTGTGTATCTGTAGCCTTAAGTTATCCAGTATACAAAACGCATGTGCCGTATTCTGTTGCCCTCTGTGGCCTGTCTGGCTCTGCGTCATTTTTTCACATTATCTCATAAACGGAACGATTTTCGTAAAAAAAAGTTTCTGAACCTAAAATGTGCCTTGATTTTCCCTACAACTTTTATCTGAAAATTTTCTTATTCTAAAAAAAATACCGAGATACTATCATAAATGTACTTACGTCTTCATGTAAAGTAACCGTTATACTTGTCAGATTTTAATGAATCTTGAATTTTCTCGACAGCTTTTCGAACAATACCCAAATATCAAATTTCATGAAAATCGATCGAGTGGGAGCCGAGTTGTTGCGTGCCGCCGCCGCCGCCGCCGCCGCAACGACTGTACTGTTACTGTGTTGTTATACTTCTTCTTTCGTAGTCCTTACCTCTTCAACCTACTTGTTCGATGGTTTTTGTAATTTCGTTTGATCACACTCCAGCACACACTACAGTCTGTAGGACTCCTCTGGACGAGGGATCGGTCCATCGCAGAGACCTCTACCTGACAACACAAACACTATCCATGCCCCCGGTGGGATTCGAACTCACGATCCCAGCAAACGCTCGGCCGCAGATTTACGCCTTAGACCGCGCGGCCACTGGGATCGGCCGTTATTTTACCTGATCTGTAGATTGTTACTGTTGTGAGTGCTGCAGGTTTATCGCATAGGAAGCCTGCATCAGCCGGGATACGCCATGACAGCTGCGGTGGAAAATACAGCGATAAGAGATAGACTGCCTGCGTTTATTATGTTCAAACAGTGTGAATGGTTTATAGTCGTCTAACGATTTTGGGACCAGATAAATTTCTGTTGATCCTGCCTAACCCCATCCAGTTCTGCAGTAAACATAACCGTACACCTGTGACGTAATCTGTTTTCATAACACCCGTCAATATACGAGTAGTTACCGGAATTGACGACTGGGCCATCGGGGAGTCAGACATGACTGCCGTGAGGGGCAGGAGCTTTTATTTTTGTTCTCCAGTTTCCCTATTGGTTCTGGAGCTCACGCAGCCCTCAGTGTAAGGGGTAGTGGATACCGGGGTCATTTTTCTGGGGGGCGGGGGTGGGTTGTGTGTGGAAGTGGCATGTGTGAAGCTGAACACTAAACTCCATGTTGTGTTAAGTTTAACCCTTTAAAAACGAAGCGTAAACTGTTTTATTTAAAGACCCAGTTCGTACCGCGCAGTAAACACTTTTCATCTTGGTTATACAAACCGGTCAGTTTATGTCTAGGGCAAAAGTCGATGTTTGTTCTGAGATCCATACAAAGCACAAAAATTCAGTGTGGGCAGAATGTACAATTTTTTAAAGTTAAACCTGTTGTTACATCAAGTAGCCAGTAGGCTTTAAAAGGATAAGATAACATAGATCTTTACTTCCACTCCCCTCATACGTCTTCATGGCATGCCACTTAATTCAGCTCAAAGATAGGTTTATACGTACATATATTTTAAACATACGTATTTCACGCCCGTAACATTTCACTGTGTTTTATAGTGCTGGTATTTTCAGGCGCTGTTGAATTTTGCCGCTGTAATTTCGTTCCCTGCTTTATTCGAGGGCACAAAGAATTTTACATAAAATGTGCATACAAATTTTTGTGTACATTTGGCATCCTGTTAGGTACATTTATTATAAAGCTCT
Organism: Coptotermes formosanus; assembly: GCA_013340265.1. Classification (NCBI taxonomy): domain Eukaryota; kingdom Metazoa; phylum Arthropoda; class Insecta; order Blattodea; family Rhinotermitidae; genus Coptotermes; species Coptotermes formosanus. The sequence continues at coordinate 996,024 of BLKM01000820.1, forward strand.
GGCCCACAGTGGTGAGGGGTTGTTTTGCGAAATGTTTTTGCGGGAACATAACGCAAATCATAAGCTGCATTTCACATGCCGCGCAGCTGTTTGGCATAGTTGTGGCTTGTACTAATACCCATTAAATGTGGAATTTCCATCACTCTTGTGAGTTGATCAAATATCTGTGTAGACAGCGATTTGTGTATTTAATTATGTACTAATTACATTAGTTTTTCTGTCTCTGCTAACAACATATGGACAAGGCACGGATGACGTTTCGAAGAGTTGCTGCCTCAGTCGTCAGGGGACAGTTTTTGAGATGCGCTAATTTTACAGAACAAGTAAACCATTCTCTTATACAATGTATAACAGCTGCTCTTTTCCCGGGAATAAAACGGCCGGGGCGTCAGGCTGACCACTGACCCCCCCCCCCCCCCAATCTATTGTCGATGTTAAGAATGAACGGAGCCATAATTGTACTCCCCTGTGTGCCTTCATGGCGTGAATACGGACAAGTTTACCTTTTTTAACCTTTTGCCCTATAAGAAAGAGTTAAGTGTAATTATCGGGTTTATTTACGGCATTTGTTAGTTAATCTTTCGGGTTATGTTTAACGGTGTTATTTCTTTAGTGAGGAAAGTTCGCTATTGAACTCAGACGTGAGGGACCCCCGGCGTTTAGTGCGGGTCGGGAGGATTGCTGTCATGACTAATGGTTCGCGTTCACCCTGTTTACGGTGTGCGCGTGTTCTTGTGCTGCCGTGGAATACACTGTGGGTCAAACATGTGGCTGGTAGAGAGAAGGGAGGCGCAGGTGCAGTATAGAGTAATACTTGGCTTTGTTTCAGATACACGGACTAAGTCATATAATTGCCTTTTCTTTAAGAATAATTTAATGAAACCCACATACACACCCTGTTCTTGGTGTGTAATATAGTTTATACATGAAGTTTAATTTGATTCTTTGTGTGTTACATATTTTGAAGTTTCTTTTTTTTTTACTTCGTTTTTTCTAATTAAATATTATCAGAATCATTTGGAATCAAACAGAGATGTAGTTAAAAGGGAAATAAAGGCAAGTGCACGTTGAAGATCGTCACAATTTTATACTACTCGCCAAATATGGGTATACTTATCAGATTCATAAAACTGAGATATGAGAGACGTCAGTTTATCCCTTTAAAGACGAAGCGTATCTGTTTTATGTAAGAACTCAGTGCGTACCGCGCTGTAAACACTGTCAACTTCGGTTATAAAAACCTATCCCTTAATGTTTTATAAGGCAAAAGTTGCTGTTTGTTCTGAGATCCGTACAAAACACATAAACGCAATGTGGCCACCACGTAGAATTTTTTAATGTTAAACCTGGTGGTACATAAAGTTATCGCTAGGCTTTAAAAGTTAAAGTAGCCCTTGGGACACCAAATGGTAGTTGTGATAATATTAATAAGGATTTAAGGGAAATAACGTAGAATGTATGACGATCAACCAATGTAGGCAAGGGCAGCGAGAACAAGCCATCTCAAAAATCGGATAATTACGGTCGAACTCGGTTATAACGTCAAGAGAGGGCCTGAATATTTTGTGTCGTTATAAACGAGTGTCGTTGTAAACGAGGAGTGTAATGTTATGGTTAACAGTGAGGAATTAATTGGTACCACAGAATATCTGATTCTACAAACGAGGTGTCGTATAAATCAATCTCGTTATAAACAGGTTTGACTGTAATTATAAATATATGTTTGCAGCTGAGTTAACCTGTCTAAACTTCGCCCGTTATTGTTATGCCCATAAAGTCGTCATGCTGAGGCTTCCTTGTGGACCGACGCAGGTTCAAATTCCCGAAAGTGAGTGGACATTTACACGTGCCCTTCAGCAACGCCACCCGCTCTCTGTATACGACATAAGCTACTCATCCCAGAATTTATGTTTGTGTTGTATTTGCCGGGTTTTTCTTTTCCCCTTATTAGAGGCCTCTTCGATATGTGTGTGTTTCGTTGCCCGAATTATCTGTTCCCAACTTCTCCACATTTTGAGGTTAGATGGTAAGTTTTATCCCCCTGTACTGGAAAACACCTTCAGCTGATGAATCCTGCTAAGTGATTAACAGAATTGAGAACAACCGCGGAGAATTCAGGGGGAGGGACCGCGTGAATAACGCCGGTGAAAATAATGTTTTGCTGAGGCAGGCAAATAAATTTACTTTTTTACGTCACTTAACACATGGTGGAAAGTAAATTGAATTATTTTTGCTTGTGTCCTTAATTCTGCCTAAAACTTCAGTGCTATCCGATTTTTGTGCAGTTTGACATTAACGTCGTGCCATTCATGAGCTCGTCACTTCAGTAATTTTTAATTATCTGCTTTTAGCAGATAGAAAAAACACTGCACTGTAGGTTGTTGGAATTTCGTGTGGGCGTTTCCATTATCGTGAAAAATGTGCAGATTTTAATATCGTGTAAAATATCATGATCACCGCGCAAAATACGGTGCGTCATTGTGATGATTTTCGTTGACGATCTTGTGTGACAGGCGAAGTTATTGTCCTTGCCTATTTTAAAGCACCTTTTTAATAGGGACACAGGAATTTTAATTATTGGGGTCAAAGTTCTTTTCAACAAACGCCGTGGTATGGTGTTCGTATTCAGGAAGTGCTGGGTTCGATTCTCAGCCAGGAAGTAATTTTTCTTTTTTTAGAATTTTCGCGGCTTTTGTCACTTCCTCTATTTACATGCTTGGAAAAATCTCAAAATACGCCATGACCTTTCACTTTTTAATCATAGTTTGACTATCCTGTAAGCAGCTGTTTAAATGTTAATAAAGTAAGAAACCTACAATGGTGAGTATTTAATCAGTTGTCTTTAAGAAGCAGGTTATTGTAGTGGTAACCCTTCTGGCATTATTTGATATTTGCTTCTGCATGATTTTCCTCCGCCTCCTGAGGAGCATGTAGGAGTCGTACCTTCACTAAGGCCACGATTAGGTTCTTATCTAATCAGTATTCGTATTTATGTTCTCCTATGTACCTGTAAAGTTGAAACAGCGTGTTAAATACATTAGGTCTTCAATTAACCATTCAATCAATATAGTTTTCCCGCTCAAATCACAAACCCTTAGTAGGAGTTTTTCCATCGTGAGTACAGTTTAAAAAAAATTAAAACTCGCTACATTTCGGAAGAAACTTCTTCCGTCCTCAGGTGACCACTAGACCCAAACAAACACAAGCTAGCTAAAACGTATGTAACCTTGTCATAAAACATCCGTGAGAAGTACTGAGGTCTGAAATCTCTAAAAATGTATCGCCATCAAGAAGCTTTAACCTTTTCAAGCCTAGCGGTAACTTTACGTACCACCAGGTTCAACATTCAGTAATTCCCCATAGTGCGCACATCGCGTTTATGCGTTATGTACGTATCTCGGAACAAACTGCAACTTTTACCATAAACATCAGCAACTCATTCTTTTTTATAACCGAGGTGGAAAGTGTTTACTGCGCGGTACGCACAGAGTTGTTATATAAAACAAATTATGTTTCGTGTTTAAAGGGTTAAACCTTAAAGCTTAAACTGTGTATTTTGTAACTGTGTTGACGATGGAAAAAGTCATGATTAGCGTTTGTGATTTGAGTGAAGTTAAGGCATTGTCAAGAACTGATGTGTTGCAGTGGAATAAATTTCCCGCTTAAGTAAGGCTGTCTGACATGTTTAGTCCAGCTTGTGTCAAACGTGTCACATACAAGGCCGAATATAAGGCTACTTCGTCGTTCCAACTGGGATATTTAGAAAAAGAGTTCGGAAAGTATAAATAATTTAATAAGAATATTGATAAAGTTACAGAGAGACAGGTACAAAACTAAAACGGACCTAATAATTGAAAGTAACACCACTGTGGCATGCCATATCAGTCACTATTTAACCTTTTAAAGCCTAGCGGTAACTTTACGTAACACCAGGTTTAATATTAAAAAATTCTGCGTGGTGCCCACATTGCGTTTATGTGTTTTGTGCGGATCTCAGAACAAACAGCAACTTTTGCCTTATAAAACATTAACAGAATGGGTTTTATAACCGAAGTGGAGAGTGTTTACAGCGCGGTACGCGCTGAGTCCTTATATAAAAGAGATACGCTTCGTCTTTAACCTTTTAAAGCCTAGCAGTAACTTTACGTACCGCCAGGTTTAACATTAAAAAATTCTACGTGGTGCCCACATTGCGTTTATGTGTTTTGTACGGATCTCAGAACAAACAGCAACTTTTGCCTTATAGAACATTAAGAGACTGGTTTTTATAACCGAAGTGGAGAGTGTTTACAGCGCGGTACGCACTGAGTCCTTATATAAAACAGATACGCTTCGTCTTTAAAGGGTTAAAGGTTTAATAGTAAGTGACGTGTCTGCGACGTAGTGCTTGGATACGATCAAGGTCGCTGTTATAAGTCGACACCCTCCCGCAAACCCCCCCCCCCCCGCCCCACCAACTTTTATGTACGGCTATTCCCAAAGAAAACCTTCGCATTATAGTTGGCCGTGTGTTTGTATTTTATTCAATTTACTATTCTTGAATCATCCTTAGAAAATTTGTGTTGGTTTGTAGGGTGGAGGGTTATGACATGTAACGTTTCAGAGGTTACACTGAAATACATTACTGCAGAAGACTATGCCTATCTGGGTAGAATTTGTCTTCATCTTTTATTAACAGAGTATTGATAAAAACCAATATTTTTTACGTTACGGTGTAGGGGGCTCGACTCATCTCGAGTTTGACAGGTATGCTATTCATATGCATAATGAAACAGGGATAGGTTTTGTAAGAGAAGCAGTAGACGTCTACCGCCTGTGTAACAGAAGTGCGTCATGTGAACAAGGGCTTGCCTGATGGAGGTGTACAGAAAGCTTGTTACACAGTTTCCACTTTTTGGCGGTTCTCAGAAAGTAATGTCTCAAGAATTCGTGTCCTTCACACTACAATCCAGCCGCTAACATTGAGTGATGGCACACCGGTAGCACCGCTGGCTCGTGTATGGGGCGTACATGAGGTAGCCGTCAAATTATGTCACGTGGTTTCTACGTTGAATAAGGTTCCTGGTATTTATAATGCCTTCCGAGCAAATGCTGGGATTATTCCTTCAAATCAGCCATCAGCACTTTCTCCTGAATCCTTTCCATTTGATTATTGTTTTACATTCCATCCTATCTAATTCAACGTAATGTAACCACTGCCTGTCTGTCTCTTCATCCATCCATCCATCCATCAATCAATTTATCCTTCCATCCATTTATCCATCCATCCGTTCATCCATCCATCCATCAATTTGTCCTTCCATCCATCCATCAATTTGTCCATCCATCCATCCATCCATCCATCCATCCATCCATCCATCCATCCATCCATCAATTTCTCCTTCCATCCATCCATCCATCCATCCATCCATCAATTTCTCCATCCATCCATCCATCAATTTGTCCTTCCATCCATCCATCCATCCATCAATTTGTCCTTCCGTCCATCCATCCATCCATCCATCCATCCATCCATCCATCCATCCATCCATCAATATGTCCTTCCATCCATCCATCCATCCATCAATGTGTCCTTCCATCCATCCATCCATCCGTCCATCCATCCATCCATCCATCCATCCGTTTATCCATCCGTCCATCCATCCATCCATCCATCAATTTGTCCTTCCTTCCATCCATCCATCAATTTGTCCATCCATCCATCAATTTGTCCATCCATCCATCCATCCATCCATCCATCCATCCATCAATTTGCCCATCCATCCATCCATCCATCCATCCATCCATCCATCCATCCATCCATCCATCCATCCATCCATCCATCCATCCATCCATCCATCAATTTGTCCTTCCATCCATCCATCCATCCATCCATCCATCTGTCGGTCTGTCCGCATTGAACACCTCGGCTCCCACTGGACGGATTTTCACGAAATTTGGTATTTGAAGGTGTTGCTAAAATCTGTCGAGGAAATTGAAATTTGATTAAATCTTACAAGTATAACGGGTACTTTACACGAAGATCTATGTGTATATTATACATGATAGTATCTCGCTGAATTATTCTTAGTAAAAGAAATGTTTCGGACATAAGTTGTATAAAAATGAAAATACACCTTTTGTGTTCAATAACTTCTTTTCCCGAAAATTGTGCCTTTTGTGAGATAATGTGGAAAGAATACAGTGCAGCCAGACAGGCCACAGATGACAATATAATACGGCGCATGCGCTTTGCATGCTGGTTAACTAAGACTGCACAGACACACACACACACACCACGCACGCACGCGCAGACACACACACACAGAATATGTAATACTGCTTGTTTTTCTGTGGAACAATGGTGGCACAAACGCGCCTCAGTGTTACATTTGTATGTACAGGGCCTGCCTTGTTATCCCTTCCTTCGCAGCCACCAAGTTGCGTAGCAGTGCAATATAACTTTGTGGCTGCAAAGGCTTATGGGCGAAATTCAGAGAATAGCCGAGAAGACGGTGTGATTATTGATGAGAACGTACATCCCTGTCCGTAGATTGCTGTACTTACTTGCCCAAAACAACGTAATTGAAAGGCAGTTACAGTAAGGAGTAATTCGCCGAACCAGGAATGACGTTACCTTGGGAATATGCTCGTATAAGATTTGCCTGGTATCTGTTTTCTCTACGAAGTAGGTCAAACACCGTGTAGGCACTCGAAGTGTTGGTGTTGCTGCATATTACTTCGCTCATGAACCCTGTCACTGGTAGGCGCCCATCCGTAACACCCGCGTAAAACACAGTTGTGAGAGCAATCGATTCCGGAAAATTCGGTCACTAAATCTAAATATAACTACGGCACCGTTTTTTTTTTTTTTGCCTTAGTTGAAAAAAGTTCTGTTTACGTTGCAGCTTCCACGCTTTCAACCCCCCGCCACAGTCCCCTTCACACTTTGCAAGGAGTCATAAATCTTTGCTGTTGCGAAGAAGTTGGTTGATAGAGGAAATAAAAAGCAAGCGACAGCAATTTCAGAAATAAAAGCTCGTGTGCCTCAACATATGAAAAGATCTTAAAAAACCAGTCGTGTAAAACAATGTGTTCTGTATATACGCACAGTGATTTGTGCAGTCGCAGGTGTAAGACTGCAGAATTTATAAAATGATATGGACAGCTGCTTCAGTTATGTACCAGAATAGCATGCACACATTCATTGCATATGATATCGTATATTTCAGGTGGTGAGATTTGGAAGTTTTTTTAACTTATATAATATTCACCTGAAACACGAACATTAGAAATATGAGCATAAAACTGTAAGGAAAGTATAATTGTGACAACATTGTAACCTTGCTGTTGGTTACCTTTGTATTGAATTACTTCTTTTTAAATAAGGTTCGAGATTTAAGTGTCGTTTCCTGAGCAGTAATGTGGCCGAGGTGTGAACCTTACCCCTCAACTCCATCGGATGTCAAAGTTAATGGCGGTGAGCTGTCATTCTGCGTCCACATCTCGTACGCAATCGTTGTGGGCGCTGTATTAAACACGGGGATAGATTTACAGTTTTTAACTTCACAATCTATTGTGGATAAAGTAGAAACGTATATCTTCGTCATGTTAGGGAAGTACAAATTCGTAAACCGATTCCTCTGTTAGGCCTACTATTCCTGAACTCATTACATTATTCCTGAACTCATTACACTATTCCTGAACTCATTACACCATTCCTGAGCTTATTAAATATGATTTTCATATGGTGTTACTGATTGGCGCTTAGGCGAAGCGTGGCATTTTCCATTTACTTCTCGTTTGCGTTACTTAGCATGCATTCCACTCACCCGATGAACCTGTAATGTCCATTGCCTTGAAGTTGCGACCTTTAATAATTGTGATGGTGAGGCGGCCAGCAGTGGGCAAATAACACAGGGAAAGCATTAACTCGCCCAGATCCACCTTCTCCTGCAAAAACATAAAATCACTGATATTATTTTATATTACTATGAAGAGACATTGACCTACACTTAAATATAATTAACCCTTTAAAGACGAAACGGAATCTGCTTTATATAAAGACTCTGTGCGTACCGCGCAGTAAACACTTTCAGCCTCGGTTATAAAAAAACGAATGAGTTGTTGATGTTTACAGCAAAAGTTGCAGTTTGTTCCGAGGTATGTACGAAATACATAAACGCGATTTGAGCACTGTGGAGAATTATTCGATGTTGAGCCTGGTGGTACGTAAAGTTACCGCTGGGCTTTAAAAGGTTAATTAGCTTTGGAAATGTGGGGTGCGGGATGATTTGAGATACTATAAACTTTGATATCTGCACTCGTCTGGGATATTATACAGCTTTGAGTGGCAATCCTGTACCGACATTAGGTACGACGTATCGGTCACTGCTTCAAGGGTCAAGCAGTTTCCCGAAACATCAGTAAAGGATTAACACTCGACGCTGCGTAATGTACCAGAAGACCGTAGGTCTCATCGACGTCACGGCGGAAGCCTGAAATAACTATAAATTTGATTACAAATGAGACATCCGTTAACCACCGACAAAATGTGGTCTTTCGGCGTTTGTTGGTCCGGTACTGAGTCCTTCACCATAACGAACTTGGTAGGTGCAGAGTGCTATGTGGCTTCCGGTTGGGAACACGTTTACCTGGTTCTGCCAGCTGATGACAGAGCCAGTGGCCTGCTTTTATGACCTTCATAAATGTAATAGAGCGTCTGATTTCATATGAATGGAGGATTGTTTTTACCAGCTAAGCGGCTGTTGGTTTCTTGAGAAGGACCGTGTTTCGTGGAGTTAACTTAAACATGAATTAGGTGTAGGTTAGAGTTGAGGACAGTATAATTAAAATCCTTCTCATGTGTACGGACTGGAAAGTGTTAATAGCAAGTTGTTTAAGACTTCTACAAACACATAACTTTCAGAATTAATGGTGGTGCCAGCAAGCATGAATGCTGCCAAATTCGCTACAACATTAACGTCTCAAAAAGCAACGAACATGATTGTCAGCAGCAGTTGTCGTATTGAGCACTGTGGTCCTCGGAAATCTCAGTGATAATATTCCATTGACAGTCTCCTGTTCTCAGGCTCAAAGTGACGCGCGAAACTTTCGTCACCGGTGAAAACTGTGAACAAGAGTTCGTCTGTTTTCATGTTCGTGTCACAACTGCCGGCAAATATTCATACCTTTCCATTTCAGTATCTCAGTGAAAATTCGGAGAATCCATCGCATAAACAAATTTCGGTATGCTGCTCTTGCTGCCTTGAAACGACAGTTCTGTTTTCTGTTGCCTGTTGAGTGAGGCGGTAATTCCCTTGATCACGTAATCAGCGCGATTTCGGCGAGCAGTTTGGTTGCTGACGGAGGTCTCCTGCTGGCAAAACCTAAGGTTCTGCTTCTTCACTTCGTCAACGCGTTTTGTGTGAATTTTTTCGGTTTCTGATTGACGTTCCCCACTGCGAAATATGAGGATTCTGCTTGATCAATTAATCGAAGCTATTTCTTTGAAACTCTTCAGTTTATGGTCGAGGTCTCTCGCTGGGACACGCGACTAAGCTACTTGATCACCTCATGAATGTGAATATTTCTGCAAGTGTAGTCGGATGCTGTTCAAAGGTGTCACACGACGCTGCTTTGTCATTCAGGCCGTTATGTCCAAGTTTTACATCGCGGACACACACAGTCAAGCATTTAACAGTACTGCAGTTTACACCATCTTTCCCATAAATAACGTTATATCGCTGATAAATGTTGGTTAATGAAATGCTGTCGACAGTAGAATTCACTGCACACTTTACTCTGCACTAACATTATCTCTGTTTTACGGTGTGCCGTTTTCACAGCTGCAATTCAGATAACCGTACTGTCACATATGCGGAAATTCGTACAGAAGTATTGGAAAATGTAATCGCATAAATGAGGTTTGTTTTACATAGCTACACGGGTTTATGCATGTTTCAAATCAGACTTTCCTTATCGGCACTCCCTGTAGCATACATAAAGCGATGTGTCTAGTAAACGTTTCATTACTTGGGAACCTGTTAATGCATACAGCAATCACCATGCAGCGCTGCTGCGGTAAAGACGAGGGTAATTTATAAAATAAGTTTATATTGCTTGTAATTTGGGTTCATTACTTGCACTAATACCTTAGGTTTAATTGTACTGCTGTCACACTACGTCTCCGTATAGTCCCAGCCACAATTGAGGCATTTATCATACTATGGGACAGGTGTCTGTACTCCACAATGGCATCAATCTATGTACAGTGTTATCGGCCATTGTGTCACAATTGTTTCAACCTCGCTATCGTCTTTAAATCTGTGGCTGTCAAGATTTTTCATTAGCGCTGGAATCACATTAATATTGCTCGCAGAGGATTTCTCCACAATCGTCGTAGGTTACTTTGTTTTGGAATTATGCGATATGTAAGTTTTTTTTTTTCCTTACCGACGTTCGTAATATAAAAGACGTTCGATTTCGCAGCCTTTTGGTTTCAGAATCTGAATTTAACGAAAGGATAATTCACCCCGTAGTTTCTTGAAGTTTACCAACTTTCGTATGTCAGTTTATGTTAAGGAATAAAGCGCTGGTGTAAGATACTGCGGCCGTTTCTTTGTTACAGGACTGCCTATGAGGAAAAGTGACTGGATTGCCTGCACTAGGTAGTATAATGTGTTAATACATTTTGGACGGGTAACATATTTGCAAAATATCGTTAAATAAATTGTTAGTACACGTAGGCAGGAATAAATGAGAGAAAACACAAGTGTAATACTGACAAAAGAAGCGGAGTGAAGTAAAATATTAAACCGCTGAAAAGCAGTAATTGTTTCAAGCAGAGTTAAAGCACATACTTTTTGAAAGCTGTTAATGTTGTTGCAGTCCCTGCAGCTGTAACAGTATTTTGATAATGGAATTGAATACATTCGGATGAGTTTCTCGTGTACGAACATAATTTACAATTTACACTGGCCGGTTCAGATTTGTAGCTGATGTCCATTATGTCCATATTTAACGTTCTTCAATTAATAATTAGGCACGTATAATGAGGTATAAACTTCTCAAGAACCAGTAAGATTGTTAAAAATTGCGTGATTTGAAGGTAAACATTCATAACTCGCCATCTTATCCAGTATGCAGCGCGTCGAATACATATTAATTAAAATAGCCATCGTGGCTGAGTTCCTTCATCTCAAATTTCATATTTGGTGAACATTTTTGAGATATTATTATTATTATTATTATTATTATTATTATTGATAACTTGCCAGTTCGTCTTTGAGGAAAAAATGAAAGAACAAAATTAAGAACTTTTGTAAGACAGTTCATGGAACAGCCACTAAAAAATGTGGCTAGTTCGAGAAGGGGAGGAGGCGTTGGACTGCTGATACCCTGAAAATGGAGGCAGGAATTCGGGAACGTTGGTGAATATTCAAAGACTGATACGACAGTGTAGCCCAGAATACTTGAGTCTTCAATTTAAAAGTCACCTCTTGAAATATGCCTTTTTGTAATAGAATGACGTGTTAAACAAGAGAACTTATGTTGGTTGTATTTATTAATTCCGTGGCGAAATCGTTTCCTGCAGAGTATCAGGGAATTTGGTTTACTTAGTTGAACTTTCTGGTTATCTCTATAAAACAAGTCTGAAATTAGCAGTGTGATGATGCGGTTAGCCGTGTTTCAGTTAACGCATTGCTGGTACAAAGCACTAAAGCTCCTTTCACAATGAACCCTACATAAGCGGTTGCTGACTTTCCCCTAAAGGAATTACATTCATAATCCGTTTGCCTCTTTGTACGTTTTGTAACGAGAACGATGTCTGCAATTCCCATCACCCTGGTGATGATATTTTCTCTCTGCCTTTGAGTCAGTGCAACAAAGTTGAAGGAAATCTGGGGTTTTGTACACTTCTTTAGCATATAGAATGTAATGCTAGCAGTTGAGTGGGTGTGTGCTTCTGAAGCGTGTGAAACTCTGTTGGTGTTAACTCTTTAAAGACGAAGCGTATCTGTTTTATATAAGGACTCAGTGCGTACCGCGCTGTAAACACTCTCCACCTTGGTTATAAAAACCGTTCACTCAATGATGTATAAGGCAAAAGTTGCTGTTTGTTCTGAGATCCGTACAAAACACATAAACGCAATGTGGGCACCACGTAGAATTTTTTAATGTTAAACCTGGTGGTACGTAAAGTACCCGCTAGGCTTTAAAAGGTTAATGAAACGCGCTACGACGTAGAAGCTTAATGTCCTATTTTGATAAGGTGCTTCTTTGCTTTTTCCTCTCTTTTAATTTTTTAAATGTATTTGTGTTTTGTTATGACACGCCGAAGCAGTCAGTATAATGATAGGCTACTGGTTGGACTTACTGGGGGTCGTATTTTGAATTCCATGAGGTCCAACAAATTTATCTCCGTTTCGAAGCCTCCGGATCGGCCCTGCAGCCTCCCAAAGCTCCTGTTCAATAAGTAACTGGAGGATCTTTCCCAGAGGGTAAAGTGGCCGGGGCATGAAGGTGAACCCTTACCCCACAACGTGTCGAGGTCGTGAATGGGTGGAACAAATATTGGAAACTTCGGATAGTTGTCAAAAATCCTCTTTAGCTATGAAACTTTAGTTGTTATTCGGGACATCTGAAATTCTTAAAATCCGCGACTAAAATTCAGTAACTGTCTGCAGAAGTAAAACCAGCAGACCCAATTAACTAACATCCTCTTACTCATGAATTATTTTAATATTAATAGGATAACACAGATTGTACGTTTTAAATCCTCGAGTGTTCTTTAAAATTAAGTTTAAAATTTTGTGATTTTAGTACAGGACATGCCCGTTGGTGTATAAAATCACAAAATGGGTGTTTGTTTAATTGTTACTCGCACACGAAACGCTGTTTTGTAAGCGTTATCCTGGCGACTAGTTTCTTCTCCGAAAATGAGCCATCATCAGGCCACTAAGAACAGTAAAAATGGAAAACTCTGTATATCATAGGATGGAAATGTCCTCTTTTACGTAGAAAGATACATTATAAACGTAGGCTATTATAAAGTTAGCTTTCTTTCGTAAGACCTAAGCAGAGTATTAAAACTATAAAAGTATGTAGTAAATATTAAAATACTGACGTTTTTATAAAACATAAAAAAGTAGCTTAAAAGCAAAGTGTCAGCTATAAAAGTTTCAAACATTTGTATAAAAGCAATACTAGACGCCAAGATAACGTCTAAAAAGTAGCTTGTTGTCTGTAAGTGATAGTGAAATAAACATACATTTTTGTTAAAATTTGTGCTTGTTAACATGCCAGTATGGGTGTATAGCAGGACACAGCTGTCCATAGTACTCGTATGGCGTTTTAATTTTACGTACAATGCCGTTAGTGTTAGGGGTAGAAAAGTTTATGCGAACTACACATCGAGTTTCCACTGTATAGAATTTTCCAAAACAACCCTTAACGGATACGGAGAGTAGTGTTAATTTATTTTAATTAGCAAGGTATGAGAACACCACCCAAACAGCCTACGGGAAGTTGATACTGCCGAACAAATTACGACGTTAACCATTTACTGGATTTATGATGTTTCAGTTCCCTCTTGAAGTATCCTTTTTATGTCGTCAGTGTTCTTCATGCCTAGACAAGGACTGGAGAAAGGCTTTGTATAAGCACAGAGTGAGGTAATATGCCTTTCTATCCTGGATCCACTCCTCTCTTTGTAAACATGACTCTGTTAGAGAAGGGCTGAACGCACTCGTATTTTTGTAAAATCTGATGTAGGGGAGTTTCACTAAAATCGGTTTAACCATTTTGATTTGCATTTACATTGGGCTATTCTAACAACTACTGTGCACCGAGACCGGCGTATGTTTATCTACGCCTGGGGCGCATTTCGCTAAATACAGTCTAACTCGTTTATAACGTCATAAAAGGAACTGAGTATTTTGTGTCTTTATAAAAGAGTGTTGTTATAAACGAGGGTGTGATGTTGTGGTTAACAGTGAGAAATTAATTGATTCCACAGAATATCTGACGCTATAGACGAGATGTCGGGTAAACCGATGTCCTTATAACCGGGTTTGACCGTGTTTATAGACGTGAGCACCAGTTAAGCAAGATGGGTTGGAACTTAGTGGGCCACATGAGCTGCTGATTTGTGCTGATGTTAATTTATTGAGGAAAGGCACATATACCATAAACAAAATACAGAGACCGTACGAGTCGCTAGTAAGGAGGTTGGTCTGGAAGGAAATGCTAAGGAAACTGCGTATGTGTTCATATCTCGACAGCAGAATGGAGGACAAAGTGACAACCAAAAGGTAGATAATAAATATTTTGGCATTCATTGTCTCAGTTTTAACTTCTTAACTTATCAATAAATAGTTACTTGTTGGCTGTTTGACTGTCTTTTTACTTATATATACAGATAATAAATACTTCGAAAACGGGGCAAATTTCGAGTACTGGGAAGGTCAATAACAAAACAAATTTGCATGCATGAAGAAATGAAGAACGGATTAAATTCAGGTAATGCCTCGTACCGTTCGGTCCAGAATCCGTTATCTTCCCGCTTGCTGTCTAAGAGTAGACTGATTAAGACATACAGAAATATAAATTTTATATTCACACCGTGCATTGTCTCTAATATAGATTATTAAAAACCAATTCATGCACTTTTATTAATACTACAACGTTTTGGAACTTCTGCTACATGTTTCGAGCCAACATTGGGCCCATCCTCAGTTCCAAAACGTTTTAATATTAATAAAAGTGCATGAATTGGTTTTTAATAATCTATACAGAAATATGAATTTGTATGTTGTTTCATATGGATACAAAATCAGGTTTCTCATGTTAAGGGAAGAATATGTTATGATTGTGTTCGAGAATAGGGTGATGAGCAAGATATTTGTACTTAAGAGGGAGGAAGTGACAGGAGAAAGGAGGAAATGGAATAATAAGGAAGTACGTATGCACCCTTCACCAGCTATATTTCGCGTGATCAAGCCAAGAAGAATGAGATGGGCGGGGCATTATCATGTAGGTGGGAGGGGAGAGGTTCATTCAGCATTTTGGTGGGGAAATATGAGGGAAGGAGACAACTGTGAAGCCTAAGCATACATGGTGGGATAATATTAAAGTAGATCTTAAACAGACTGGATGTGGGGGCGTGGAATGGATTGATAGTGACTAGCTGAGGAACTGTTAGCTTTTCAAGAAGGACTCTGTTCAATGGAGTTCGTAAGTTAGTTTAAAATATTGCGCTGAGGAGAAACTTTGGACTTAGAGTTGGGGGGGGGGGGAGTGGATAAAATTGCGTAATGAGTTTTTACACTTTGCAGTGTTCATGAAATACGAGATGGTGTTGGAAGGACCAACTCCATGCCGAGGCGATACCAATGAGTGGAGTCTGAAAGCCAGATACTTCGCCTTTCGTCTCTGTCGTATTGCCCTCCACCTCCCTGTTATCTAAGTTAACCAGCCCAAAACTCTTCTTCGCAGTAAGAGTTATCACTTTTTAACAATACCAACATTCATATGGAGAGATGATTAGAAGGGATTTTAGGAAAGGACAGTGGAGGGGCACGCGCGCCATTTCGGGAGAGATAGAAGCGGAGGGGAACGCGTAACCTTTCGAGAGAAATCGAAGTGAAGGGGCACACGTAACCGTTCGAGAGAGATTAACCCTTTAAAGACGAGGCGTATCTGTTTTATATAAGGACTCAGTGCGTACCGCGCTGTAAACACTCTCCACTTCGGTTATAAAAACCAGTCTCTTAATGTTTTATAAGGCAAAAGTTGCTGTTTGTTCTGAGATCCGTACAAAACACATAAACGCAATGTGGGCACCACGTAGAATTTTTTAATGTTAAACCTGGACGTATGTAAAGTTACCGCTAGGCTTTAAAAGTTTAAAGTGGAGGGGCCCACGCACCAGTTCGAGAGAGAGAGAAGTGTAGGGGCACGTGTAACCGTTAGAGAGAGATTAAGTGGAGGGGCCCGCGCACCAGTTCGAGAGACATAGAAGCGGAGGGGCACGTGTAACAGTTCGAGAGAGATTAAAGTGGAGGGGTTCATGGGTCTGCAGGCCGAGAGGTTGATGTGAAAATGCGTGCAGAATTTGGCGTAACAGCTGACAGGAGAAAGAAGAAACTGGCTTGCGTTAGGGACCAATGGCGGCCTCTTGTTAACACGATAACGAATATTAAGGCAGGGAGTGTCTTGTTTAGCTGGTCCATTCTTAGCTTCTAAATAAGGGTTCTGCTTTTTTAAGGTGTATGTCCCTTTGTATATATTTGTAAAACGTCTGAAACAAACGTCTTATACAATGTCGCCCTTTCCTATGTATAACAAGGCAACACTGCGGCACGTTCGCGTAATGTTCCTCAACAATCCTAATAGCCTGATACCATTTCACTCGAACAGACCGCTTTTATGTTGATTTAACGTCGTTGGCAGCAATAAAATGTATGGTTTCACGTAAAGTGCCCAACATTTTTGCCTGATTGTAATTAAAATTTGAAATTTCTTGACAGATTTTCATGAATAGTCCCCTATATCAAATTTCACGTAAATACTTCCAGTGGCAGCCGCACTAATACATTCGGGCTGATGAACGTACAGACAGACGGAAAGACGAACTTAAAAGCCAGATACAGTTTCAGCGGAAGGTCACTTTAATGTCACCAATGACAATAAAATGAAGATCGTGCGAGTGGAGATATACCTACATTACCTGCCTGTATAAGGTTCATTAATGTGTGCATCTTAGACATGAATATATTTGAAAAAAAAAACTTACACAACTGTATGGAATAACATATCGAATCAACATGTTTTAATATTCCAGTCTTTAACCCATATAACAAAAAAGTTATCTTCTTCTAAACAATACACTACAAAAACGTTTCGAAAATAATGGGATACAAAAGAGAGAAAGTTTACTGTCCGTCAATATGAATGATATTGTGAATGACAGGCAACAGTTATTTCAAAATCGTTTTGAACTGAAGCACCGTTTCATATACCAACTGTCCACCTGCGCTCAACAGATAAGCCACTGCTCTAATTGACAACGGTAGGAAATCATTTTAGAACTCGTCCGCAAATTGGACATTCCCATTTACCAAACGTTACAAATTATTAATGAGTTTTGGTAGCTTCAATATTGAGTCTATACGAATTTCGTGTATATTTAATTTTAATATAAAGTACAATCAGGAAAGTTCACGGTAAAAGGGACGGAAGCTGCATCGAATTACACGGATTAGGACACTTATATCTTGCAGCTAGCATTTATTTTTAGAGTAAGATAAGATACATACTTAAATCGCGTAGGAACAATACACAATAATACAAAAACAGAACAGATAAAAGGAAGTACAGTATTGCCTGAAAGACACGCGTGTGCACAGGCACGCACTTCAGCTGACTTCTGTACCCAACATAGAAGTGGGCGCTTCATATGAAGACCTAGTTAAAGTTTCTGTTAGGGTTTTGAACATGTGGTCCCTTGTTTTTCGTATTTGTGTCAGCCGACGTGACGGCACATGTTGGACACATTTGCAAGTGTGCGCATGTGTTTTAGTGACTGACTGGTTGTATATGCAGCAGTCACGCGTTAATGGGAAATACATTATCTGAGTGTTCTTTCAGAGTAACACCAACCGAACTAATTAACCCTTTGAAGACTCAGTATCGTCTGTATTTTATACGAAACGTCACTTCCTAGCTCACAGACAACACAGTCCGTGTCCATTGTAAAAACGAACCGGTTAATTCTTTTCGGGAAATAATTTTTCTTTGTAGTGGTCGTTCGGAAAACATCATGTCTTAGGATCCCCCTTGATTTGTTTGGAGTCTCACTCCTTATCTAAGTTCATTTGAATGTGACCCTTCTACGTCTAGGTCTTCCAGGTGGTTAGTTTCATCCACGTTTTCGCAGACTTTTTACTTCCACATAATTTTAATCTCATATTTGATTTCCTGCTAATAATGGGTATGTATTGTACAAATTTTTATAATGAAAATGTAAAATTACTCTCAACTCAGCACTTTAAATAATTGATGCTCATACATATATAATGCACCCATGTTTTAATGTTCAGGCTACTATATTATATTATTGTAATTAATTATTAATTACTTAAAGTGTTGTACTGGCCGTAATTTCCTAATTACATTGCGTTGTTCGCTATGTAACGAGACGCTCCAGCATAGATTCAAGTTTTTGTGATAGTCTTGTGTGGAGTGTTGTTTCCTACAAATTGTTTTGCAGCTGTATTTGAGTTGACACTTTAAATCACGATATTTACTCGTGTATATTTTATTCAGTCTCTACAATTTATTGAATAAAATGTATGCTTACATCAACACGCAACGGAGATCTCTTACATTGAAACAATATTTGTTGTTTGACTACTTGCTTAAAAATTCCA
Source organism: Coptotermes formosanus (assembly GCA_013340265.1). NCBI lineage: Eukaryota > Metazoa > Arthropoda > Insecta > Blattodea > Rhinotermitidae > Coptotermes > Coptotermes formosanus. The sequence continues at coordinate 1,014,437 of BLKM01000820.1, forward strand.
GGAACCTGCAGTTTACCCAAACAGCTTCTTTCGCATTATTTTTGTAATAAACGGTGTTATTCCTCTAAGTGACGTTAATCGATCGTCTTTGTCACTGAGATGCAGTGTGTTTTCTGTTAACAAGGGATTGAATTTTAACCATTATTTATATGAGTTTAGAATTACTTAAATGTAGGCATTTATTTTGAGATTACGTGTTTTTTAGCATCATTTAGATGTTATCCTTGACTCTCAGATTTGATCGAAGCCTTGAAAGAAAAGTACTAACCTAGTACCACGTTGAGCATTCCGTAACTAAACTGCGGTGACTAAATATTTTCTAAAATATTCAGTGGTTGAGATAGAAGCGAAATGCAATGAAATATTTATGTACAGACTACAATCGCTGTAAGAGACAAAAATCATTCAAGTATTAACAGCATTTTTCTTTCCTTTACCACCTTTTATAACTGTGGTAAGTCTATATGTATTACAGGTTTCATTACAACTTGTAGCCCCTTTTCGTACTGATTTATATTCTTCATTCAGATACTGGTACACTGTTTTCAAACGAACACAGCTGCCTCCTTCAAAACCCTATATGTTTTAATCAATATTCATAATCGTCTTCCAGACCCATTTCACACTCCATAGGCCTCTGATGTACATGTCAATAAAATCATAATTTTTGTGCACCTTGTACAGGCTGAAAACGGAGTTCTGTTATTATTATTTAAGAGCTCGTGCTATCATCGCATGTAACTTTAGGCATCCTATATTTATCCATGGGCGGCCTGCATAGCGTAGTCGGTATAGTAACCCGCTGCGGGCTGCACTTTTCGGGGATCGAGTGCCGATGGGGCGATGTTTTCGGCACCAGTCCAGACCGGCCCTAAGGAGCACCCAGCCTCGTGTACAATGGGTAGCGGTTCTGCTTCCCGGGATAGAGCAGCTTGGGCGTGGCGTTGACCATGCACGTGCAGCTGGCGCCGAAATTAAAGGAAGTGCCCCTCCCCCGCCCCTACCCTATCTGTGACTTCATGCTATATTAACTAACTAACTGACTAACTAACTAACTACATGGAGGAGAGGCCTTCTTGAGATGCTAAAAGTTTCTCAGCTAGTCAAGAAATTCCCCGCGTTTAATGGAACCCGGAGGTTCATTACCGCATTCACAAGAGCCCGCCACCTGTCCTTATCCTGTGCTAGCTCAATCCAGTCCATGCCTCTATCCCACTTCTTGAAGGTCCATTGTAATATTATCCTCCCATCTACGCCTGGGCCTCCCAAGTGGTCACCTTCCCTCAGGTCTCCCCACCAAAATCGACTTCATGGCATATTACAGGGTGAAATTCTTGCTTATCATAGAACTGCCATTCATCATTGGTTTGATAAAAATTCGTCAGTCTAAGCGCTTTCTTTCTTCTTACACGGCGTTTTTGCGGAATTAATCTAAAATTTAAATTTGAATTTTCATTGTACGTGTGCCTGTCTAACCGTCTGGTTATGTAATTTCCTCCGAGCAGTGAATATGTGTGTGTGTGTGTGTGTGTTTTCGCCACGTGATAAGCTACGATCGTTCCGTCCCCCAGATATACTCAGCTCCAGCGACGCAAGGGAACACTGTAATTTCCAGCATTGATCCTCTCTGCAGTCACGCCGTTAGTTTCCAAAGGATGTGACGTCATATGCCAGATAACGACTTTGTATAGTTAAGTATAATGCGGCAGAAATGTCGCCAGGAGTATCATGTCTTTCTGGTTGTGTTCCGTTGATCATTTACACACATATCTTCGGGTTGCCAGCGTTTAACCGATAATATGGTCACTTATCAGTTTCCTAGCATAGAAAATCGATGGCGAATGTAGACCGATTGGTAGGATGGTGCAACTCATTGCCTTGTGGAAATTCCAGGGACGAATTTACCAGAGTGTTCAAAAATATTATTAAATAAAGGCTATGCACATGTAATATAGTTCGTCGAATATATAGGCCTGTATGTAATCCATGTGAAATGTAATGTACGTATACGGTAACAATGAGGCACGTTAGCATAACCGTTGTTGTCGTGGAAAGCAGTAGATATTAAATATTATGAATGCGAGTCTGTATTATTGCCTTATTTCATCCTGCATGCAAAGCGCATCTTTTGTACACCGTATTATGTCATTCGTGGTCCCTCTGACTCTACATATTTTTCCACATTATCTCATAAACGCCACGATTTTTGGGAAAAAAGTTGTTAAACGTAAAATATGTGTTTACCCTACAACTTGTGTCTGAAAAATTTCTCATTCTAAGAAGAATTCAGCGAGGCAGTGTCATAAATTTACATAGGTCTTCATGTAAAGAATCTGGTATTCTTCTCGGATTTTAACGAAACTTGAATTTTTGTGACAGGTTTTGGAAAAATCCTGAAATATCAAATTTCATGGAAATCCGTCCAGTGGGAGGTGAGTTGTTCCATAATGACTTACGGACGGACAGAACAATTTATCGTGATATAACAGTTACAAAACTGTAATATTTATTTGCGACCAAGTCTTTTAAAAATGTCGCAGAAATTTTATACCTTGAAGTACAGTGACGTGTCGTGCCTTGCCTCCAGTGTTCCCTCTAAGGTGCGCGGGTGCGCGGCCGCGCAGTAACTCAAGTGCTTTCACGCACACTGAATTGTTGCTGCGCAGCTGGAGTTTTTCAGTCATCGTTGTAAATATTCTTATTATGAATAATACAAAGAATTTTTAAAGTGCCGCGCAGTCGTCAGGTCGTGTAAAAATTTTCTACGCAGAGCGGTAGCAGGTCCGCGCAGCTGTAAAAAAGAAAAGTTAGAGGAAACGTTGCTTTCCTCATTGAATCCCGGCGGTCGGATATCTCGGCTGCGTTCTTCGCGGCCTTGAAATGGTTAGGAACCCGCGGTAAGTGATAACTGTTCTTGTCCACAAGTGCGACGAGATGAGAATCCTTAAAATCTCTATTGGTACATTTTTATGTAAGTTAAAATTGATTACAGTAATCACGAATATATCTGGAGAAAAGTAAGAGAAATTAGAAGATGTTCGCAGGTCGTCGCATTCTTGCTCGTTCACTGTGGTATTTTCCCTATTATTCGTACTGCTCGCAATATTCTTGAATACTTTTAGTGCAGTTTACACGCAATCGCTTTTGTCTTGTGTTTTACGCATTGGCTGACGTGTTATGTTTACATCGTTAGCTGTTTCTAAGAGCTCCCTGGCTGTATCTTGTTTCTTACACTTCTCCCTTTAACGGGAAGGTACCGTGTTTTTTTGTAATTAAGTCCTAAAAGAGGAGATATCCTATTTCATGTACCTATCTCGCAAAGGGTGAGATGTTCAAATTGTCATTTGTTTCTTAGGCCTCATTTTATATTTAACAGAAAACGCTGTCACCATTGTCAAGAACAAGCGCAGACGTGTAGGTTGGTATTCATGCAAAGTGTCCGTTTTTTTGGTTATTTTTTAACAAGAAAAGGAACATATCGACAAATTTTAGTAGAAGTCCGTAATACGAAATCTCGTGAAAATCCATCGGGTGGGAGTGTCGTCGTTCCGTTGGGTTAGACGGACGAACTAAGGTAGCGAAATTAGTATTTGCTAATCGCTTTTTGGAAAGGCTTAAAATTGTAAGTAACATCAATGGCTTCTGCCTTTGTGTGGAAAAGTATGTAAAAGGTGCTTAAATATGTCTGCGTCTGCTTCAAAAAGGGAAGCATTTTGTTAAAATGTGAGCGAAATGTAGTTTGCCTTGCTTTGATTTTTCATTCTTTTTTCATTCCTTTCCTTTATCAAATCTTATAAAACCCGCAGTTCCGCGTAGCGTAAAATGTGATGGACCGAACAGAGGAAGACACCAGCTGTGAGATGCCCCATAAAAACTGCAAACCGCCTCGTACAGGATTATTTTGAAACTGACGTCAATATTTTCTGTGATAAACAGTGCACTTGTTCTTTCAGTTATTGAAAATCGATAATCATTTGCCAGTATCCAGCTCTGTAGAGTGAGAAAGTTTAAACTCATGCTTTCCACTTGGGAGAGGAGACATGCATATACTATATCGCCCAATAAACAGAGGAGAGAAACGTGACACAGTGCTTTTTGTGACTGAAACAGATGACGGAAAGTATACAGACAGATGGGAAGGAAGAGGTAAAGAGAAAAATTGAAGATAAAGAAGATAAACAGTAACAAACATAATAAGATTTAGGGGAAAAATGTAAGGGAATTCATTTTAATAACAGTGGTAGTAATAGACTTACGGAGGTTTTTGGTAAGAATTTTTATACGCTAATAATAAGTGTAGAAAGTGAAAGCTTATTCACATCGCTTCCTCGGTTTTGGATTGCCCATTTTCCAAAATCTTCATTATAATAAGCGGCTTAAGCAGCCTATACGTACATATACAGAGCAACTTAATATGTTGTACACCATGCATATTACAAGTTAATTAGAACAAACCAACAATTATGCACAAAATTCACAAAGTTATGTTTACACTGACATTATCCCTTCATGTTTCAATGGAAATGCCATAATCTTCAGGGAATACAAAGTGTTACAGGTACCCAAAGCATCAAGAAGTGTGAACCAGGTTTGATGTATATAGGTAGATATTTACACTTCTTGATAATTTGGTACCTGTAACACTTTGTATCCCCTGAAGATGATGGCATGTCCCTTGAAACATATAGGGATAATGTCAGTGTAAACATAACTTTGTGAATTTTGTGCATAGTTGTTGGTTTGTTTTAATTAAATATACAGGGTATTTTCTTTTTAGACTTATTTTAACCTGTATGTCGTAGAAGAAGCATTATGTGAAAGTGGACCTTAAGCGAATATGGTGTGAGGTCGTGGATTGGTTTCATCTGGCTCTGCATAGAGTCTAGTGACGAGCTTGTTTAAGCATCGTAATGACATTTCGGATTCAATGCAAGATGCAGGTTTCCTTGACCAGATAAGCAACTATCAAATGATCAAGAAGAATTCTGTGCCATAGAATTAATCTAAGAGCGGTAAATAAGACATATCTTAAAGCATTGTCCCTTTGAAATGCGACGTTTAAAAGTAGCACAAATAATGTATCTTTTAACGTGAGACTAAAATAGGTCGGACCTATTTTTACAACATCGGCAGTCCATTCCATCTCAAAGCAAAGTGCTCGTGTGGGAGCATACAAGGTGGTTGAGATTACAGGGCAGCTTCTCGTTAGTTTCTCTTTGCCACAGACGTTTTATGTACGCAGAATTGCAGCGGATGTCAGCTGATAATTACAATACAGAAAGAAAGTGTGATCAGATTAAATGTAGCTACTGACGTAGAAATGCCTCATAATTGCTTTTAGAGGTTTTTTTTTTTACTTTTATTAAGGCAACAAGCCTAACAAACACCAAACAGAATACTTTGAAATTTTAAAGGCAGACGTGCCAGTTTTTATGTATTGCATTATACGATAAACCTCAATACAAATTGGAATTTTAACAATACGGTACTTCAGTGCACAAAACACACATTAAATTTTGCCTATTTGAAAAAAAAAAAGGCAATGTACGTATAACGTAACATTAAGACGCTTTCGCATAACCGTTGTCGTGGAAAAGGAAGAAGTATTTCACATTCTAAGCGTGTATCTCTAGCCTTGGTTGTCCAGCTTGCAAAGCGCATGCGCCATATTACGTCGTATATTGTAATTTGTGGCCTCCCCGTCTCTACCATATTTTTCCACATTATCTCATGAACGGCACGAATTTCGGAAAAACGTTATTAAACATAAAATTTGTGCTTTGATTTTCTCTACAGATTTTGTGTGAAACATTGCTCATTCTAAGAAGACTTCAGCGAGGTACTGTTTTACGTATACACAGGTCTTCATGTAAAGCACCCGTTGTACTTCTCAGATTTAGTGAGACTTAAAAGTTTCTGGACAGATTTCCAAAAAATAATCAAGTATCAAATTTTCATGAAGCTGTGTTTAGTGGGAGCCTAGTTGTTCCATGCGGACAGACAGATGGACAGACGGACGGACGGACAGACTGACAGACGGACGGACAGACACAAACGGACATGACAAAGCTAATAGTCGCTTTTCGCAATTTTGCGAACGCGCTTACAAAGACTTCGCTGCAAACACTTCAGTCTCTTGGTTTGTTTTTTCATACGCTTTTTTATCCATTCATTTTTAGTTGCAAGAACGAGATGAGAAAAATCAGGCCATACATAATTGACAGAGATCATGTGTGTGCAGAATGTTCACAAAATATATGATACATATGGGGGAATCGAGATACGGACCCACGCTTTAGATTATCGCCTACCCACAATGAATTAGTTAACATAATTAACTAACGAGTACAGTACCTAAACGTATGAGACAGTCTGAACGAATTTGATGGTGGTGGAAATTCAGTTTCTAGACCCTGATTAACACACAGTCTGTTGACACTACATAGCCAGGAAAGTGTTCTCGAAGATAGGCCTATATTATACAAGGCTATATTTAACTACTGGAAAATATGTTCAAAGGCGTAAGCCTGTTGCTAAGTACAAGGCACTGGAAGCAGTTCTGTTTTCTTAATCTTCAGTGTAATCGATGTAATGATAATGTATTTATGGTAAAGGAAGGTATTGTTTTCTATGTATTGTACTCAAGTGGCGGTTGAACAAAACACAGTGCTCCAATATAAGAAAGAGTAACGTAAAGCATCTACGTACAGGTGCGCACTTACTTCTCTGTCGCTCACAGTGTTCTACTCCTCTTCGATTGTTTGGTCTAAACAAACGCGGCCACCCCACATCGTGCACTCTGATTACTTGTTACCCACTTGCAGCTTGCGAGCAGATGCGCACCTGTGTCCCGCTCGCATCCTATACCCCTCCGTTTAATACTTCTACTCCAGGTCCTATAATCACTTTCTGTATCACTCCGTGTAATCCAGGGGCTGCAGTACTTAATGTTGGCAGCGGGTAAGGAGGAAGATGTATCTTTATCTTAATTTCTCATTAGGCCATTCCATCTCTCCAACCTTCTCCTAACACTTCGCTTCCCATTCCACTCAGCGTACCGCCTTCTGTTTTTGCGCTCAGATAGTGTTTCTTCCTTTGTCTCAAAATTTAAAAGTCGACCTGTAGATTCTTCTACGTGGTATTTAGTTGTCGTTTACCCCAGAGTGTCTCGCTCCAATCGAAAATGTGAGGTGCTGTAAGCATAATTGCTGAATTCTACAGTGACTGTTCTTATCTTACATTGATGTATTTGAATTCGACTGCCGATATTTCTGTGTTTGGATTAGCTACTGCCTTTCTATGGTAATGCTATGATATTTGTGTGATTTTGTACGTATAACAACCTCTTACCTATTTGTGTACTTAATGGTAGTAATGGATGCGGAAATTAAAAGTGTCATTTGGAGTTGAACATGGTGAAATGATATTCGTAACAAGTTTAGTGAAAACCTGTCAGTTTATTCAAAGTTATGATGGATACCCACGGACATGATACGAGAAATTTCTCTCTCCGTGTAAGGTGTGGAACGTAAGCTAACAAGTGGGTTAGACATATCTTTCCATGTTATTTTATTGAGAGTGTATAAACCCTATTTATTACAGCAGTGATAGTAGGAACATTGTAATTCAAGCAGAACACAACTGCCTGTGGAAAAATTAACATTTAGCAAAACTCAAACAAGTCAGTCGCGTAGTTGAGTAACGATAAGTCAGTTTTCTTATTATTTTGACCAAGAAGTGTATCTTAATTTTTCTCATATGACTTCCATACTAATCTGATGGCTTGTAGGTCGCAGTCAATATGCAGAATGCATGGTTGCCTAGGATGTAGTCGCTAGCAGGGGCAGACATTTTCCTCTTCTGAATCATCCACCAGAGAGGGTGTCGTATTCATACAGCCTCCTGGGTAATGAGTATCGGTAATAAAAGGGATCAGAGCGCTTAGATTGGCACGCATACCATCTAGAGCTCAGTTGAGCAATTACAGTACCACTTCTCCACACATCTGCCGGGAATGATTTTCAGACTTTTGAAGACTAAAATATACCTAACAGAAAACGCAGTGTTTCTCCGTTAGAAAGACGAGTCGGTTGATACTGTATACTGAAACATCGGCTGTTCATTTTTTTGTAAGAATCACAGGGAACACAGAAATGCAGTGTGTGGAAAATTTTAGAGTTTTTAGTGTTAAATATACTAAATACCAAGCATCGAAGAAGAAGTCTGTAGCTACATACGTTGGCCTTTGAAATGATACTGATCGGTAATTAGGCAAGAAGTCGTCGTAGTCGTAATCGCAGTCCTTACCTCTTCTACCTACTCACAGCAGGTGTCGAGGTTATTTATTTTCACTTGATCACACTTAAACACAAATCACAGTCGGTAGTACTCCTCTGGACGGGGGATCGGCCCGTCGTAGAGACCTCTACCTGACAACACAAACACTGTACCAGAGACAAACATCCATGCCCGCGGTGGGATTCGAACCTACGGGCCCAGCAAACGCTCGGCCGTAGACCTACGCCTTAGACCGCGCGGCCACTGGAATCGGCAGTTAGGCCAGAAGTGCGTAAAAACAGCCAGAGAACTTTGTTATGATGCTAGAGAATCTATTTCAATCACATCCATTTGAATATTATTTTGTCATCTACTTTTCCGACTTCGAAGTGGTCTATCTTGAAATTTTTCAACCATAACTTTGTATGCATTTTCTCTCTATGGCTCGCTTTGTAGTTCAAGAAGCAGCGTGTATCATAAAATCGAACTTCCTTCAGTTCTACAAAATACCCTTTGGCAGTTGTGGACAGTACATCAATTCGGCGTTAGGGGCAACTTTAAGCATTAAAACTTTGAAAATTGGAATATTCAAGAGATACTGAATGACGTAATGAAATTCCTGTACTCATTGCTTCATCTAAGCCACTTTGTAACATTCTGGAAGCAAATGTCTTCGTGATTTTACCTTAAAAATTCTAACGAATTGTGAATATCCGGAAGTCCGCTGATGCAAAAGAAAGTACTTTTTGTACGTGGCTGCTTTTCTCATTTTCGCGTTAGCATTTCCATTTTGCATGCATGTAAGAGCACCGTCTTACTTTTAGCAGACAAATGAACTGTTTCAAAATAAACTAGACGCTGTTTATACTCAGACAAGTAAGAAAGAGTGGCAGAAATAAGATCAGCTTGAAAACCTCTTATAGACGAAGGGATATTTATCGCCCAGAAGTTATTTTTCCGTAAATAATTGAAGTTTTCGGTGGATATTTCATCCCGTACTCGTGTTCAAGGGACACGCTTTGTAGTAGTAGTAATGGTGGGGGCGGCGGTGGTGGTGGTATAAATTATTATTATTATTATTATTATTATTGTTGTTGTTGTTGTTGTTGTTGTTGTCCGAATTTCTCACTTCTCAGCTTTAGCTGGGAAATTTTCACCTATCCTGGGATGTATCATCAACAGGATTAGGCTCGGTGGTCTTATGTGTAATTTAGGAAATTTCTTACAATTAAACATGTGCCAAGAATTGCCACTTTTTGCATTTGTGTATAGGTGTCTGGGTGCAGGTTAAGTATCTTATTATTATTATTATTATTATTATTATTATTATTATTATTAGTAGTAGTAGTAGTAGTAGTAGTCATAATGTACTAACTGGTAGCTTACATTCTTACATATCCGGATGGCTTTCGGCTTCAATGCATGTCAACTGTGTTGTCGTCAGAGCAGTGGTCTTTCTTTGAGGTCGGATGAGTCACAAAAATAATCGTTTCATTGAAATACTTTTTGATCCAGCTGTCGCATATCAGTAGGAGGCATGGTTTCATAAGATACATGTATTGTATTTTCGTATTTTACATGCCTTTACTGTCGCTCGCCAGATTCCTACAAATGTGCTCACCCCATCTGATATTTCCTGGTAATAATCAAGTGGGTGCTTACTAACGTGCAGGCTCAACAGCACAAGTGCCAACTATAACGCCAGCGCAGGAACATAAGTACAGCACTAAAGCAATATAATTACACAAAAACTGAACACCAAACAAACAAACGAACAAACAAACAAAAACAAATATGTCGACAGTAATAGAACATCAATATAGATGAAGTACTGGGACAAACACCCTAAACCCTGAAAAATGTAGGTCAAGTTGATAAGAGAATGCCACAAATTAGTACAGCATCTCTTTTCTTTTCGTAGTCCTTCCCTCTTCAACCTACTTGTTCATAGTAGGTGTACAGGGTTTTTGATTTTTCGCTTGATCACACTCAGACACACACCACAGTCAGTAGGACTCCTCTGGACGAGTGATCAGTCCAACGCAGAGACCTCTACCTGACAACACACACACTCACAAGAGACAAACACCCATGCTCCCGGTGGGATTCGAACCCACGATCCCAGAAGGCGTTCGGCCGCAGACCAACGCCTTAGACCGCGCGGCCACTGGGATAGGGTCAGCATCTGTTCTAATGAAGTAAATGTTTTCCAAAGGATGTGGACATCTTTACACACCAGGTTAGCAGCCGAAACGCATCTAACAGACGAAGAGTTCGTGCAAGTCGCACAAAACAGTGATTATTATTATTATTATTATTATTATTATTATTATTATTATTATGACGACGACGACGACAACGAAGACGATTATAAATCATATTAATATCTGAGTCGATTTAACATCAAATAAGTACAAAAATAGTGAAAATAGTACATTTTGGATTTTCGTACTTTGTGTTATTCTTTTGGTTTCTGATTTCTTTTTACAATTCAGAAGGACCAGACTTTTCTTTCGCAAGTATATCGGCCATATATAACTTCTCTGCCCAGAAGATGAGGCAATGTGTAAATTTATACCAGATTACACGGCGTCACACCTCAGCAAATGCTAATATTCATGCTTTGTTTTCGTTTGTATGTCAGCATGTTGCTGCCTTCATAATTTGACGTATTGACACGGTTTGTTTGTTTGTTTGTTTGTTTGTTTGTTTTTGTTTGCTTGTTTTTGGTTGGTTGGTTGGTTGGTTGGTTGGTTGGTTGGTTGGTGAGAAGTACAAGTGAGATGAGACAGTGCCCAGGCATTGCAGCTTTAAATGCGCCTATTGTACCCGCCTCTGATGATAGATGAGTCTAGAGCATGGATGGAATTATAATTAACAGGGGAAAGCTGCAAGTGCTGTGCGAGAAACCTGCCCCATTGCCAGTTTGTACTTACGTTAGGATGGTTTGAGCCAGGTCCTCTAGTAACTTTGCTAATGTATTTGTTGTTCGATCCAAGTCGATAGATAAAACGAAGTACGTAAAATAGTAGCCGCTTTAATGCAGATCGTGTTTGATTCTCGCAGAGTATTCGCCAGTCAGATCAGATAATCGCTAATTAGCAGTGAAATGCCGTCAAGAGAACTCAGCGTTAACATATGCAGCTATTGTTTGCACACGTAACCCTTCTGTTGTTCTGCTGTTACATATTAGAGCCCTTGAACTGCACTTTGAAAGGACGAATTTACTGAATATGCCCACTATGTAATCTCTTCTTTGTGCTTGGGTTTGGAATGCGGTAATGAGAGAGACATATGCTCAGTTCACCTACATTTATAGCTGCGGTATTTGACCTGTTTCTGTTACCAATTATCCATATTCATAAATAACATACACGTACTCGATCACAAAGAGAGTGCATTAAGAAATGAAATTTCTTTACATTTGCATTCCGCTTTGTATTAAGTAACATCACCTTCGTGAAAGACAACTATTGAAAAAATATGTATTTTTTGTTTTATTTCATGCAGCATATTTTACATCATTTAAGGAGACATCTTTAGGGGCGTCTTTCGTCAAACACTATAGAAAACAAGCGAATAATTTGTGTTATTAAATTATGCACTACTAGTTTATTAAATGTTATCTTACATCCATGCATAATTAAGTTTATTTCATGAATGGAGGTACATTTCCGTAGCTGGTAAAACTCATTCGGTATAGTGACTAGCCTAAAGACTGGAATTCGAGGAATCATGTTTAGATTCCCGACCGGGGCAAGAGATTTCTCTTTTCTCCGTGTGTCCGCACCTGCTCTGGGAACCACCCAGCCTTTCATTTAGTGGGTACCGGAGGCTTTAATCCGGCGGTAAAGGGGTGTAGGCGTGAAGCTGGCCACTCACCTATATCTAGTGCTGAGTTTAAGAAAGAATGGAGGTGTAACTCCAGTTCCCCTTAGTGCCTTCATGGAGCCCACAGAGACAAATATACTTTTAAACCTTTAAAGACGAAGCGTATCTGTTTTATATAAGGGCTCAGTGCGTACCGCGCTGTAAACACTCTCCAGTTCGGTTATAAAAACCAGTCTGTTAATGTTTTATAAGGCAAAAGTTGCTGTTTGTTCTGAGATCCGTACAAACACATAAACGCAATGTGGGCACCACGTAGAATTTTTTAATGTTAAACCTGGTGGTATGTAAAGTTACCGCTAGGCTTTAAAAGGTTAAGATCTGCGCTCTTCTGGGATGTTACGCAGAGTAGAATGGTAATCCTTTACGGACGTTTCGGGACAACGTACCGGTACCATCTTCAAGGATCAAGAAGACTTCTTGACCCATGAAGATGGGACTGATAGGTTGACCCGAAACGTCGGACGGTATTGCCACTCTACGCTGCGTAACATCCAAGAAGAGCGCAGATCTTACGAGTATCTACATCGCAGCGGAAGCCTAAAAACACGCAAATTTACCTTTACTTTATAGGACTACGTATTGGTGTGTGTCTGTAGAATATTTTTAACATGTGTTTCCAAACAATAAAGAGGGCATAATTACTCACTCTTCTAAGGCAGGGCTTAATGAGCATGTAGTAATTAATTATAATATACATAGGCCTAAGGGTTAAATGATACGTTCGCCTGACCTGTGGAGCGCACAGCACGTTCATGGTGAACTCCAACTCCTGGTGCAGATCTGTGCTGTCCAGAAGGCCTTTCAGAACGACATGGCCAATCAGATCGTGTCGTGAGAAGCGATCGAAGTCGTACACAGAGAACTGCAGGTAGCGTTGCTTCAGGTCTTCATATCCCACACTGAAATCATACGGAGGTACAATCATGTTTACAGGCCTTTTACAAGTCAATATTAATTATTAGTGTTGCAGTAATGTAGATGGCACCGATATTGTAAGGATGGCATAGTATTGGTGATGTTAATGAGACCAGATTTTAGTGAAAACTGGCGTGATGTTGAAGATTAGTCTTGACAGGTTATTCACTAGCAACTACCTATTGATTATTTTCAATCAGAAATGCATCGTTTTTCAAAAGATTGTAATTTCCATCGATATTTTGGTGAGCCTAAAATCACACGAGATCTGATGTCTCTCAGGAAGTCAGTAAACTCCGTGCATTTTATAAAACCCAAAGTTTCGTTAACTCGTTCTTCAGAACCCGCCACTTGTCCGTATCCTGAACCAGATTAACCTTTTAAAGCCTAGCGGTGACGTTACATACGACCAGGTTTAACATTAAATATTCTACGTGGTGCCCACATTGCGTTTATGTGTTTTATACGGATCTCAGAACAAACAGCAACTTTTGCCGTGTAAAACATTAAGAGATTGGTTTTTATAACCGAAGTGGAGAGTGTTTACAGCGCGGTACGCACTGAGTCCTTATATAAAACAAATACGCTTCGTCTTTAAAGGGTTAATTCAGTCTATACCTTCACATCCTATTTCTTTACATTATTCTTCATGCCATTTGAGCTTCAAAACAAACCAGACCAAACCAAACCAAACACTGTCTTGTACTTACCTAAATATGAAGGTTTCGTTAAACACTGGATTGAGGTTTTTGCGGTGGACTTTGGTCTGGAATTTCTTCTTCCTGTCTGGCAATAGGTAGACTTTTACATAAGGATCACTGCTGCCACTCACATCCTTCACAGGGAGATCCTGTGCTTGCAGCACCTACAGGATGAAAATTTACAGATTAGTTAAGCCAAACATTGTCATAAAACGTCTTTCGTTTGGAGAGATCATGATTAAATTATGACACATTTAGTTGACAGAAATATAAGATAAAATGCTTATTCCACACAATCTTTAATCATTTCTCTTGTCATTATGGGTCAAGAATTTAGAACATCTGACATCCCTATTCAATTATAACATTAACGAGTGCACATTTTACACATAAAAGTACAGCCCTTTATTGCTGCTATATATTTCAGTACCATTTACGCCATCTTCAGGGAGCTTACACAAACACATAAATCCAAATGTTTTACTTTATCTTATCAACCAAATGCACAATGTCAAATACATATAAATAGTAGAGATACTATTCTGATATGTTTGGGTAAAAATATACCATCCTCAAGGACAACATTTTGCCGCGAGTTGAAAACTTCCTGTTTTATAGATCACCTTCATTCTTGCACCCATAAATCCTCGGAACGTGCTTTCTAGTATTCTTTACAGTATGCATACCGTTGTGAGTGCAATAAATACATATGTAATGAAAGCCGTGCTTTCATTGTATATGTAGTTTCTGGTATTACCTAAGTGACGAAAATCTTTCGATTCTTCAGTTTAGAGCTTCCTTTTTAAAATTCTCTTTCGTTTCTTTGCTTTTGAAACGCTTTGTTACCTTGACGACAAGTCCCTCGATCTCAGAGTCGTAGCGGAGGGCAAAGTGCAGCTTGCCACAATATTCCATCTCGCCAGTGCCAGAGCTGTCCGAGCTCGCCTGCCGTGCCAGCATCTCCTTCTTGTACAGCTCCGGCTGTAATAAGTCAAAATATCAATTTGATGTTTATGAATGCAGGTATACTTGTGCCTGCTGCGTGACAGTGTGTGCATGTTTATGCCTGCTGCGTGAGAGTGTGCACATATGAATGTCTGCTGCGTGACAGTGTGTGTATGTTTATGCCTGCTGCGTGAGAGTGTGCACATATGAATGTCTGCTGCGTGACAGTGTGTGCATATCTGTATCGACTGTGTGACAGTGTCCGCATATCTGTCGAGAGTGTGCGCACATCGGTGCCTGCTGCGTGACAGTTTGCGCATATCCGTCTAGAGCGTGTGCACTCTGTGCCTGCTGCGTAGGAATGTGCACACATCTCTGCCTTGATCAGTATAATTAAGCAATAGAGACTATTACTGCTGTTAATTTTCTCTATATTTTATTAAGGAATTATTGTATCGTTAGGTATTAATTCTTTCGTAGCAAGTCTTCTGTCGATATAAACCTGTTTGTGCTCGAAATTTTAACATCAAACCGACATCAATATTTCTTCATAATCGAGATGTTCTGGTTTAAAATTTATGCCCGAAGATCTGTGGTAAAGGTTTTGTGTTTTCCTCACTTCTTCCAACTAAATATCAGAAGGTGCTTTGAAATGCACCAGGACCGGTTTTACCATGTTCTTTCAAGTGTATTTTCATTAATCGTCTTATTATCTATGTAGACTGAGCTCCTAACTAAGAAGGGATGTAGCTCATAACAGTATAAATATGCAAGCAAACTTGAAAGTAACGTTTGCTGCTTTAGCGAAGTTTATAGGACCTTGAGGTGGGAAAATGACGAGTAGTATGTACGTGCTATCAGACACAAGTCTTCTTGTGTGTATAAAGCTCATACGACGTGTAAGGTGACTGGAAATGTGCTTAATTGAGATATGAGAGACCTCCAAAAATTTTAATTTTTGTGGAAACTTCGTGGGGAAATTGGAGTCGCCGACGGAACACAATAGAATTTATGTACTAAAAGAATTTTATAAAGAATATTCGCTGTAATTTGTCGAAATGTGTAGGTAGCACAGTAAACTGTTAGTGCATGAGCCGTATGTGTTTGTAAGTGGAGATTTATGGCACAGAGGAAGTAATAATTGGGTCTAGTTACACTGCTATAATTTGGCATAGCTGTATTTGTTGTTATGATGAATTTGTGTTCTCCCTTTTGTACATTTAGACTATCCTTGAAGATAAAGTTAATTGAATGTGATTGTCAGCGACAGGAAACAGCAAATGAATATTTTTGTAAGCCTTTGATACTAACGCTTAATACTACAGTAACTCCTAAACTGTCGCCAGTAACGCGGAAAACATGTATAATGGAAAGAAGGAAGACGAAGTTTGGCACAGACGAATGCATCTGTAAAATTGACACATCAAGAAACCGAAGCTGACTGAAACCAATCCTGGCTGTGCTGGGTCTCAGGCCTTTCATTCTAGGCTTTGCACCTTAAGGACTCGCATTCAGATCCAGGCCAGTCAATGTGATATTTGTTGTGGACAAAGTGGCACTGGAACAGGTTTTTCTCCGAGTACTTCTGTTTTCTCCTGTCAGTATTATTCCGCCCTTACTCCGTAGTAATTTATTGATCTACCACCGACTCTATCCGACGTAACGTAACCTAATGTGGCCTTAACAGTTATCCTAACCGGAACTAACTGAATCGCACAAAAGTCTTGTCTGGTCCTATAAAAGTTAACGCGATAAAAACACAAGGACGTGAAGCGAAATAACGGTTTTCAGAGAAATGAGCATACGTACAATTTAAAGAGTGGCAGCATCAGGCCAAAGATGCGTTTGCCAAAGCCGACGCCTCAGTTTCGAGGCATAATATATTTATATGAAAAATATACCGAAACATTCGTTAGATGTAAAATAGCTTTTGGAATCAAAGTGGGTGCCTAAAATCACACTGACGGGAAATGAGTTGTACGGCTGTGGCGACAGCAGTTACGGAAACGTTTTGGTAGAAGCGATTGTGTCATTGACAACAAGAAACTGGGAAACCTCTTTAAGACAGGGAATTGAAACCCAAAGGCACTGCTCTGTTTAGACGTAACTGTGACAGGAAATTTGTACGCACGTGTGTGTGTGTGTGTGTGTGTCTGTGTGTGTGTGTGTGTCTGTATGTGTGTGTGTGTCTGTATGTGTGTGTGTGTGTCTGTGTGTGTGTGTCTGTATGTGTGTGTGTCTGTGTGTGTGTGTGTCTGTATGTGTGTGTGTGTCTGTATGTGTGTGTGTGTCTGTGTGTGTGTCTATATGTGTGTGTATCTGTGTGTGTGTGTCTGTATGTGTGTGTGTGTCTGTGTGTGTGTCTGTATGTGTGTGTATGTGTCTTTATGTGTGTGTTTGTATGTGTGTGTGTGTCTATGTGTGTGTGTGTCTGTATGTGTGTGTTTGTCTGTATATGTGTGTTTGTATATGTGTGTGTGTGTGTGTGTGTGTGTGTGGGGGGGGGGGCAGAGTGCAATGTGGTAACAAGAAAGCGTGAAGTTTTCAGAACTGGGTTAACTGTTCTTTATTACGAACTGCGTTCTTGATTATCTCTGCTTAATACAAAACAGTGAGGCAATCTAGGAAATTACTTTCGCCCTTGCGTTTTTTTTTTGTGTTTCTCTTTCGCTGTCTCAAAACTCCGGAGTTTTCTGAACAATTACCTTACACCGACATCGAGTGATTTTAGTTTGAAACTTCTGGTAACAAAGTGCAATCGATGTGCTTCTATGTGTCAGCACTAACTTACCGAGTTATGCCAGTTCTAGACAGCAGATTTATTTTCAGTAAGTGCTGAGAATATTGAAGCTTAATGAGAAGTTCCCTCTTATCCTTAGTAAAATAAATCAAGAACTGTCGAGTGATCTTAATTTGAATGTTTAAATTCAACAGAAAGCGCCTTGGTCAGAGAGAAGAAATGTAATTAACTTTAGTAATAATTAACATAAGAATATGGAGAGACTAATAGGAGATTAAAGTGGTTGGGATATGACGCCTTGTAGATTGGCAGATATACAGTGGAACCCGGTTGTAGTGACATCGGTTTATACGGCACCTCTCCTGTACCGTCAGATATTCTGTGGTACCAATTAATTCTTCACTGTTAACAGTAACGTTATATTTCTTGGTTATAACAGCACTCGTTTATAACGACACAAAACATTCAGTCCCTTTCCTAAAGTTATAAGAGAGTTCGACTGGATATATGCATATATATATATATATATATATATATATATATATATATATGCATATATTGCAGACGATATGCTTTTTAGTATTTATTCCATTTTCCTTTTCATTGTTCATCCATTCATTCCTTATTCTCTTGTCTTCAATTTAATTTTCTTCCATAACAGTCTTATTTCGCTCTGTCATTTCGTTTTCTACCCTCTTTTGTTTTATGCTGTTGTATTTTAATCATTACTTTTAGTAACTTTTTCTAAAACTCGAAATTAATATGCACCTTTGAAGGCCACAGCATTTAATACTGTTGATATTCCTCTTTTGTATATAGCCAACTGATTCCCATACAATAAATATATAACATATAGTGAACCAACATTATAAGACCTGTTATCATTCGGTCCAGAATTTTCTGTCTTCCAGGTTGCTGTCAAAAATATGCAGATAGAAGTATATAGAACTAATACTGGGCCTGTTTTCTGTGTGAATGTGAAACTTTGTCTCGCACATTGAGGAACATAGGCTGAGGGTACTGGAGAAGAGGGTGCTGGGGAACATATTGGGGCCTGAGAAGGATGAGGTGACAGGGGACTGGAGGAGATTTCACAACGAGGAGTTTCAGGATTTGTATTCTTCACCACATACTATTTGGGTGATCAAATCGACAAGTACAATCTGGGCGGGGCAAGTAGCATGTATGGGGGGGGGGGGGGAGAGAGGTGCATACAGGGTTTTAGTGGTGAAACGTGTAGGGAAGACACCACTTGGAAGATCTAGGCATAAATGGGTGGATGATATTTAAATGGATCTTTACAAAATAGGATGGGAGGGCTTGGACCGGATTGCTGTTGCTTAGTGTAGAGAGAGGTGGCAGACTTTTGTGAATGTGGTAATGTACCCTCGTGTTCCATAAAATCCCAGGAATTTCTGAACTAGCTGAGGCACTACTAATTTCTTAATAAAGGCTCTGCTCTCTGTAGTTGATACTGAGCAACGTGATAATATTGGTCTTCTGTACACCGAAGGTATTCCCGATGGTGTCATTGGAATTTTTCATTGATTTCCGATGGTGCCATTGGAATTTTTCATTGATTCCCGATGGTGTCATTGGAATTTTTCATTGATTCCCGATGGTGTCATTGGAATTTTTCATTGATTACCTATGGTGTCATTGGAATTTTTCATTGATTCCCTATGGTGTCATTGGAATTTTTCATTGATTACCGATGGTGTCGTTGGAATTTTTCATTGATTCCCGATGGTGTCATTGTAATTTTTCATTGATTCCCGATGGTGTCATTGTAATTTTTCATTGATTCCCGATGGTGTCATTGTAATTTTTCATTGATTCCCGATGGTGCCATTGGAATTTTTCATTGATTCCCGATGGTGTCATTGGAATTTTTCATTGATTCCCGATGGTGTCATTGGAATTTTTCATTGATTTCCAATGGTGTCATTGGTATTTTTCACGGACATAATCCTTTCGGTCGCACTGTGGCCCCAGGGTCGACTCAGTCGCTAATAGAAATGAGTACCAGGAATATTTCCTGGCGGGTAGAGGCGGCCGGTGCGTAGGGCTGACCACCTTGCCACCTTCATGTGCCGACTGTCTAAAAATCTGGGAACCTCATCCTCCTGGAACCCTAAGGGCCTGTCCAGGCTTGTAGTGGGATTGCTTTATACACCGAAAAAGTTAAGTTAATGAATGTTTTTGCACCCATTTGTAACTTTCTGTTGAACCTACTCGATGAAGGTTGAATTTTGCTCTTCTTGTCTCGGAAAGTCTGTGAGTAGTAAGGGGCGTGAGATGTGTTCATGTGGCGCTTCCTTATTTTCCAGTCGGCTGAGCTTTGCTGCAGCGCCTTCTTTCAAATGACATGTGATGTCTACACACATTAATTAAGCTATTGTACATCACAACTCGAATTACATGCCGTGTCGTTAAAATCGGCAAAGCGTGACGGTTAATTTAAACTCTGTTGTGCAGTATGAGATGCTTTACGTGCAACCTGGAACATACAAAACCCTTCCTTTTTCAGAACATTTTTCTCGCCCCGTGAATGTGAAATAAAAGCCACTGTGAAATTACTTGGGTCTATTAAACGAAAACCATTTAGCGAGGAAACGAAAAAGAAAACAATAATTTGACAAAAAAAAGCTTGTTTTAATTTTTATTCGCTCTTGTTCATATAATTTTACCACGAATAAAGCTTCTTGGAAATATCAGGGATGAAACATTCCTAACTCAGATGGTTAGGAATGAAGCCTGACTCTAAACAGAATATGTGCAGAATACTTTAATGGAATACAGGACAGTGGAGGAAACGGAGAAATAAAAAGTACTTATATACAAACAAAGGCACAAGAAGCAAGAAGGAATATACAGAAAGAAGAAGGAAATTGCCGTGAAAATGTGTTGCTGCAGCTGAACAACAGTGCAGTGTATGTAATTTAGGTAACTGCACGGAGGAATCTTTCTTGATAAGCTAACTGTTCTTCAGCTGGTCAAGAAATTCCCCGATTTTATGAAACTCCAATCTTAATTTCCACATTCACAACAGCCGCCAATTATTCGTATCCTGAGCCAAATTAATCAAATCCATGCCCTCACATCCGGTTTATTAACCCTTTAAAGACGAAGCGTATCTGTTTTATGTAAGGACTCAGTGCGTACCGCGCTGTAAACACTCTCCACTTCGGTTATAAAATGTTTAATGTTTTATAAGGCAAAAGTTGCTGTTTGTTCTGAGATCCGTACAAAACACATAAACGCAATGTGGGCACCACGTAGAATTTTTTAATGTTAAACCTGGTCGTATGTAAAGTTCCCGCTAAGCTTTAAAAGGTTAAGGTCCCATTTTAATAATAATCCCCCCGATCCGCCTAGGATTTGCAAGTCGTCTCCTTCATTCACGTTTCCCCCATCTACAGCCTATGTGCATTTCACTTCTGTCCATACTTGCTGCATTGTAGTATATTTTTCGTAGCGTTTTACGAGGGTCACAGAAAGGCATATGGCTCCAGGTATTAGATGTTAATTTCAATTCTGTGTACATAGGAATATATACCAACCGAAAAATTAAAGTAACCCAGATTAATGGTGGAAAATTAAGGGAAACATATTCACTCAGACGAAAAGGACGGAACAACTCTGCAACTGTGTTACTTCTTGAATCCCTTCCTCGGAACAGACTACCCACAACAGCCTATCATAATTGGCTATTTGAATAAACGAATCCAAATATATGGCAATATTAACTAACGTCCTGTATTTCTTAAAAGAAGAGACAGGTTTCATAAAACCGCTGTGGTGTGTGTGTTGCACGTCTTTGCAAAGCTGTAAGCGAAATGACACGTTATACTTTTCAATCAGTTGGCTAATAATAATGTAGACGCATGAACCTGTAAGCTGAAAACGACACTGCGGCACTTAGTGTGGGGTCCTGAAGGATATATTGTAATTCACTTAAAAAAAAAAGACCTGTGTTAAGTACTGAGAAGGATCACAGTACACAATAGGGCCTACTTTCACTGTTCGCTAAAATGTTCGTGGCAGGAATTGATTAATTACACCATACAGTCTTTCACATTGTCCGTTTTTTGAAGTTTCGTATTTGAAGGTAAGTATGGGAAGAGATATTGCTCCATTACCCATAAGCGTCCTTGTAGTTCACAGGGATACGTTTGCTTTAAATTTACTTTTATTCTTATTTGGCCTGCAGTGTTTCGACAGTTAATTGTACTCCCTTTGTCAGAGTTGCCATGATGGCATAATGTGAGAGGTAAAAAAGTATAGTTGTCCGTGTACAAGCCATAAAAGCGTATAGGTGGAGTAGCAGTATAGTTGCACTTATTCTTAACCTCACCGTTAAATGGAGGTGATTGTTTAGCTTCACGCCTCGGGTGCTTTACCCTAGGAAAGAGTCCCTGTACCCATTGGATGGTCCCCCAGACGCTGTCTGGACTTTTTTTTGTTTTGGAGAAGAAAATTTCTTTCCCTTGCATGAATTCAAAATCCGGATCGTCCCGCCCGTAGCCCAGTTGCTCTACCAAATGCGCTATCCCGGCCGCATATGGCACAGTGTTGAGTATATAAAGATGATAGGGCTGTTAATATGGATCCAGAGTCTGCATAATTGTTGCCACTAGTCTCAAAAACTAAACGCGCTAAAATATCTGTGATCAGATGAAGATGCGAGCGTATCAACATAGGAAGCATTATGTAAGCCATACGTCACATTTAATTTAGACAGTAGATAGTGCGTAACGTAACGTGAACGACAGATTTGAGGTATCCACGGTGGTGTGTCGTACTGCTACAGTGGCGTTAGAAGATGCAGGTTACGTCTGAACAACTGTGGTAGTCTACAAATCGTTCTGCACGTATAGTAGGCAATATCTAGAGGGTGCCCGTACATTTTTAGGCGCTTGCGTAAAGCACGTGCGAAGAGCGTGTACTGGCCTCGTCATATCTGTTAATCTGTCCGCACGGAAAAGCGTGTTTCCCGCCGGGAGTACGCCTATTTCCGTGAAATTACGTATTTGGCACTTTTACTAAAATTCGTTGATAAATATGGATTTTGGTTAATATAAAAAATACCAGGCATTTTACGTGAGGACGGAACATACATTTATGTGCCGCGTATGGCACATACCTGAGACAGACCTTGCATTCTGGAGGTAAGAGATGTGGCAGTACAAGAAGTTGACGATCTGTACATAAAAATCAAATGTGCTGTATTGTAAATTATACCGTTTGCGGGATAAGGACACGCCTTGTTCAAAATATCGATTGTAACTGATTGTATATCTGTTGCTAGGATACCGACCAAATACATTATGATTGTTCCGTAGAACATGGAAAGACACATTTCGGATCCTTGCATCTTCAGAATTATTCTTGAAAACTGTCAAGATTTTAAAATCTAGGAAGAAAAACAGAGCGATCCACCTTGAAGTATTACGTTGTGATGTGATTTTGTAACTTGAGTCTAGGCCTCCTTGTTTGGTTAGAAATCTCTTGCATTGAACCACAATTCTAGCCTTGCCAGCACTGCGCACAGAGGTGAGGCTTATGTCGTTCATTTCCAAAGGCCGAGCTACAGTATCCAATAGCAGGCCACCCTGCTCTCACGGATTATCTCCATGCTACCGCGTTATTACTTTCCGGGCAGTGATAAATAGCAGGAGCCTCTTCATTCCAATCAGCCTTGACTCCAGCACTCAGCTGAATAATTACTTACTTGATAGGCAACCATTAAGGAGTGACCTTTATACAGAAAGAAATATGTGTTGGAGCAGAATGTGAATGTGTCACTTAACGGGATTATTGGAATTAAATTATCACAAGCCAACTAATGCACTTTATTCACATTAAATTGTTCAGAAAAATTCTCCTACATGTTTCGAACCATCGTAGGGTTCATCGTCAGGGAGTCACACGATCACTAATCACACGCATTACCACAATATGATAACAAAAGTTAGTCACAACTTAAAATGCATCTGTTGTGTTGATAAAATGTCATTAAAGCTTGTCTTATTAACATTTTAAAGCCTAGCGGTAACTTTACATACCACCAGGTTTAACATTAAAAAATTCTACGTGGTGCCCACATTGCGTTTATGTGTTTTGTACGGATCTCAGAACAAACAGCAACTTTTGCCTTATAAAACATTAAACATTTTATAACCGAAGTGGAGAGTGTTTACAGCGCGGTACGCACTGAGTCCTTATACAAAACAGATACGCTTCGCCTTTAAAGGGTTAAGTAACTAGGCTTATAAACTATTGAACATAAATCAGTGTAAGATTTTGGTATTTTTAGTTTGGTAAGTGTGAAGTACAAAAAGGTAAAATTTGCCCTAGAACAGGCCGTGAAGGCCCAGAGGAGAAGGGTGTAGCTCTTCTCTTTATTTTAAACTTTGGTGCCAGGTGTCGGTGGGTGGTTAAAGCCACCCCCGGCCATTTTACCCCTACGAAAGAGATCCAATACTCATCTTACAGGAGGCTAGGTGGGTCCCAGGGCAGGTCTAGACGGGTGCGAAAAATCTCGCCCCCCACCGGGATTCAATCCGCAGACCGTCCGGCCCGTAGCGAGTCGCTATGCTGACTACGCTATAATGTCGCATAGGGCTAATCTGACTTCCTGCGAAACTTTTGTAATCACCGTTCAGACGGCGCGGTGTTTTAAACCAGAAGGTGACTCCTACACATCGCGGTCAGGCAAATATTACTTCTGAGACTATGCCTGTTTTTTTAATAGACAGTGAATGAATAATAAACAAATACTAATTAACACCGTGAGTAATCATTTTTATTTAAAAATTTGGAACGAATGTGTCATGGTTACTTCAACATTCTGCTCCGAAATTCATCTGTGGAGTGTGAAGGAACGTTGAGGATATTTGGTCCAGTAACTGTCGTATAAAAATTTGTAACATTATTGCTGCATAGCGTTAATTGATGCCTTACCTTACATCAATTAGCTGTCTGAGTTTAGAGCTATACCAAATAAAGCCATCGATATTTATGTTGTGCGTACACAACAAGGACGAAAATTAGGAATCCACATTCTATGTTACGGATATTTACCGGACGGAATAGAACTTCATACTAGAAATATTTTTTGATTGAATTATTTAAGTCCATTCACTTTACTTTTTAAAATGTGGCTTTTTGTGAAAAATGTTGCCAGAGTGACGTCACTACATCAGATTAAAGCAAAAAGGTAGGAAATGCGTTTTAAGTTAAAAAAGATAAGTCTGAGAGCACGTGGCAATATTTCGATATATGTCTGTTTGCAAAATTAAGTGTAGATTGAATTCACAAAACGCCCGACACCCTATTCGTTCCAGAAAATTTTGTGTTACAGCTTGTTGTCTAAAAATGTAATATTTGCTTTATAAAAATATAAAAATTGATAAGCTATGTCTCTTTGCCTTTTGTTTTATACGGGCGTTATTATTGGTCTGTCACATTAGAGTAAGAACGCGAGTTCAGGGTGTTTGAGAATGCGATGCTGAGGAGGGTTTATAGGTCTGAGAGGGAGACAGCAACAGGAGGATGGAAAAATGAAGAAATAAGCGAGTTTCGTCATTCATACATATCGTAAAACATTATATGGAGATAGAATTTTGAGCGAATTATTTTTTTTCATACGTTAACAATTACATCCATGGTAACATTGCAAATGCTGACGTCATATAAGACAAATCGAAGCCCTTGGGAATATGTAATCTTGTCAGTTCTGTTCAGATGGAGATCGGAATTACTATGTAACGTTGCCTGTAACAGGTAATTAAGGAAGCCAAGTGCCTTGTGGTGTGTTTGTGTATCATAAGGTTATTACTAGCTTGATTTTTACAGTTGAATTTGGTAGTGGGCTGTTCTCTGTGCTTCTGCTGCGGGCACGGATATAAATACGTCTAAGACAAAAGCAGTTTTACGATATGCTTTTGTGAACAACGGAATGCTCTTTTAAGCCTCGTTCGGAAATTCCTGTTGCGCCAAGTACGGGGATTGGATTTGAAACTACGATAATTGGTCCCAAAGAATAAAACTGAAATCAAAGAGTATAAACTTACATGCGATTACTGCCGAGATATTATTTCAAGATCGGGTTGTCTTTTGGGTTGCATATTACTAATTGCTTCTAATTAAGAGATACATTGTGGGCCGCATTTTCGAGACAAGTAATAAATTTTAAAAGGCAAAGCTGTCCTTAAGCCCTATATACTTCGATGTAGAGGTATACAGTACAGGGCTAAAAAGGAAATATTTTACTTGTGCAAATTGATTCATCATGCCATGAAGAAGCATGGGGGTGCAGCTATAATGCCACAAAGTTTAAACCTCGGTACTAGACGGAGGCGAGGTTAGCTTCGCGCCCTGATCGCTATAACCCCAAGGAAAGGCTGTGTCCCTTTCTCATTGATTGTGAAGATGGATGTGTCCCACAGCCGGTCGGGACTTCTGGTGAGTACAGAAAACTCTGCCACTGCAGGAAATCGAATCCCGTTCTTCAGTTATTCATCTTGTAACTTCATACTTTCATACTATCGAGAGAAATTTAAGGGAATTAGAACGATAGGAGATTAGATTTAAACTTTGAGAGATATTGCCTGGATTTAAATTCCTTCAGCTGCTAAATTGCAGCCAGGCGATACTCTTGTGACATTACAGACTCATGTATCCAAACAGTGTCACGGGTATTTCTGAAACACGGACGGACTGCCTCGTGGCCACAAGCTGACCATTATAGTTACGGTGCACAGTGCCTTTTAAACGCAAATCAGCTTCTGTAATTGTATTGAGCAGGGGTTCATTAGCCAGGCAGCATCATTGTTAAATGGGGCAAAGACGGTTGAGGAAATAGCGTGCTTGTACAGTATACCGCGTTACTCTTGATGTTACTGCGGATGCAAATTCATTTTTCAGCTAAGCTGACTGGATGAATTGCATTGCACAGTCACAAAATATATTGATTTGCCTTTAGTATTACATCTCGTTTCTTGAAACATGTGCCAAATCATAGTTGTAGATTTTATTCAACTCTGCATTACGTGTGATTGTGCCGTCGTGAAGAGATACAGCGAAACTCGCTTATAAGGTCATGAAAGGGACTGAATATTTTGTGTCTTTATAACCGAGGAGTATAATGTTATGGTTAACAGTGGGTGAATTAATTAGTACACAGAATATCTGACGCTATAGAAGAGGTGTCGTATAAAGCGATGTCGTTATAACCGGGTTTGACTGTAGTTTCTCGTCGGGCGGAACTTCTGTTGCAATCCTGGTTATTTATATGGGAGATTCCCGGTGCGTAAAGTATCACAAGACCAGGACTTTTCCTCCGGTTTTTTTTTTCAAATTTTGTATACTCATCATCATTTCGCTATTGCAGTATAGTTATTTATTATCAGCAACAAAGTTGTAAGACAGCCTTGGCCTGCCAGCACATTGTCATGTTATCTGTCTCTAGTTGGAGTGTTCTGCTTCGCCCGGACATTGACTAATCAGGGAATAAAGAAGTTACGTTAAATTATCTGTTATCATTATTTGGCGAATTATTAGCTGTGTATGAGAAAATAGTACTTAATATTTGCGCCTGCTTTCATATAATGTGCTAGTTGTATAGCACTGAGAAAATCCAGTAGCAAATTTAATAAGTCACTCTTTAATGTACATCCTGATATCGACTCTAATAGAAATCCCTGTAATTTAAACATACGGAATGTCACACCATTAATATTATCCGTTTTTTTTGCATTTTTTCATGCAAAGAATGCATGCGTGTTTCAGGCCCCGCCTTCTTCTTTATGCTGGATATTTTAGTATAATTCATCGGACACGTATACTGAATTGTATCCCGTCCTAGATATTATATTGCTGAAATCGACTTCAATAAGGCCGACTTTGGTAATAGTGATTGCATTTATATGCCGCCAGATCCTGTTCTTAAATGTTCAGATACAAAACAACGGAACATAAGGAAAACTGTAAATGTTAACTACCTGTAAGTAGATTGTCGTAGTTTGACTTCAAAACAATATACCGTAAATAAAGTGAAGAATTTGATAAAAATTAGGAAGAATATTTCAGCGTAATCGATGGGCCAAATTTCGCTCAGGTTCTCTTGGAAGAAATGTTGGAGAAAGAGTAATGACATAAACTGTTATTTCTTACCTTAATGAGTCCAATGTTGGAATCGGCTCTGTGTTCCAGGCTGCATACGCTGAATTGGATATTGGGGATATCCAACCGATGAGACAGCTGACGTTGAAACGTTTGATGACGCGTGGGGACAGAGGGTAGTGTCGTCTGGCGTAAAACCTGCTGGGGGAACAAGGCCCATTTAATCGATTTAGGTGTGGATTATATAATTAGCTGTATAAATCAGAGCCCTACTTGACAAGGCATACTCCCTCAGCTGCTCGAGAAGGTTCCGGACGAAACACCTGAAGTCAGTTTCATTGTTTACAAAAGCCCGACATTGTTCCCCAAAAAATTCGAACCGTTCCGAAACTCTAAGATTTCTTAAAGTGTTCTTTTTTATACGCCAAGGCGTTAATAGCTTTCCACACTACTCCCAGTTGAGGTGACCGACGTCGGCATACCGAGGTTTCTTGTTTGTTATACGAGGTATGATTAGAAAGTTTGAGGACTAGCCGCAGGATGACACTACTGCAGTGAGTACAGAAATTTCCCGTTGAGTGGAGTCAGAGAATAACCTTGGCAGCCACTGCTGTTCAGTTCAGACTTCTGACATTCCTCGTTTTGACAGGTAACTGTATGTTGTGCCTTCCACGTTTTCCGTCTCTTCAGAAAATGGCAGACTTTAAAAACAGTGCATGTGCATCTCATTTGTTTTCAGACTTAGACACCACTGATACAGAAACCTTCTACGTGGTAAACAACTTTATTTCAGAGACGAAACGATGAGCAAAATTTATGCATTTGTTTGGTTTTTCAAGGTTAAATTTCGGAATGAGGCTGCTTAGGTTGCTGAATATTCTACCGGCAAAACGTTCATAAGTGTGGCAGTTTTGTTCAGCTTAATCCTGAACATGCAATATTTCCTTATTGACCTGGGGGAAATAAAAAGGTTATTCGGATTACATATAAGGGGAGTGATTGTAATGAGGATTTCAATTAACACATTTTGCTTACTCCATTAAAAGTGCCATATAAGCTTAAGTGCTTCATTTACTTACTTGGCACTGAATCTGAAAATTTACAAATATAGTCAATTTTATTTGGGTCATCCCGGCGTGTTAATTCAACAATATATAATTAATAATAAAAAGTCTGACACACCACTCTATGTATTTTGTAATGGCACACTATACCATTTATTCTAATATATGTGCTAAGTTGCTACATGTTTCGGCTCGGCCGAGCCATCATTAGTCTCTCTTGAGTGTTTTTACAGTTTTAAACAATATATTAGTGGATCTTCACTAATGTTTTATACTGTGTTACTAATAACTAACTAACTCCATGGAGCAGAGGCCTTCTTGAGAAGCTAACAGTTTATCAGCTAGTCAAGAAATTCCCCGCATTTTATGGAACCCGAAGGTTCATTACCGCATTCACAAGAGCCCGCCACCTGTCCCTATCCTGAGCCAGATCAATCCAGTTCATGTCCTCCCATCCCACTTCCCGAATGTCCATCTTAATATTATCCTCCCATCTACGCCTGGGTCTCCCAAGTGGTCGCCTTCCCTCGGGTCTCCCCACCAAAATCCGGTATGCACCTCTCTCCTCCCCCATACGTGCCACATGCCCCGCCCATCTCAGTCTTCTCGATTTGATTACCCGAATAATATTTGGTGATGAGTACAGGTCATTA
>BLKM01000821.1:6356-55435 GCA_013340265.1 Coptotermes formosanus
GTTCTTGCTGAAAATTATATGGGGATGGTTGTCAACGTCAAGGGAACGTGTCTTTTGTTACCACGTACCGGTACCAGCATTCGATTTACTGAAAACACTAATTACCAACATATGCACAAAGAGCTTTTTCATCAATTTTAACACACTCCTACATGTTTCGACCCTGCTGGGTCATCTTCAGGGAGAAACTTTCTGTTGTCGTTACACTAAGGTTGCACTGTATAGTTGAGCGAGAATGTGCTGTTGACTGTGTACTGCGCCGCTTTTGGAGGCGTGAACTCCTTGTAGTCTCGGCTTGTGTACAAGCCAAGACTACAAGGAGTTCACGCCTCCAAAAGCGGCGCAGTACACAGTCAACAGCACATTCTCGCTCAACTATACAGTGCAACCTTAGTGTAACGACAACAGAAAGTTTCTCCCTGAAGATGACCCAGCAGGGTCGAAACATGTAGGAGTGTGTTAAAATTGATGAAAAAGCTCTTTGTGCATATGTTGGTAATTAGTGTTTTCAGTAAATCGAATGCTGGTACCGGTACGTGGTAACAAAAGACACGTTCCCTTGACGTTGACAACCATCCCCATATAATTTTCAGCAAGAACTGGAGATATGAATGCGTATTGGGTGTATTGCTTCTACGATTTGTGTGCCTTGTATGATATCCTTGTTGTGATTTTGGGACTGACTGATTGAGTCGCAACGCATTGGCATTGCTACCGGTAGGTTTTCCGTGATAACGCCAGAGCTCTTGTAGGTGATGTCACAAACGGGGATTCCGTCGTTACCAAGTTTCCGCGAGTCACTGAGTCATAACAGGGTTGCAGTTGTTACGACGCAGATTTGGTTGTGAATGACGTCACAGCTAGTGTTCTCGTTGTTTGAGTGGTTACGAGGTTGTCATTGTTAGGATAGAGCTTGGTTTTCGAGTGACAACACAACCCGGCTTCGAATATAAGCCGCATTACCACAGTTACCGGTCGGGTTTCTGTGGTTACCAGCTTCGTAAGTTCTGTCACAACGCGGGTTTCCATCGCTATGCGACTCGCGTTATTCACACCTGTGTTCGAATTTTGACGATAGATTTTGTTGTGTGAGTGACATTACATTCACTGTTTTTATGGCTCCAATGGCTGCGAGGTTGCCTTGGTTAAAATAGAGCTTGGTTTGTGAGTGACGTCAAGATATGTGCTTGAATAGCTACTAAATTTCTATGTTTAACAAGGGCGATTATTTTCGAGTGACCTCACCACCCCTGCTTTAACCCTTTAAAGACGAAGCGTGTCTGCTTTATATAAGGACTCAGTGCGTACCGCACTGTAAACAGTCTTCACTTCGGTTATAAAAACAAATCTCTTGAGGTTTTATAAGGCAAAAGTTGCTGTTTGTTCTGAGACCCACACAAAAGACATAAACGCCATGTGAGCACCACGTAGAATTTTTAATGTTAAACCTGGTGGTATGTAAAGTTACCGCTAGGCTTTAAAATGTTAATCTATGTATTCAATTTATTATACCATCCCAATGCATATTGTTAGTTACATATGAGTATTAAAAACGTAGCTCCGACATTTTTGATAAAAGAGTGTCCTCTTCAGGGAGTGCAATGTGGCAGGGTTTAAACCAATTGCCAGTGATAGGCTATTATTTATGTGGTTCCACAGTCTGCAGTAGGCTCCACTGTTGAAGTCATTTGTGTATAAAAGTACAAATTTTACTGTTTTTAAAATCTTATAGTTAAAACCGAATGCCCCGATTTAACAACCTAAAAACAACCCACACTTTAATGTTTACACTAGAGCCACATGATAGGCGAGATGGGTAAGTGCTTCAGTGTTACGTTTGCCACGGTATATGAGGGAACTCTGTCTAATAAGCAGTATGTAAATGCCGACTGGGTGTCGGATCAATACAGTTAGTATAGGGAATATGTGACGAACTTGCTGACGAGGGGATCAGTGTTTGATTCCCAGCAGGGTCGGGGACTTTTTGATCACCCTTCAGATCACTTCTAGCTCCCACCTAATAACCTATTTAGATACCAAAAATAACTTTCTCCAAGGTAAAGTAGACAGG
Source organism: Coptotermes formosanus (assembly GCA_013340265.1). Lineage (NCBI taxonomy): Eukaryota > Metazoa > Arthropoda > Insecta > Blattodea > Rhinotermitidae > Coptotermes > Coptotermes formosanus. The sequence continues at coordinate 8,428 of BLKM01000821.1, forward strand.
TCAAAGGTGATAATCCAAACAAAAAGGGATACCCTGGTCCTCCAGATTGGGGGTTGGGCGGGGGGCTAACGAGCCAATCCCTTAAAAAATGTTCTGTTGAGAAGCTTCCAAAGTTGGAAACCGAATGGAAAATTTTAGAAGAGGCTAAGGTCCACCAAGGACTGTAATGCCGGAAGAAGAAGGGAAAAGACCCGGGGTTTGAAGTAGAACCCTTGCGTCCATAAAGGTTTAAGAATGTGTGGAGCTGTATTCCCATTCCCCCACACGTGTTCATGGTGGGGCCAGCTTGCAATTCTACTTCAAATAGGCCGGTGCACACTTACAAACAAAATTAGAAAAATACACTGGAATTCTCTGTGTTTCGGGTGTAATATCTCGTTTTCGGAATATTTCTGTTTCTCATCTTTCCTTTCCTTTCCTTCTTTTCGTGAGTTTTTTGCTGTTGTGGCTAAGTGCCTTCATACGAGTACACTCAGTTCCTTAAAATATACCGCCATCACTCTACGTAGCTTCCATTTCATCGTTGGCAACCTGCCTTATTCCTTCTTCCAGTGGCGCAACAGCCCCCAGTGGGGCCACGGCCTCCTCATTATTGAGGCGTCACGATCACAGACACGCACCACTGGGTAGGACTCCTCTGGACGAGGGATCAGACCGACGCAGAGATCTCTACCTGACAACACATAACACTCACAATAGACAGACATGCATGCCCCCGGCGGGATTCGAACCCACAATCCCAGCAAGCGAGCGGATGAAGACCGAAGCCTTAGACAGCGCGGCCACCGGGATTGGCCCCCATATAACGTACGTATTTCAAACACTGTAGTTAAATAAATGAAGAGATTTTCTACAATTTTCGTTCAATATCTGTTGATTGGCACGTTATTTAATATTTTAAAGCCTAGCTGGTGACTTTACATACGACCAGGTTTAACATTAAAAAATTCAACGTGGTGCCCACATTGCGTTTATGTGTTTTGTACGGATCTCAGAACAAACAGCAACTTTTGCCTTATAAAACATTAAGAGACTGGTTTTTATAACCGAAGTGGAGAGTGTTTACAGCGCGGTACGCACTGAGTCCTTATATAAAACAGATACGCTTCGTTTTTAAAGGGTTAAAGAACTGCCGGCCACACAGTTCGTTTGGGAGAGGCGAAAGCGATTCTGGAAGTCAGCTTATGCTTAATTGAAACGCGCGGATGTCAGCGCTAAATGAATCGTGTGCAGTAAAGCATGCATTGAAGTGCGGTTTTGGGACGCGTATTCGATCTTCGAAGCTACTAAAGTCGAGCTCGGTTATAACGCCATGAAAGGGACCGAATATTTTGTGTCGTTATAAACGAGTGTTGCTATAACCGCAGAGTGTAATGTTATGGTTAACAGTGAGGAATTAATTAGTACTACAGGATATCTGACGCTGTATAGGATGTGTCACATGAACCAATGTCGTTATACTGTATTCGACTGTTCGACTGTATTCGTATACGAAAGAATGTAAGACAATGATGTACAAGGTAGAGTGTGTATATGTCCCAAGCCAGACATTAGAGCTGGTGGTGAACGTAGATGTTAAAGCATAGTAGAATATTCCTCCAGGTTTACCGACCTGGCAGCATTCACCACTGTTTTTAACGGCCTCTGAATTGTGGAAAATTGACTATGAATGAAAATTAAGAAGGAATTCACGGTCTTACCTGCTGGTACATTGCCAACTCTGTCTTGGGCACAATTACAGTACCATCTGACCTGAATTGTGGAGAGATGGAAGCTACTTGGCAGAGAAAGTGCACTTGTTTGCAGATTGTCGTAGAACAAACTTGTAGTAATGTCGACACGACGTCTGCCTGCGGATGCAAATCCGTTCTCTAACTTTGTTCGAAACCAGCGTCAAATCAAGTGAAGCGTTCGCTGTATTCCTTTTAGATAAAAAGATGGATTTAAAATACAGAGGTACAGAATTCCCGAATATGTTATCTGAGATTTTAGGCCCACTTCACTGTATACGGAAAGGTTTGGAATTTATTTACTATAGATATGAAATATATAAACTTATGTATAAGTAAGTAGAAGGAAGTGCAAAAAGGTGGTTCTGTTACGTGTTTTTTGTTGTGATCTTGTCTTTGTTTCGTGCTGTTCGTGAAGCTTATTTGGAAGGGCACATTCCTGTCGATATGAGAAAGACGTGAGCCTGTCGTCTTCGACAAAACGTGTGCCGAATTACTGAAGGGAGGAATAAAGGAATGAGGGAATGAAGGACAGAAAGGAAGAAGGCAGACAGTGAGATCGAAGGAGAAACAAAGCAAGGAGGAAAGAAAGAAAGAAAGAAAGAAAGAAAGAAAGAAAGAAAGAAAGAAAGAACTGAAAATTTCCATGCCTAATAGCAGTGTGTGCTGTACTCTTGTACAAATTCGTGAGTTGTGATATGTGTCGCGTCAGGTAAAGTGGAAGGCCTTTTGCCTGTTGTGTACCCGTACGTACAGAGTGAAATGTTCATGCATGTGTTAGAAGTGAAGTGTTTCAATGTCTTTGAACCACATTGTGAGTAGGACATGCTGTGTTTATAAGAAACATTCTTCTTATATTACTTTTTCTTTAAACACGTGTCTTAATTTATAGAGATTCTATCAATAATTCACACTGTGAAGAGTCGAATTATTGGATGATGACGATAAACGAAATGGGAATTGTAGGGTAGGAAGTGGGTGTGGCCTAATGAAATATATTACATCGTAATATACCTGGAATGACTGAGGACACTCACGTAAGACCTCAGATGTTATAGTCGGTAGTGTGTCCGGGACTCGAACTGGGCACCTGCCAACTACAAGTGATAGGTGGCACCGCTTTAGCGAAATTGCTTTTTGCCCATGTTATTATATCCACGCTTCTTGTTCTGGTGGAATTTATTTGTAGTATATTTTTAATCAACGTGATATATGTATGTAGGTACATCAAATGAAGCCTGTAAAAGATTTCTGCCATCTAATTTGATGCAGATGGGTTCGTTTTTCCGGACATTGCCATATCTGCCCCACACAGTACATGCTTCTAGCTCACGCTGATGACTTGCTGTGCCTACAGCTGCACAGTACATGCTTCTAACCCATGCTGATGACTTGCTGTGCCTGCAGCTGCACACAGTACATGCTTCTAACCCATTATGATGACTTGCTCTGCCTGCAGCTGCACACAGTACGGTCTGCATACACCCTCCGTGCTTCTAATCCATGCTGGTGACTTGCTGTGCTTACAGCTGCACACAGTACGGTGTGCATACACCGTCCGTGCTTCTAATCCATGCTGATGACTTGCTGTGCTTACAGCTGCACACAGTACGGCCTGCATACACCGTCCGTGCTTCTAATCCATGCTGATGACCGGCTGTGCCTACAGCTGCACACAGCAGGGGCTCCATTTTTTAATTTTTAACGTTTTTGACTCGCCCATGAAAATAATTGTAACAAACTACTTAACTAACTGACCAACAAAGTCCATGCAGCAGCATTTTTTCTTGTAAAGCTAAGAGTTCCTCAGCTGGTCAATAAAGTCTCCGTAGTTTATGGAATCCGAGGGTTCGTTGTCTTTGTCACAAGGGTCCGTCCCTTGTGCCTCTCCTCAGCTATATTAATCCAGTCCGCGCCACATTCTAGTTTTTGGCGTTCCATTTTAATATTATTGTCCTCTCTATGCCTAGGACTTCCAAGGGGTTTCTTTCTGTCTAATTATACAACCACATAATTATAAGCTACAAGTATAACTCTATTTTCGAGCTGCGAGTTTGTATTTTTTTTAAGTTTATCGGACGAAGAAATTATTTGGTTAATAACATTAAGAATTTTTGCAACATGTTTGTGTTGGTATACGAAGAAATAATTACGCTCTCTTTTTTATTTTTTCAAAAAATGAAGGGCAAGGGAAAATAAACAGTTACTCCACTGATAGGTGAGTAATTTGTACGTCTCCAAGCTTTGATGAAGACTGAGAATGTTGCTGCGTATGACGTCTGTTTCAGTTCGGTGCTCGTGCCTTCCATTTCTCTAACGTTGTTAATCCAGTACTTTGTTAGATGAGATAACGCTTGTTCAAATGTTTTGGATTGTGGCCAATGTGAAAATCCCCGTACGGTTAGACAGTATTTCCTTCTGTTATGTTGAATGTAATTAACTTCAACTCTTCATTTTCTCTGTTCCGTGCCTGTAATTTCGTCTGATTCTGCAGAATCTGCAGGCAGGCGGGACGGTCTCTCGCCGCTATCTGGAATCTTGTTCCGCCTTAATTATACGCTCCGTTAATCACATTCTCTAATCAATGACTTACCCCTTCCCTTCTGCCCACCCCTTTTGCAGACTGTGTTATGCAATAGCGTGCTATTAGATTCACAACATTCCACTATTTGATTCTATCCAGAGTTATTTGAATCACTTTAGAACACTGTCTTCTGGGATATGACGCCGTGTAGTCTGACAAAACTTAGCAGTGTTTTGCAGGAACATGCAGCCTCCTGCTGCAAGGTCATATCTATCTCATACACTTGAACACTTTTCGCATTCCCTCCCTTTCCCTATGGCGCAACAGCCCCTAATGGGCCAGGGCTTCCTCATTATCGAGGCTTCACGATCACACTCAGACACACACCACTCGGTAGGACTCCTCTGGACGAGTGATCAGTCCGACGCAGAGACCGCTACCTGACAACACACAACAATCACAAGAGACAGACATCCATGTCCCTAGCGGGGCCGGTTTGCTCCAGGGAAAGGTCTAGAACCCTTTGTATAATGGGGTGGTTGGGCCTTAGGGTGAGTCTGGAAGGGTACGGAAAATCTCGCCCTCCTGGGGTTCGAACTCCAGATTGTTTGGGTCAAATAGCATGTGAATATCATGGCTAGGCTAGTGAATATGTAATAATCAACCCCTAAAGTCGGCAGTAAACCTTATGGTCTATTTCCTTACCAAACACAAGTTAAAGGCGATAAGGGATGCTGCGCTGTATGCATGTAGTCATTAGTGTACTAGGAAACGCGTAAATAAACAGCATCACCCATACTTCTGCAGCATGGGAGTGAGAATGACAAAAAGCGAGAGTGGTCAAATCATTTCTCTGAACCGCCACACCGCGCAGCCGTTCTGTCGGATACCAAGACCCAGCACAAAGGCACTGCCCCGTTCTGAAGACGGAGACGTCAGGCTTAATCGAAACGCTGACGCCTCTTCGACAGATCAGTGTTACTGAGTTACTCAGCGTTAGGAAATAACGAGTCTAAATTGCGTCCAGATTTACGAGAAATTGGCCCGAATTCCTGAAATTAAGGACTGTTATATCGGTTTATACGACACTTCGTCTATAGCGTCAGATATGGTGGTACAAATTAATTCTTTACTGTTAAAAATAACATTATAATCCTTGGTTAGAACAACACTCGCTTATAACGACATCGGTTTATACGACACTTCGTCTATAGCGTGAGATATGGCGGTACAAATTAATTCTTTACTGTTAAACATAACATTATAATCCTTGGTTAGAACAACACTCGTTTATAACGACATCGGTTTATACGACACTTCGTCTGTAGCGTCAGATATGGCGGTACAAATTAATTCTTTACTGTTAAAAATAACATTATAATCCTTGGTTAGAACAACACTCGCTTATAACGACACAAAGTCTTCAGTCCCTTTCATGAGGTTACAACCGAGTTAGACTGTGTTGGCAATCAGTGAGAGTATTTGGTATGAATAACACAAAACGTATAACAACCAAACTGCAAGTCTTTATGAATAAACGCTTAAGGAAAATATTTAGAATTTACTGGCCCGTCCAGATAACGAACAAAGAGCTGTGGAAGCGCTCGAAACAACTCAGGATAGATTTGCAGATTAGGAAACGCAAGTGGGGATGGCTGCGCCATACACTGCGAAAGCCGTCTAATACCATAGCCAGGCAAGCCTTGGAGTGGAATACTGAATGCCCACGGGGCAGGGGAAGACCGAGGAGCCCATGGCGAAGAACGCTGCTTGAAGAAGCTTAAAGGAGTGTAATAAGTCTTGGGTGGAATCAAAGCTGATGCCAAGAATAGAGTTAGATTGAGGATTCTTGTGGAAGCCCTATGTTGCGCAGCGGAATGATGGGATATAATAATAATAATAATAATAATAATATAATTTGGTATGAATAAGTTTATTGTGCGCCTGCTGTTAAGAAAGTTTCTGTAAGTTGTTGGAATTCTCTCCATTTTTTAGTTTGCGTCGCAGATATTTAATTCTGCCAAACTGCATGAAAGTCATGCTTAACACACCGTAACGAAAATTTCTACTTGCGGTCTTTGTTTGTCGAAATATTTTGCATTAAAAAAAGGATTCCGTTACATGATTATTGATTACATATATAACTCATATAACTCTATGATTGCCGATCCCAGTGGCCGCGCGGTCTAAGGCGTAGGTCTGCAACCGAGCGCTTGCTGGGATCGTGGGTTCGAATCCCACCGGGGGCATGAATTTTTTTCTCTTGTACAGTGTTTGTGTTGTCAGGTAGAGGTCTCTACAACGGGCCGATCCCTTGTTCAGAGGAGTCCTACCGACTGTAGTGTTTGTCTGAGTGTGATCAAGTGAAAATAAGAACCCTCTACACCTTTGGAAACAAGTAGGAAGACGAGGGAAGGACTACGAAACGAAACTTTATGATTTTTTTATGATCGTAGTGCCTTATTTAATTATTTATATATTAAAATTTATCTATTTAACGTTCAAAACAGAGGGGGAATTGTGTCTTTATTTTGGAGACCAATATTAACGCAGGATAGATTAAAAAATACTGTTTATTGCAAGAAAAATAGATCCACTGTGTGATGTCAGTGTTTTTGGGTTTAAAACCTGCTCTTTAAAATGCTACATATGTACTTACAGGTGTGGTTAATTAACCCCTAGTAATATTATGTGCATAGGATTTTATTTTACACATTTATCTGTTTTAAAGTCATTTTATCCTTATATCATATTCTGTCTTCTTATACAATTATTTTATATTGTATAAAAGATTTTACACATGTAAAGCAGAGGGCGCTCCCCTCTGATTATGCAGAGCCCATTTTGTTCTTGGATGCGAAGAGCCTGAAGATGGCTTCATAAAAGCCGAAACCTGGTAGCTCTGAAATAAAATCAAATTAAGAGGAAGTTGGCTGTGACTGATCATTTCTTCGAGAAAGAATCCTGTATAAAATTGGTTTACTATTTTGTTTGTGTGATATGACTTTCCAAAACTGTCCGATTGTAATACGTTGTGGTCTGAGGCTATTTAATAACTGTAACAGAGCAGCCAGTCACTGATGTAGTATTTTTCCACGACTGACAAACGAAATAATGGCCTATAACCATTTTGTAGTGTTTTATGCATTGTGCATACGAAATTTCAATTTTAGAGACTTTATATTCATAGCTTCACGTGAATAATAAATAATGGCTGAAAGTTTTTGTGAGCTTTGGTTTTTAAATGCGATTCTTGTCGATTATTTTGCCCTTTCTCTTCACTCATTTTGTACTTGGTGCGAGCAAAAAGTATCCGGATTAGGCGACTACAACACTTTGAGGCTGATCGTAGTTACGGTTTGGGATTGTCTCTTTCGAGGTTAACACATGGTGTCCTGCTCCTCTTCCACTGCTGGGAGCATCTCTGGAACTCCCTTTACGTGGTTCTGCCCAGTACCGCCTGATATTCGGCTTGGATCTGCACAATATTTTAGAATCTTCATTCATTTAACTGTTTTTTTTTATGTAGAAGGGAAATTACTGGCCTTCTTGCCATGACTTTGGAGGTCGGTTTTGTTTCTGATCGTCGCTTAGCAGACGGGGCACAAATTTTGTTGCAGTCTACCCCATGTTTACAGCTTCGGTTTAAAATGGGCCTGCGTGGACTATACGATAAGCCTAGAATAAGAAATATGTCATTACTCATACCGCGCCTCCTCTTATGGTTGACGTAACCTACGTATTGCACATTTAATTACTGTAATTTAATTACTTTACGATACTAACACAAAGACTGAGGGTGTTCGAGAATAGGGTGCTGGGGAGGATATTTGGGCCTAAGAGGGACGAGGCGACAGGGGAGTGGAGAAGACTACATAACGAGGAACTTAATGACCTGTACTCATCACCAAATATCATTCGGGTAATCAAATCGAGAAGAATGAGATGGGCGGGGCATGTAGCACGTATTGGGGAAAAGAGAGGTGCATACAGGGTTTTGGTGGGGAGACCTGAGGGAAGGCGACCACTTGGGAGACCGAGGCGTAGATGGGAGGATAATATTAAAATAGATCTTCAAGACGTGGGATGGGGCGTGGACTGGATTGAGCTGGCTCAGGATAGGGACAGGTGGCGGGCTTTTGTGAAGGCGGTGATGAACCTCCGGGTTCCCTAAATTCGGGTAATTTCTTGACTAGCTGAGAAACTGTTAGCTTCTCAAGAAGGCCTCTGCTCGATGGAGTTAGTTAGTTACAATACTAACATGAAATTTAAAAATTCTCAAGCGAAGTTGGGCAACTTTGAAACGTGAATACCACTGACGTCTTGGTGTTTCACTCATTGCGCTATTTCTAAGGACTATTTAGACCATTTTATAGGCCACAGAAGCTCTTTTTCGGAGTCTAATACAGAACTTGATACAAATTCTCTTTTCGTGAGAACTGCAACGATCGCAGAACGCAATCCAAATATTTGCACAAAAACGCAACGTTCTCTTACAGCCACACTCGCCACACTAATTTACAATAAATCAACTCAGCGGCACCTAGCAGCCCTCATCTGTATTTTATCCCTTTAGTGTTTCTTGCAGCCAGAACGGAAACTTTTGATTCGCACCTGATATTTGAATTCTGTTGTTCACATCGCAAATTAATTGCAGAAATTCTGTATCATGAATAGTGATAAATTCTATTGCTTTTGAATCTGATGACCATCACAGAGAGGTTTACTGGACTGCACAGTTCCTGAGCAAAATAAAATGATATATCTGCTGTAGATCCTCCAAAATCAAATTTGATTGAAGGTAAACAAGTGGATTTTGAGATAGAAGATGCAAACGGATTGACAAGTGGAGGGACCCGGTCACTCATATTGCCATTAGAAGATCTCTGTGTTGGCTTCAAATGAAAAATTAACGAGAATCGAAGTCTGAGGCAATCAAAGTTAATGTCCGTGTCTGTACTGTACAGGTTGAGTATGCAGTGCATATAGATATAGATAGCGTGATTCCAAAAAAGGCAGAAACATTTCTATACGTTATTTGGTACTTTATTCTAGCAGTAATGTAATATTCGCTGCGCAGATACGAAAATCATAGAATGATCACGGCAGTTATACAGGGTGTGCCAGGAGGAATGTACGGCGCTTGGGAGATTATTTCTTATGTAAAATTACATAGATGTAAACGAAAATACATATATCCGAAATTCAGTGCTTAAGGAGACATGACGAGACGAAATTTAAAAAATGACAGCTGTTGTATATCTATTGATTACCAAATATGTATTACAAAAACGTGGAATTTTTAGACTCTGTGAGCTTAATACCTGTACGTAATATATAATTAACCTTTTAAAGCCTAGCGGTAACTTTACATACCACCAGGTTTAACATTAAAGAATTCTACGTGGTGCCCACATTGCGTTTATATGTTTTGTACGGATCTCAGAACAAACAGCAATTTTGCCTTATAAAACATTAAGAGATTGGTCTTTATAACCGAAGTGGAGAGTGTTTACAGCGCGGTAGGCACTGAGACCTTATATAAAACCGATAGGCTTCGTCTTGAAAGGCTTAATGGTTGAGTGACGTAAAGACATTAATTAAGCTGGAAAAATTCTACTAGTTTAGTAAAAGCACCCTTAGGTTTCCAAGCACTTTACGTATCACACTCCCTTCCGTATGGCTTGGCTTGGCTGGGGCATCTGCTCAAGGATGTACCTGCGCAGTGTCCGGTTAAAAAGAAATCTTCACGCTTCTGGGATGCTACACAGCGTTGATTGGTAGTTACTGACGTTTCGGGACAGCTTATCGGTCACATCTTCAAGGGTCAATTAGTCCAGTCTTTGACTGCTTGCTGGACTACTTGACTCTTGAAGGTGGGACCGACAGGCTGTCCCTAAATGTCAGTAACTAACAAGCAGTAAACTTTGTGTAACACCTCAGAAGCGGTAAAACTTTATTTTCACGGCAGCAGAAACCTGAAATTACGGATAACATGTCATGTTAGACAGGTGCAACAGGTAGAATAACATTTTTCTTGCGGCATTATCTACGTAACCTTTCAGCTTCGGATAGAGGTATGTTTGGTTATATCGATGTAAGAAACGTTCTCCCGTATCATTGAACTTTTCCTCGGTACACCCTGTGTAATAGGATTAATTTTCCGGTCATCAAGATGTTAGCCCAGCAGCAGACCGAAGTGTAAGAAGCTTCCCATATTATGATTCTGTGCCGATCCCAGTGGCCGCGTGGGTCTGCGGCTACTCGTTTGCTGGGATTGCGGGTTCGAATTTCGCCGGGTACATGGATGTCTGTCTCTTGTGATTGTTGTGTGTTGTCAGGTAGAGGTCTCTACGTCGGACTGATCACTTGTCCAGAGGAGTCCTACCTAGAGTGGTGTGTCTGAGTGTGATCGTGAAGCCTCGGCAATGAGGAGGCCCTGGCCCACTGGGGGCTGTTGGGCCATTGAAAAAAAAATTATGAGTGTTTAATGGCCTTGGTAATTGATTTGTTAGTAGATGGCAGCAGTGTCAAGCGAAATAAGGCACTAAACTAGAAAGAAATTTGTAACATAGGCTTGTGTTTTTAACCCTTTAAGACGAAACGTATCTGTTTTATATAGGGACTCAGTGCGTACCTCGCTGTAAACACTCTCCACTTCGGTTATAAAAACCAGTCTCTTAATATTTTATAAGGCAAAAGTTGCTGTTTGTTCTGAGATCCGTACAAAACACATAAACGCATTGTGGGCACCACGTAGAATTTTTTAATGTTAAACCTGGTGGTATGTAAAGTTACCGCTAGACTTTAAAAGGTTAATGGATCGCCTGTTCCAATATTTCCCAACCTCTGCAGCAACAGCTGTTGATATTCCCATTGCTTGAGTTTGGTTTTTTTTCACAGGTCTTTGTATTCAGTTTCCTACAATTTCTCAGCAGGCCTGTAAAACACGAGGAGCATACGTGCCGTCTAAAACCGTACAAACTTGCGTCTATTCTCTTGAAAATATTTCGCTGTTGTTTTCCGATTACAAAACCTGAAATTTGTGCCATAAATAATTCCTTATGACTAAACATTTGTTAAGAACTATAGCGAGTGACTTTCATACAGGCATAGAATATGAAGAAAAGCAAAGTGACGTACCTATGCTCTTCAACTGGAGGAAGTTTGCGCAATACATCTGCGCAACACAAACACGGTGATTCTCGGCAAGTCTGTGACAATGGATGAGTCATTACACACCGCACCTCTGTTGGCCTCAGTAGCGTGTATTGTGAAGCACTTGTGTACTAGCATTGACTCGCATATGAAGTGACTCATATGAATAAGCATACAGACAGATATATTAGAGACTGTCTTTTGGAGACAATCCCAGTCATTCTGCAGTCTGTCTAACGACAGGTCCATAGCCTATTCCAAAGCGAGTTCTGCACACAGTGCGATCTAGTGCTTCCTCTTTCAATTTCCAGTATGTTCTCTTTCCCTTAATGTCATTCAGCAGCTGCTTACGTCTTGTTCCTCGTCTTCCCGTCACTTCTATCCTTCCTTCAATAACATGTTTTAGTAGGCAGTTCCTACACAAGATGTGACCAATCCAGTTATCCTTCCTTATTTTTACTGTATGTAGGATATTCCTGTCCTCCTTGAGTCTATGTAATACTTCTTCATTTCTCACACGATCGGTCAAACTGATCTTCTCCATCCTTCTCCAGCACCACATTTCAAAACTTTCCAGGTATTTCTGATCTACTTTCCGAAGTGTCCGAGTTTCGGCAACATACAAAGCTATGTTCCAAATGTAGCTATCCAAAGACAGTCTATGAATATTTAACATATCGTTTCTTAAAATAGAGGAATAAAAACTGCCCTGTCAGTAACAACCGGTCATCTGCAGCAGAAACAACTGTCCAAGAAATGCAAGAAGGAAGCCTTTCTTCTTGGACTGTTTGACCCTTGAAGATGGAATCGATACGTTGTGCCGAAACGTCGGTACAGAACTACCACATTCAACGCTCCATAATATGAGAGACGAGCACAGATCTCATCCGAGAAAATCAACCATAATAAAATACGACATATGTTTTCTTTTTACAGTATGTATATCCGTGACATAAATAGTCGAATTTTAGAAGCCGTCTCGCAGAAGACGGCTAGTCCGGTCTGTGCCGCTGTCAAAACCAGTTGCGGCACGAGATGTCTCACTATGCCAACCACAAGCAATGAGGCCGGGTGGCAAAACTTCTTATTCGTAACTTTAAAAGCTTCGTCCCCAGTCAGCGAAATGTTCTGCATGTCTGGTCTATGCGTTGTGACTGAACCTGTCCCTGTCTAGGTCCTCAGCATAAGTTACCAGTAGGTTCCTGAAATGCCAGCCAATGTCCGTGCATTCCAAGCGCCACCTAGAAATAAGACAGACACAGCTAAATACCATCAAGTGCAAATTATACCAACATATACACTGTTATTAGTTATTATGTTCTTATACTATAATATTATGCTTCAACATATTTCGACTCCTGTTGGAGGGAAGATGACCCCAACAGGAGTCGAAACATTCCTCTTTCTTTCTTGGTCCTTCCCTCTTCTACCTACTTGTTCGCAGCAGGTGTCGAGGGCTTTTGTAGTTTCATTTGATCACACTCAGACAGACACACCACAGTCGGTAGGACTCCTCTGGACGAGGGATCAGCCCGTCGCAGAGACCTCTACCTAACAAAATAAACACTCATAAGAGAAAAAAAATCCATGCCCCCGGTGGGTTTCGAACCGACGATCCCAGCAAGCACTCGGCCGCAGACCTACGCCTTAGACCGCGCGGCCACTGGGATCGGTGTGCCGAAACATGTTGCAGCATAATATTGTAATACAAGAATATACTAACTAATAACAGTGAATCCGTTGGTATAATTTGTACTTGACTGTAACCATGCTCGGTATGAGTAACGGAAGGCTCAGTACGTATTTACCGTGCTTAGTCAATAGGCAACGTTAATGCTTCGGAGTTGTTCTTCTACGTTAAATTTATCGTTTCCTTGCCCTTATTCCTACGTTACAATTAATGTTTCACTGCACATAAACCCGGCAATTAAGATGCCTTTAGTCTAATTTTAATACGGTGTTTTCGAGACGTTAACCTATAATTGGCACACAATTTACACATCACTATTAAAACTGCACCAGTCCCAGTGGCCGCGCCGTCTGAGGCGTAGGTCTGCGGCCGAGCGCTTGCTGGGATCGTGGGTTCGAATCCCACCGGGGGCATGGCTGTTTGTCTTGTACAGTGTTTGTGTTGTCAGGTAGAGGTCTCTGCGAGGGGCCGATCCCTCGTCCAGAGGAGTCCTACCGACTGTGGTGTGTGTCTGAGTGTGATCAAGTGAAAATAAAACAACCTCGACACCTACTGTGAAAAGGTAGGTAGAAGAGGGAAGGACTAAGTAAAGTAAAGTAAAGTAAAGTAAGTACTAGAATTGCAACTAATTGAATTTATAGCATTACGCGATGAAGTACAGACTAACAAATTCCGTGAAGCGCATTCGTCCTTGAAGAACGGTCTGTCAGATAGTCAAGGATAATTAAGGATTTGATTACTGTTTTTGCGAGAGTTCTGGGGCAGGCGAATAAAGTCCACATTTTCACATCGTATTTTTAAATCGCCAGTCCTGGTGGCCATGTGGGCTAAGGCGTAGATCTGCAGCCGCTCGATTGTTGGGATTGCGGGTTCGAATCCCGATGAGGGCATGGATGTTTGACTCTTGTGTTTGTTTGGTGTTGTGTAGGCAGCGGCCTCTGCGACCGGCTTACCATTCGTCCAGAAGGGTCCTACCGGCTGTGTGTGTGTGTGTGTGTGTGTGTGTTTGTGTGTGTGTGACTAATTGTGTGTGATCTAGAAACCTCAACAATGAGGAGACCTAGGCTCTAGTTTGGCTGTTAAGCCACAGGAAGAAAATTAAGATTGGTTTTATTACCATCCCGTTTTAAATCTACTTACTAATTTTTTTTTTTTTTTGCATTTATTCTTCCCGACCTTAATTTCCGCGAATTTCTCATTCCTCCCTGCTGTCACATGCCATCACCAGCTTGTCCTTCTTAGTCCCTTAAAGCCCAGTGGTTACTTTATGTGCCACCACGTTTAACATTAAAAAATTCAGCGTTCTGCCAACACACTTTATTTATGTTTTTCTATGGCTCTCAGAAGAAGCAGTGATGATTTGCCTATATTGGGTGGAGTATTTAAAGAAAGATAGAAGGAAGGACATAAGTAATGCGAAGACGAGGAAGAAGACGTAAGCAGTCACTGGATGACCTAAAGGAAAAAGAGAGGATGCTGTAAATTGAAAGAGGAAGCACTAGATCGCACTGTCTGTAGAACTCGCTTTTGGAAGGGGCTAGGGGCTTGTCGTATGACAGTCCACAGAATGGATGGATGAATGAATGAATGAATGAATTGATGGATGGATGGATGGATGAACGAATGAATGAATGGATGGATGAATGACAGGGTCAAGCAGTCCATGAAAATCTCTGACTTCAGGTCAATAGATGAATTAATAACCTTATACACTTCCGCCTTCTCACGTGAGTGTGCATGAAGATCGCTGTCCTTGCATGTGACGCGATCTAATATTGTAGCCGCTGACCGTCGTTTCGGAGGAACTTACTGCCTCCATCTTCAGAACTACATAAATAACTAACAAACCACATAACCTCACAGCCCAGAAGGCAATATTTTTCGTAGTTGTTCCTGTTTTGTGGTTGAGAAGTTTTAAAGCCCAAGACGCTGCTTCGCCTAATGGCCTATGGTGCTCTATTAACCTTTTAAAGCCTAGCGGTAACTTTACGTACCGCCAGGTTTAACATTAAAAAATTCTACGTGGTGCCCACATTGCGTTTATGTGTTTTGTACGGATCTCAGAATAAACAGCAACTTTTGCCTTATAAAACATTAAGAGACTGGTTTTTATAACCGAAGTGGAAAGTGTTTACAGCGCGGTACGCACTGAGTCCTTATATAGAACAGATACTCTTTGTCTTTAAAGGGTTAAATTTACTTGTTCAGCCATTTTACAATGTATTGTACCTCATCTTTGGGGCTGGAAGCCGTTTCTTCTCACACTGATCACTGTCTGTCTTTTTATGAAAGACCTCCACGTAGAAGATAGAGGGTAACGGAAAAGTGACTTAACACTGTAGGCAACATGTTAATTGAACCTTACTGACACAATACGTACACCGATTTTCTATTTGGAATTTTCAAAATATCTCGTTCCTAGATTGCCACATTTTCTAATTCTTTCACCCCTGAAGCGTTGGCAAACGAGCAAAACACGACGGGATTATTGTGTGTATAGTTTTTATGTTGTTAAACACCCAGCGTCTAGTAACTTCTGCATCACCCTGTACATAACAACGATTAACCGAAAGGTAGGCATAATAAATAAAGACAACTGTAAATATGACGCCCTGTTTACATTATTGCTTATGGGTCATTTGTGTTCGAGTGGCACTCTTTCTCCTAACACGAACACACCTGTCTCCTTTAAGGTAGAGGTAAAGGTCACCCCGCAACATGTCAGTGCAGGCATAGAAGGGAGGTCGAGGTATAGCTCTACCCATTTTCAACCTCGCTCCTAGAAGGGTTAGTAGACAACACCAAAATCCGGCGGCTTTACCACCGGGAAACAATCGCGGTTCCCATTGTAGAGGACGCTGAGTGGGCCCCAGGGTCGGTGTGGACGTGTGTGGAGAATAATAAATCTGTGTGCGCCAAGGTTCGAACCCCGGACCCTTCAGTCCTTAGCGAGTAGCTCTCCCGTCCCATCCGCTCCCTTAAGGGGAACTAAATGAAGGTAGACTGAAGCGTGCGCCGGGAGAAGACGGGGACACGCGGTGGGGCACTTGGTTGAAGCACTGCGCTACAAGCCGAAAGGTCGCGGGTTCGATTCCCGATGACACCACTGGCATTTTTCATTGAATCAATCCTTCTGGCCGCACTATGGCCCTGGGGTCGACTCAGCCTCTAAAAGAAATGAGTACCAGGACCCTCAACCTCCTGGATCACTCAGCGCCTCTCCAGGTCTGTACCAGAATTGCTTTGCCTTTACTTACCAGAGTAACAGAATATGCCTTTCCCTAAGGACAGACTGAAGTCTTGTATCCTTTATTCCATATTCTTTGTTTGCTTGAGGAACTAGGTCACTGATTGTAAAGGGCAGCTCTCATATGTAGGTGATGGAAGTTGAAATGCGATCATCCTTATCAGGCCGTCTGTATTAAACACTCCGTTGGCCCTTCAAGTCATGAAAATCCCTAACCTCCATATTCCTGCTGTTGTCAAGAAGACGCCCTGAAAGCAGTCGGTTTCCATATTAAAATGTTCAGACGCAAAATCCCATCTTATTAACCATCCACGTTTCCCGATCTTTTTATGAGTAATAGGGAGATCTGATACACCAGCTCCTTCTTCTTATTAAATTTTCGCTGCATGTTCATAGCAGATACATTCCTACATTCCTTTCGTCCTGTAAATTCTTAACGCCTTCATAAGATTCAGTAACAAGTTCTTTAATTAAAATTTTTATTTAGTTACAGAGTGTGTTATAAAGCTCATTATAGTACTGCTGGAAAATCTGTATCAGCGTCTGTTCCCTTGATGTAACTTTAACGCTTTAAAGACGAACCGTATCTGTTTTATATAAGGACTCAGTGCGTACCGCGCTGTGAACACTCTCCACTTTGGTTGTAAAAACCAATCTCTTAATGTTTTATAAGGCAAAAGTTGCTGTTTGTTCTGAGATCCGTACAAAACACATCAACGCAATGTGGGCACCACGTAGAATTTTTTAATGTTGAACCTGGTGGTACGTAAAGTTACCGCTAGGCTTTAAAAGGTTAAAGACGAAGCGTGTCTGTTTTATGTAAGGACTCAGTGCGTACCGCGCTGTAAACACTCTCCACTTCGGTTATAAAAACCAATCTCCTAATGTTTTATAAGACAAAAGTTGCTGTTTGTTCTGAGATCCGTACAAAACACATAAACGCAATGTGGGCACCACGTAGAATTTTTTAATGTTGAACCTGGTGGTATGTAAAGTTACCGCTAGGCTTTAAAAGGTTAAAGACGAAGCGTATCTGTTTTATATAAGGACTCAGTGCGTACCGCGCTGTAAACACTCTCCACTTCGGTTATAAAAACCAGTCTCTTAATGTTTTATAAGGCAAAAGTTGCTGTTTGTTCTGAGATCCGTACAAAACACATAAACGCAATGTGGGCACCACGTAGAATTTTTTAATGTTAAACCTGGTGGTATGTAAAGTTACCGCTAGGCTTTAAAAGGTTAAACAGCCTTACAGGAATTTGTTTAAAACAGCTGATAGGCACAAGTAACGTTTTGGATTTTAATTTGTCGGGTAAGTGGTTCGAATACCGACTGCGTCACTGAAATGTAGGCTAAATAGTACTAAAAGACTTCTTCTTCTTCTTCTGCTGCTGCTGCGGCCGCTGCTGCTGACACTACAACAGCTTGTGGCTTTTCGTGTTCTCCACTAATTCATACCAGGTTTTCTCGGTCTTTGACGAGATGTGTCCACTTCTTCACTTTGAATTCCTTTAAATGATTTAGCACTTTATCTTTCTATTTTCTGGACACCCTGTAGATCTCATTCCTATGGGATTCCATTCCGTAATCTTCCACACTCTTATTACTAGAAGACTAACGCCGTTTGATGGTTGTATTAGTGATTAATAATTTAAAACTCAGCAGTGTTTTCTGGACGTTTGAAAGCATGATAGTAATTAAACACGGCGCCATGTTGTTTACACTTGTAACTTGATTTTAATAAATACCCACAACATAATAATAATTAGGCTAATAATGTTAGCCGTGCCAAATATTACTCGGGTGATCAAATCGAGAAGAATTAGATGGGCGTAACATGTAGTACGTATGGGGGCAGGAGAGGTGCATACAGGAATTTGGTGGGGAGGCCTGAGAGAAGGAGACCACTTAGAAGACCCAGGCATAGATGGGAGACAATATTAAAATGGATTTTCAAGAAGTGGGGTGCGCAGCATGAACTGGATTGATGTGGCGTAGGGTAGGGACAGGTGGTCGGGCTGTTGTGAATGCGGTAATGGACTGTCTGGTTGCATAAAATCCGAGAAATTTCTTGACCAGATGAGAAACTGTTAGGTTCTCGGGAAGGACTTTTCTCGATTGAGTTAGTTCAGTTCAATGTGCATGACGGTAGTAAATAAATAAATATATATATAGATAAATGTAACTGCTAACCTATGAAAATTCGTGTACAAAAAGCAAATTGACACGCTGGGAAGGATGTTTCACGAAATGTTACGAAAGAAACTGGGTTGAAGCCAAAAGGTACACAAGGTAAGAAAAATCTCGGTGATTAGGGTCGTGGGGTCTGTTGCCATATGGTCAAGCGATTTTGGTCTTGGCATCTGTTCGGACAATACAATAACCCATCTTGTGACCGACATTTGTCTTTCACCAAACTCTCTGCGCATCCTGCCTCTCCTTTGAGGGGTCACTTAATGACCATAAGGACGGTAAAAAGTTAAACTATTGGTCAGAGTTATTTCTTGGTTCTAAGCATGGCTGATTAAAACTGGCTGAAGCTACGAATCCACGGACTTACGTTTGGAAGATGTTGGCTCGAATCTCGGTTAGGACACGGAATATTCCCAGAGGGGTCTTTCATGATTTTGCTCAGGCCATCCAGGCAAATGCCGGAATAGTAGTGGCAGTCCTCGTTTAACGTTGCCCTGAACAAGGTTGTTTCGCTTTAACTTTGAAGAATCTTAGTTACCGAAATGTAGATTAACGTCGCTCGGACTAGCATTAACTTTGTTTTCCTTGTCAGCTGGCGGATATTCGTTGGCCAAACTGGTAGATATTCAATTAATTGTTATGGGGAAATATTCCATTATACATTGTTTCGCTGTACATTACCATTATCGGAAAAGGAACCCCATGTTAAACCGATCCCAGTGGCCACCCAGGGCAACACAAGAGAGCAAACATGCATTCTACCACACCCCGAATAGGGCTGGAAGTCACAACCTCAGTGTCCGAAGGGCAGGAGACAGTACATACCTTAGACTGCGAGGGTACGGTGTCTGAACTATTCAGGTCATCCTGTAGGCTTATTATTACTAGAGTCTGATTCTGTTTAAGTAGGCTAAGCGTGTAGCTCATATGCAGAAAGAACAATTGTAATATTGCTAGCAAAAACCTAAGAGGAAATGAAAGGATGTTATTAAAATGGAGTTTAGGCTAAAGCGTCAAGTCTTCTGTTATGTTGCGTTATGTCATTGGGTAAAAAGTCACCGACGTTTCGGACGATTGTTTCCTTCAACTTAAGGGTCAAGCAGTCGAAGATAAAGACATAGCGATCTTTCGAAACGTCGAACATCTCAGAAGACATGAATCTTAGTAATTCAGTCAGACCATAAGCTTTTAGAGTGAACTACCTGAGTGAAGGTGTAACGCTTGTGACGTGTATTGGCAAGGTGCCAGGTTCGAATTTTGGCAGGAATACCAGGTGACCTGAATGAGGTTGTTTGTGCTTGCCTTCAGATGCTGAGATATTCCCTTAAATTAGAGGACCTCCGCTGCTTTCTACTAACTGACTAACGAGCTAACTAAGTAACTAACTGAGGGACGTTCTTGAGAATCTAGTTGTTCATCATTTAGTCAAGGAATTTTCCGCACATTATGGACCAAGGATATTTATTGCCGTGTTCACAATGGGCACCACTACATGGCGCGTCCTGAAGTTACGTATGGAGGAACGGCCTCCAGATATGGAGGGTAGCTGCCAATAATGTATTTAACCCTTTAAAGACGAAGCCTGACTGTTTTATATAAGGACTAAGTGCGTACCGCGCTGTAAACACTCTCCACTTCGGTTATAAAAACCAATCTCTTAATGTTTTATAAGGCAAAAGTTGCTGTTTGTTCTGAGATCCGTACAAAACACATAAACGCAATGTGGGCACCACGTAGAATTTTTTAATGTTAAACCTGGTGGTATGTAAAGTCACCGCTAGGCTTTAAAAGGTTAATAAGCAGTCATGGACAGCCGACAAAGCGTGGTCCTCCAGCTGGGGGGGGGGAGACGAGGGGCTATCATCTCGTCACCTTAAATCATAACATTTTGCGAAGTAGAATACAAAGCCACGGAGCTGGACAGGTGTTCCTTTTTACTACATACAATATTTATCACATTTTTTCCTATCATTCCGCACTGTAGTCTAAGCCACTTACATTGATAAATAAATTCATTCATTCATTCATTCATTCATTCATTCATTCATTCGTTCATTCATTCATTCATTCATTCATTCATTCATCCAGTAGTGTGTCTTAAGACAGACTCATAGCCTCTTCCAAAGCGAGTTCTCCACGCAGTGCGAACTAGTGCTTCCTCTTTCAGTTTCAAATACCCTCGTTTCCTTAAGGTCATCCAGTAGCTGCTTACGTCTTCTTCTTCGTCCCTTCCTTGTATCTTTCATTCAATAACGTGTTTTAGAAGGCAGTTCCTACGCAAGATGTGACCAATCCAGTTAGCCTTCCTTCTTTTTACTGTATGTAGGATATTCCTCTCCTCCTTGACTCTACGTAATACTTCTTCATTTCTCACACGATCAGTCCAACTGATCTTCTCCATCCTTCTACAGCACCACATTTCAAAACTTTCCAAATATTTCTGATCTGCTTTTCGAAGTATCCATATTCCGGCACCATACAAAGCAATGCTCCAAATGTAGCACTTTACTCCTCTGGTCTTTAAATTTAAGTCCAATTTGCTGGTGAAAAGGGTCTTCTTGGTGTTGAAGGCTGCTTTTATATGGCAGTCCTGCATTTAATTTCACGTGTATATCTTGCATGTTTTGCTGTCATGCTACCCAAATATTTGAAATATTTCACATTATCCATCTATTTTCATCTACCATAATCTGTACTGGGGAGAGCTAGCTACATTGTCTATAAATAAACCATAATTAAAAAACACTAATCACCAACAAATGCACAAAGAGAGTTTTATCATCAGCCGTAACACACTCCTACATGTTTCGACTCTGCTGGGTCATCTTCAGGGAGAACGTTTTTGTTATCGTGACACTAAGGTTGCACTTTACAGCTGAGTGAGAATGTGCTGTTGACTGTGTACTGCGTTGTTTTTGGAGGCGTGAACTCTCTGCGGTCCCGGCCTCCACTGCAGTAGGAGTGTGTTACGATGGATGATAAAACTCTCGTTGTGCATTTGTTGGTGATTAGTGTTTTGTGTAATAGAGTGCACGGACATGGAACACATTAAAACATAATTAACCCTTTAAAGACGAATCCTATGTTTTATATGAGGACTCAGTGCGTACCGCGCTGTAAACACTCTCCACTTCGGTTATAAAAACCAATCTCTTAATGTTTTATAAGGCAAAAGTTGCTGTTTGTTCTGAGATCCGTACAAAACACATAAACGCAATGTGGGCACCACGTAGAATTTTTTAATGTTAAACCTGGTGGTACGTAAAGTTACCGCTAGGCTTTAAAAGGCTAAATAAACAAAATGAAGCTTCAGAAGTTTAGTCAGCCACTGTACCTGGACCATATCTGAGTGTGTGCATTCCAAGTTCAGTCCCAGCAGTATTTGCATTCTCACGTTGTGTTTAAATTCATTTCTGCTTGTCTCATGAACAGCTAAGGTATTGTTGGAACGTGCTCTTTATGCCATCGGAAATCGGAATTCTTCAAGTGTCGTGGCGCCATAGTAAACCATTAATAAAACATGTTAACACAATGCTGTAACGAAATGCACCACGTGTCGCTGTCATTTTTCACTCCCCCTTAGCAACACCGTAGCTACTAAGGGGAGAGATTTACAGAGAGCATTCGCTAAGGAATTAAAGCTTAAATCCACTTTCGACCCTGAAATAGAACCTTGTCCTGTCTAAGGTAGTGCATTGCTTTGTTGTTCGTATAATTCAACCTTTTAAAGCCTAGCGGTAACTTTACGTACCACCAGGTTTAACATTAAAAAATTCTACGTGGTGCCCACATTGCGTTTATGTGTTTTGTACGGATCTCAGAACCAACAGCAACGTTTGCCTTATAAAACATTAAGAGACTCGTTTTTATAACCGAAGTGGAGAGTGTTTACAGCGCGGTACGCACTGAGTCCTTATATAAAACAGATTACGTTTCGTCTTTAAAGGGTTAAAAATAAGAAAGAATACGGAAAAAAATATTTTCTTGATGCTACTTTGTACGCCTTAAATCCCACGTGAGATGGTCAGGAATTGAACTCGGGTGTCCGTGGTCAGAGACCGGCCAGTAACCGCCTCTCTCATGTTGCGAATTTTCTCTATAATTAATCGAACGACTTCAGTGACATCTGATATCAGGTCTCAACACTACAAATTTATGTAAACCCTCCTACTCATCTAGCCACATCATTACCAAGAGGGTACACCAGTGGTATTCTCAGACACAGTTTTACGCTAAATTGATGGGGCTGATCACACGAGAGAATTTAATTGCATGTGTTCGGGCGTCTGTAATTGTGTTAGGGGTCCACCCGTAATCGCTACTTCGCGTAATATTTAAAAAAAAATATTTATTATACATAGACCCTACCACCTGCTCTAACATGTCCAAAGTCAACACTTTGCCATAGAGTCTATTTACGTGATTCACGTCTTTCCCACACGGGAAGCACGTAAATGAGGAATATTAATTGGATCTTAAAAACATAAGATTGCGGGATGTTGATTGGATACATCTGGCTCCGGACAATAACCGGTGGCGGGCTTTTGTGAACGTGGTAGTCGAATTTATACAATACCAGTAGCAACAAATGAACTCAAATATATTTAAATTAGTTTATATGCACAATGAACTCCCACATGTTTCGACCAACCATGTGGCCATCTTCACGGTTGTGTAATTTTTCCTTTTGTATTTTTGTAGGACTATACTCCTACAGAAATACAAAGGACAAATTACACAATCCCTGAAGATGGCCGAAACATGTGGCAGTTCATTGTACATATAAACTAATCTCAGTAGATTTCTGTGTATTTGTTGATACTAGTACTGTACACGTTCTAGCACTGCACGGATTATGGATCATATAACAGGGTAGTTAAAATTGGTTTTCCATAATATGTGGGAGAATTTCTTGGCTAGGTGAGGACCTCTTGGCTTCTCAAGAAAGTTTCTTCTGCACAGAGATACTGTGTCTGATTCTTACCGTAAGCATCAATTATTTCTGTAAAAAAACATTAACTGATTAATCTTTCTAGTGTGGGTATAGTGGATTTTCTGTGAGGTAGGAACTAAATATTTATGTGGATACTGTTTAAGTATATGGCACGTATGGAGGAAAGGAGAGGTGCATACAGGGTTTGGTTGGAAAACCTAATGAAAATACTACTTTGAAAACGTAGACCTAGATGGCAGGGTAATATTAAAATGGATCTTCAAGAAACAGATGGGGGTATGGACTGGATTAATCTGAGTCAGTATAGGGGCAAGTGGCGGGCTGTTGTAAACACGGTAAAGAACCGTCCAGTTCCGGTAGATCTGCCCTATAACATGCCATGAAGGTGCAGAGGGGAAGCAGAAGTACAGCTAACGTTATTTTTTAACATCGACCCTAGGTGGGGGTGGGTGGTCAACACCACGCCCCGGCCACTTTACCGGTCGAATGACCCGGTAACCATTGTACAGGAGGCTGGGTGGGCCCCAGTGCCGGCCTGGACGGGTGCGGAAATTCATGTCTCTACCGGGATTTGATCCCCGGACCGTCCACCTGTTAGCGAGTCGCTATACCGACTGAGGTATCATCCGCTTCCATAAAATTCGGAGAATTTCTTGACAAGGCGGTGCAGTATTGGGTTATCAAATACGGCTGTGCTCCCTGAAGTTAGTCACTTACAAGTAGCTATTGGGTTATTATTTAGGCGTGTGCTTTAAAGTGTTAAGCAAACAATTATAATTGTGTTGTATGAAGTGCTTGCTAGGATTAAAATGAGCTGTCTATAGTGCGTCTGATTTTAAGTATTTTCCTCTGTTAAGTAAATGTCTCTGAAGAGATATATGCACATGTATAAATATGTACGTGCGGTACGCAATATCTGTCATTATACATACCTTTGTTTGTCAGCAGTACAATAGCGGGTTATCAATTCCACTATTCTATCAATAATATTGGCTTTCATTACTAAAGCAAATCTGCATTTGCAACAAGTGAGCATCATGAACAACGGTGAATAAAAAATCGTATAGAACGTATTTTGAAAAATGTGTTTACTGCATACTGGATTACAACTTTCCCACTCACTCAACGTCTAGACACAGGAATATCGATAAAAACCGAATGTTACATTAAAGTAGATATGCCATTATAAAATGTTTAAGAGCAATTCATAGAGGTTTTGGGATGAAAACATGAACTATGGAGATTACTTTGAACACCTACTCATACGTCGGAGGATAGTATTAACCTTTATCCTGCTAATGTGGAATATATGACGAGCTGCTAATAATGCCAGCACCACTAATGTGTAATATTTGGTGACCTACATTTGGCAACGCTGAAAGGAGCCTCTTTGTCTCTCTCTCTCTCTCTCTCTGCACAGTGTCTCAACTCGGCTACCAACTAGCCCTTAGGGCCTAGTTAGTAGCCGAGTAAGTGTGTGCACACAGATATGACGTAGGACGTCTTTCACGATTGTTCAGTGTTGAGACATTGTGCACAGAGAGAGAGAGAGAGACAAAGAGGCTCCTTTCAGCGTTGCCAAATGTAGGTCACCAAATATTACACATTAGTGTTGCTGGCATTATTAGCAGCTCACCATATATTCCACATTAGCAGGATAAAGGTTAAAATGGGTGTTAAAAATAAAAAAGGGAAGGGGCGTGGAATGAATTCTGCTGGCTCAGAATTGAAATAGACATAATTCCAGCTACGTGTTTCGGCTATTCAATTAGCTATCATCTGGCTGTATACAAGAAGATGACAAGAGAGGCAGAGTACGTGTAACGTAACACTGTGGCGCATTGCACAACAATTGTTGCCCTGGAAAAGCAATAGGTACCGCATATTCTTGAGTGTCTCTCTATCCTCAGTTACCCAGCACGTAAAGTGCATGCGCCGTATTGCTAACTCTACCATATCTTTCCACAGTATGTCATAAATGGTAGGATCTTCGGAAGAATTTTATTAACCCTTTAAAGACGAAGCGTGTCTGTTTTATATAAGGACTCAGTGCGTACCGCGCTGTAAACACTCTCCACTTCGGTTATAAAAACCAGTCTGTTAATGTTTTATAAGGCAAAAGTTGCTGTTTGTTCTGAGATCCGTACAAAACACATAAACGCAATGTGGGCACCACGTAGAATTTTTTAATGTTAAACCTGCTCCTATGTAAAGTTACCGCTAGGCTTTAAAAGGTTAAACGTAAAATGTGTGTTTCGATTTTCTCTAGAACTTTTGTATAAAACATTTCTCATTCTAAGAAGAATTCAGCAAGATATTAACATAAATTTACATATGTTTTCATGTAAAGTACCCGTTTTTTTGTCCGATTTTAACAAAACTTGAGTTTTTTTCGACAGATTTTCGAAAAATACTCAAATATCAAGTTTCATGAAAATCCGTCCAGTTGGAGACGAGTTACTCCATGCGGACGGACGGACGGACGGCATGACGAAGCTAATAGTCGCATCTGGAAATTCCGCGGACGTGCCTAAAAAAAGATAAAATTTACATCTGCAATCTATATTTTTTAAAGGATGAGATCTGAGTCATGTTATATTTGGATTTTGTATAATCTGTAAAGGTCACGTTTAAGAGTGAATGTTTTCAAAATATTTTCTCGTTGTTGCAGGTAAGTGACAACGCCATATCTGACTTCGGGCTTCCTAACCTTGGTGCTTTACAGGAAAGCAAGTAAGTTATCCGCAGAAGTTTGTAGTTGTATTAGGGTCTGTAAGTTATGAACATTGAGAACATGACGTGCACTTTGCTGAGTGCCGGTGCTTTGAACATCTGCATGCAACTTGCGAAATTGAGATAGTACGTAGTTGTTATGCTTCGAGGAACGATGTAAACACCCACACGGAAACTTCCATTTAATAGCAGCTAAATATTATGGGTGAATAATTCCGTTTTCTCTAATGTGACTCCGTTTTGTCTGGTACAAATTTATCAAGATTTATGAACAACATGTGACTTCGCATTCAAGATAGAAAGTTTCTCTTCTACCCTAAAAATATAGAGACAGGTATCTATGAATCATGCATAGCTTTTTACCATACTACACCGCGTTACATTCAAGTAGACTGTGTCTGATTTTCTACAGTCACTTTTTAAGAACCTCAAATCTGTGGCCTTCGCTCTTCTGGACTTGTACGCAGCGTATATTATTATTTTGTAATCGACGTTTCGGGACAACCTGTCGGTCCCATCTTCAAGGGTCAAACAGTCCAAGCTATCCCACAACTACCACCAACATTCGCCCTAATTTCTTTTACAGCTGCGCGGACTTGCTACTGCTCAGAGCAGAAAATTTTTACACGACCTGACGACGGCGCCGCAATTGAAAAGTACATAATAAGAATATTTACAATTAAAATTGAAAAATTCCAGCTGCGGGGCAACAATTCATTGTGGGCGAGAGAATTTCCTTTATTGCACCGCCGCGCACCCGCGCAGTTTAGAGGGAACCTTGACTACCACACTCAGCAGCGTAAAATCCCAGAAGAATGAAGATCACATTGACACCGCTGCGGAAGCCTGAAATGACGCAAACTCAAAGTTACGTTTTTAGGGCTGGTCGTTAGCCCTTTAAAGCATAGTGGTTACTGGACATTCCATTGGTTTATCGCTAAAAGAAACGTAATATTTCCCACGTAATATATTTTTATAGGCTTGTTCGTGTAATTCTCACAGTAAACTCCATTTACTTTCTTGAGCAACGTTAACTGATTTGTCGTTGTAATGGAGACGAAGCGTGTTTTCTGCTAGATAGGATTTGGGCTTTTAGATACTAAGTAGATTACTGTCATGTTTAAAGCGTTAGTTTATGTTAATGTTATAATGAGATCCTATAATCTTTGCACTAATTAGTGTATCTATACCATAATGATCATACGCATTCACATATAAGCCTATGGGTCAAATCCTGTCGTTATTCTGTGTCCACGTAACAAGTTACTCATTTAGTTACAGATACGTACGCTAGGTGGCACTGACCTCCTACAACAACCTGTCCGTTTGAAGAACTCGCGAGGTGCATATGCCGCCTTTGGTATTGTGTTTCTTACATCTGTCAATACAATTATCACAAGATAGGAACACCGTTTATGCTACCAAGCTGTCTTGGCGTGTGTGTTCAATGAAAGTGTGTTCTCGTAGTACTTTTCAAGACGTGAAACATACAAGCTTGAATCAACGGAAGGTTATCTTGAAATACATGCTAATGGATATGTATTATCGAACATTTCTTTTGGAATTTCAGCGGGCGTGATAATGCAGGCTGTGTCAGTAATTGTTCCCACAGCACAGGAGCTGTCGCGGCAGCTTTACCACATACGAAGCCTACATCCGCCGGGAATGTAGACTGTGTTTCCCCAGCCTCATTTCACAGAAGTGTCTCCGAGTGCCGCCCTGCGGCTTCCGAGCAGGCTTCGTATTTTCTGAAGTGTTCCTCGACACACGACCAAGCTCTTGTCGTGAAATCCTGGCTGTTTCTCTGCGAATATTGTCTTTCAGTTGTTGCAAAGGCTGTGGGTTATCCTGCATTTCTTCTTCTTCCTTCGTCGGTTTCTTGGAAAATGTGTTAGGATTAATTTAATGTAATGGTCGGAATTTCTTCCTTCGAAAAACATACACCTATGAATTTCCTCGCACCAACTATACTTTAAAGTGAGGTTATGGAAACTTTACGATCTGCGTGGGGATTTATACGACACCAGTGTCTGTTACTTTGAATGTTTACGTACGTGTTTAAAGTAATCCATGCGTCAAAGAAGAGAAATACAAGTTTTCTATTTTTTTTTCCAAATCTAAACCTGTGTTTCGATTTTTTCACTGTTGTCTATAGTTCTTTTACACTGCACTATTACGCGGGATGTATTTTTAGTAAACTTCCGGCGATATTTCCCCCCCCCCCCCCCCATTGACACGGGCGTGTTTTGTCAAACTATTGCAAGTGGAAACACTTTCCAGAACAGGAGATATTTTTCTGAATTGGTTGCCTACTCTGTTGGACATAAATCACGCTACTGGGTTCGAACCTTAATTTGTAGCGTAGTTACTTGCAGGGCTGCCAAATGTGGGTCCGGGCACCGGTGAAAAATATTTTTCGGCCCCGTTTCCCCACCAGCAAAGGTGGACAGCCTAAAAATCTTTACACTAAATCGGAAAAACTGACTCTCATTTGCAGAGTGACTCGAGCTTGGTCTGACGGGGTGTAATTTGTACAATCGACAAATAATGATAATACCGAGAGCGACAAAAACATAATCGGGCTCCGAGAGTTTGTACCGACCTGCCCCTCTCTCGTCGTCACTGATTACTTGGACGTGACACGCGACCGTCTCGTCTTGCGTTCCGGAACTGATATCTCCCCATGCTCGGAAAGACGATTAACCTTTTAAAGCCAAGCGGTAACTTTACGTACCACCAGGTTTAACATTAAAAAATTCTACGTGGTGCCCACATTGCGTTTATGTGTTTGTGCGGATCTCGGAACAAACAGCAACTTTTGCCTTATAAAACATTAAGAGATTGGTTTTTATAACCGTAGTGGAGAGTGTTTACAGCGCGGTACGCACTGAGTCCTTATATAAAACAGATACGCTTCGTCTTTAAAGGGTTAATGATACGCTGTGCATTTGTTCTATGTAGAGCAAAGATTCTTACAGTTGCATGATGTATACCTACAGGGGAAAGGTTTGCAGAGTTGGACAGTCTTAACAGAACAGCAGAACCACAATGAAGACACATTCTTTTTATGGTTTAATCAGTGCTTAGTGTGACTCATCGTATTCGCTTTTTATCTCATTCACACTGTGTTGCTGGGAAGTCAAATTAACCCTTTAAAGACGAAGCTTATCTGTTTTATATAAGAACTCAGTGCGTACCGCGCTGTAAACACTCTCCACTTCGGTTATAAAAACCAATCTCTTAATGTTTTATAAGGCAAAAGTTGCTGTTTGTTCTGAGATCCGTACAAAACACATAAACGCAATGTGGGCACCACGTAGAATTTTTTAATGTTAAACCTGGAGGTACGTAAAGTTACCGCTAGGCTTTAAAGGGTTAAATCAGATACAGTAATCCTGCAGGCGTTTGAATGGTAGCCAAAATTTTCCGTCGGTCCCCGCCCTTAGTTGTCACCATACACACTCAACTTGTACTTTATCGCAGTAGCTGAACCAACACCAATCAGCAAAATCCGCCATTAAAGTTGTTCGATTCGTTCAAAAGGTCAATGAAGGAACTTGCACTGCTTTATGTGCCACAATTATTTTGGACTGTTTCAAAATGTTTACTCTTCACATTTTTCACCAAATCAGAAAGTCACAGAAGCAAATGTGAACCCTTTTCCCCTTATATTATTCTCTTAAAACAAAACTGGCAACCCATGGAGGAATTCTAAAATATAAATTCCTAGATATGTTCCATAAGTACTGATTCTAATTGTGATCGAATAGCGATGTCAAAATAGCAGAGTCCCGTGTTAAGGACAGTTGTGTGGGGTTATGTGGAAGAAGCGTTCTTTGCATTTGGCTCCAGTGCTTTCAGCTGGAAATATGTGGATGTCTAGTATCCAGACCGTTTCAATGAACGATGTTTTGGAAAATCTATAATGTAAACTGTTGTTATATATACACTACATATGGTATATATACAAATTGCTACTTGAAAATTCCCGACGTTTGAACGTCGCGCGGGAACCGGGTTTAGTACGGACTAATGGCGCCTGGTAGCGCTGCATGTTCGCTGTTCGAACCAGTGTGTGACGTGGGTTCGTGCTCAGTGCACGCGTTGTTTAATGTATGCCTTTTTATAAGGTCGTGTTTGTGTTGTATACGTATCTACCAGACTACACAGCGTCATATCGTAGAAGATGTGTTTGTATCTTCTTTCACAAAATTATTTATTTATTTATTTATTTATTGCAATCTGGATAGCGTAACTGATATAGCAACTTGTCACGGGCCGGACGGTCCGGGGATCGGATCCCAGCAGACTTCCTCTTTTCTGAAACGTCAAGAGGGGCTCTGGAGTTCACTCTGCCTCTTATTATATGGGTTCCAAGATTAATTTCCGGGGTAAATTGACCGGAGCGTGAAGTTAGCCACTCCCCTCCATCCATTGCCGAGTTTAAGAATGAGTGGAGCTGTATTCTGGGCCCCCGAATGCCTACATGGCGTGGACAGGGATAAGTTTATTCTCTATTTACTTGTTTATCCATTTATGAATTTTACAAAGACAATAATAGCGCTCAACAACATGCCTGAGGTGATCTTGCTGCTATCCATTCAAACAGAATAGCCACATGAACGCCGCTGTCTTCCCATGAAGTGGGGGAATGCGTGTCACAGAAAGTAACGCGCCTTCTTACGTAATCTGCCGCCTGCCTTATTCCCTGTTGATGCGCACTCCCCCACTTCTCCCTGTACGCGCAGCAGTAAAACTCCCATCTGCCCTTAGTCTTAAGCTGTGCGCATACAAAGCGAAACTCGTCGGATCTCGTTCAGACGCCTGAACGTCTCTTATTCCAGTCCCACTGCGTCCTCTAGTGTCGTCTTGCGTGCTATATTGCGACACTACATCAGCTTATGAGGTTATTTAGGTTGCGTAAGATGTGGTGGGAATTACGCATCAGTGATGTAAGAGTAATTTCTTTCTTTCTTTCTTTCTTTCTTTCTTTCTTTCTTTCTTTCTTTCATCTTCTACCTACTTGTTCACAGTCGGTGTCGAGGGTTTTTGTGTTTTCACTTTATCACACTCAGACACACACCACAGTCGGTAGGACTCCTCTGGACGAGGGATCAGCACGACGCAGAGACCTCTACCTGACAACACAAACACTGTACAAGACAAAAATCCATGCCTCCGGTGGGATTCGAACCCACGATCCCAGCAAGCGCTCGGCCGCAGACCTACGCCTTAGACCGCGCGGCCACTGGGATCGGCTTTAACAGTGATATGTCTTGTGCAAAACTGAAGTAAATGACCCTTGCCTATTCAAAGTTACCACTTTGGGTGGTGTGGAACCTATACTCGGCTGACAGACTGTATAAGGTGTCATGCCTTACATCTGAATAAATTACTTGAATAGAATTATACGATACAGGTGGCCGCGCGTTCTGCGGCCGCTCACTTGCAGGGATTGCGGGTTCGAATTCCCCCGGGGCATGGATGTCTCTCTCTTGTAAGCGTTGTGTGCTGTCAGGTAAAGGTTTCTGCGTCGGGCTGATCACTCGTCAAGAGGAGACTTACCTAGTGTTTGTGTCACTGAGTGTGGTCAGGTAAAACAATAACCTCTGCACCTACAATGACTAGACAGAAGAGGTCAGACTAAGAAAGGAAGACAGAATTTTACGTATTAATGAGGCATGTTTCATACTCTAAGGAAAGTCACGCTGCAGTCAGGAGCCGGCTAGTTATTCTTTATTGTATTCGAGCAGGACTGTCCATATTAGCGGTCACGTTAAAGGCACGGTACAGGCACTTGCTTTTAAATACAGGAAGATAATGCTTTCCTTGACAGTGGGCGGATCGTGAGCGTACCCAGGGCGGGAAGCGGTCTTAAACTTTTAAAGCCTAGCGGTAACTTTACATACGACCAGGTTTAACATTAAAAAATTCTACGTGGTGCCCACATTGCGTTTATGTGTTTTGTACGGATCTCAGAACAAACAGCAACTTTTGCCTTATAAAACATTAAGAGACTGGTTTTTATAACCGAAGTGGAGAGTGTTTACAGCGCGGTACGCACTGAGTCCTTATATAAAACAGATACGCTTCGTCTTTAAAGGGTTAATCCACGACACTTGACGAATAGAAAGAATCTGGGACAATTTTTCTTCAGTAACTATTTTGCTTTCGAGTAAATTAAATTTACTGACAGAATTATGCTAGGCAAGGGTTTGAATTTTTATCTTTTTAAAGTAAATGTATAATAAAGGATGTTGGTTTTATTGTTGATTTAGACTGCAAGATACTGAAGACTGTGTGACGATTATATTGAAATTTTATACGTTGCGTACCGTGCATATTTACAAGTTAATTAGAACAAACCAACAATTATGCACAAAATTTGCACTGACATTATCGCTACATATTTCAATGGACACGCCATCATCTTTAGGGGATACAAAGTGTTACAGGTGCCAAAGCATCGAGAAGTGTAAATTCTTCCCACATTAACTTTACCTCGATATGCTGCTAATTTCTTAGATTTTTATTATAGACCATGTTTTATGAATGTAGGAAGAATTTACACTTCTTGATGCTTTGGCACCTGTAACACTTTGTATCCCCGGCACATGACGGCATGTCCATTGAAACATATAGGGATTCTGTCACTGTAAGTATAACTTTGTGAATTTTTTTAGTAACTGTTGGTTAGTTGTAATTAAATTATATTGAAAGTTATATGCTTTTTCTATTTTTATACTAGTTTGAAAATGAAAATTTTTCCTCAAAATAGCTGCAATTTCCTAGCAATCACAAATTGTTAATTAATTTTTTTGTCTTGCTTTTTATTATCACGAAATTGGAGAGACCCTACGTCACCCATAATGCTCCATTGTGTCACAAACTTAATGAACATGGTGATATCATTTTAACGCGTTCAAAACTGCGGCTTGAAATTACAAACTTTGAAGCTCGTGCACTCCTTTGCTTCAGTGGATGTTCTTTGTATCAACTTCTGTTACGTCCTTCACGTCTAAAGGAAGAAAATGTTATGAGACGGAAAGTTTAAAGATTCTGCAGCATGGTTGTTAGAAAATTCAAGAGCAGTTTTCTGTCTTTTGATGCCATAGAACAAACTAACAAAGTCGCATTTCATTACGTCAGCTCTTTTTCGCATTTACGTCACGCTGCGTAGCCTCTTCTTCATATCCCCTCTCCGTTAAACTTCTCTGTATAAGTATACTACGGTTAGCTATAAATGTACCTGCCGTGAAGATTGAAGTCATTTCGGATATCACGCCGTGTAACTTGCTAATTAGTTAGAAGCTACCGACGTTTAGGAAACACCATGCTTCTCTAAAACGACGGTAAATAATTACAAATCAACACGGAGTTTTATTGCAGAATAATTTATTTTTATCAACAACTCTGTGAAAACCTTAGATCAAAGACGGGTCAGGCCCCTTGATATACCAAAAATTAAAGATTTTTCAATTTTAAGTGATCCATAACCGTGCACTGAACAGTTAGATATAGTGGCTAAAACCTGCGAATACACAGAAATTTATGAAAATATATTATGAATTTAATAATACCTCCTATGTTTCGGCCACTTATGTGGCTTTCCTCAGGGAGGGTCGTTACGAAGAATAAATACTTATTGACTCTTTAAAGGCTAAACGTATGTCTTTTATACAACGACTCAGAGCGTACCGCGCTGTAAACACTCTTATTCTTGGTTATAAAAAACGGTCTGTTAATATTTTATAAGGCAAAAGTTGCTGTTTGTTCTGAGATCCGTACAAAACACATAAACGCAATGTGGGCACCACGTAGAATTTTTTAATGTTAAACCTGGTGGTACGTAAGGTTACCGCTAGGCTTTAAAGGCTAACTAAATAAACATTAAACCACGTAATTTTGACATTTAACATTTTACTTGGTCGTGTACATAACTTCCGTAACATCTCAGTGTATTTATTATTCGTAACGCACCTACCTGAAGAGGGCCATAAAAATGGCCGAAACATGTAGCACGTATTACTACGTTTATAATATATTATCATAAATTGTGTGCATTTGTCGGTTTCAGCCACCATATATAGTGATCCTTCGCGTGAAAATTTTTCATTTTTATTCCATTTGCACCGTACGGTCTTTTTTTTTTATGAAGGGCCCCGCAGCAGACACTACGGACGCACCGCAGCCTTGAGGCTTATTGTGCAACCCTGTGATGAAGATGGCAATGATTATTATTTTTTTGTCCTTTTCCAAGTAATGGAGCACCGATGGAATGATATTGACAAGGGAGAACCGAAGTACTCGGGGAAAAACCTGTCCCAGTACCACTTTGTCCACCACAAATCCCACGTGGACTGACCCGGGATCGAACCACCGTACGGTCTTACAACTGCAGTGAGCCTGGAACCGTCCTTCAACAAACCGGAAATGGTCGTTTCTTGATTAAGTATTTTTATTAAGACTAATAAAGCGGGTGCATATTTCATATTCATGAATATAAATACTTGCAAATTGGCCTTCGTTCTGACCTCGTATATATGTCTTTCTTTTATTTAGGCATTCCAGGCCGTCTTACCTGTTCTAATTGTGGACTAATCTTAAGAAGACAGTGTGCGTATAACCGTAACAGTGAGGCGCCTTGTGCCGTGGAAAAGCAATAAGTATTGCATACTCTGAGTGTGTTTCTGCAGCCTCAGTTACCCAGCATGCAAAGCGCATGCGCCGTATTATATTGTCATCTGCGGCCTGTCTGGCTGTACCATATTTTTCCACATTATCTCATAAACGGCACGATTTTCGGGAAAAAGTTATTGAACATAAAATGTGTGTTTTGAGTTCCTGTACATTTTTGCATGAAGTATTTTTCATTCTAAGAAGAAATGAGCCAGATATTATCATAAATGTACATAGGTGTTCATGTAAAGTACTCATTATTCTTGCCAGATTTTAATGCACCTTTAATTTTCTCGACTGAGTTTGGAAAAAATCCCCAAATATCAAATTTCATGAAAATCCGTCGAGTGGGATCCGAGTTATTTTATGCAGACAGACAGACAGACAGACAATAACATGACCAAGCTGATTGTCGCCGTTCGCAATTTTGCGAACGCGCATAAAAACTGTAACCTGTCACACACTTGGTAGAGCTGAATCAGTAACTGGCCAATCAGAAGTTTCCTATTTTGGCTCAGCAACGTATGGCGAAATAAGTTAAACCAGTATATTCTCGTGCATCTTTGCTACGTCGTCTGTGGTCAGGAGGACACAAATCCCGGGCTTCAGTTTGCCCACACGACTAGATTTTCTACGAATGCGCGTAATATTTGTGGGTCCTCAATATGGTATTGCCTTATGTCAGTCGTCTGATGTCTAGAATTTTGAGGTAATTCCTAAATTTTTTGAAAAATATTTTCACCCTTCTCTTGCATTGCAAACTTTAACCTTCTCGGCCTCTTTAAAAAAAAACACTGTTTATTGTATTTTTTTTTTTGTACATTTTCACCCACTCATACACAGTGTTTCTGTTGTCATCATAATGAGAGGACTGCTGGCACTGACAGCCAGCAGCTCACCTACCTTCCGCACATCAATATGTCGCAACAACTCACAAAGAGTGTGGGCTGTTGTGTGACATTTTTATGGTGTATTGATACGTGGCCCGCTAGTGCCAATAGCGGTTTTTTAGTGAATTATAGCGCCCTTTGCTTGCACGCTTTGCTGCCTGACATTCATCACGCCGAAAATAAAAGCGGTGCTACACAGGCGCTACTGCTGTAACAATATATTGAGAAATTGCCTGTGGCTATGGATATACTACCGCACTCTAAACATACGAACCAAAATAAAATTCGCCCGATAACATTTCGTATATATTGCCCCAAAAGAATTCGACTGAAAACGGGTAAGTAGACTGGAAAATTTTTCGTTCCTTCTTTGTCATTTGCTTTGGCTGATGAAGGTAAATCTATCACTATACAGGCCTGGACAGGCCCTGGGGCTTCTAGGAGGTTGAGGTTCCCAGATTTCCAGACAATCAGCACATGAATGTAGTAAGGTTGTCAGCCCTACATACCGGCCGCCTTTACCCCCTAGGAACTAGCCCTGATACTCATTTCTGTTAGAGGTTGAGTCGACCCCAGGGCCACAGTGCGGCCGGAAGGATTATGCCAATGAAAAATTTCAATGACTCCGTCGAGACTAGAACCCGCAACCTTCCAGCTTGTAGCGCAGTGGGATTCGGTGATAAAGAGCATAAAGTAAAGGTGAAGTTGTCCATGCTGTGAAGACGTATAGGAGTGGAGGTATGGGTCCACTTATTCTTAAGCTCGGCACTGGATTGAGGTGAGTGGTCAGACCCACGCCCCAGCTGCTTTAAACCCGAAAAAAAAGGTATTCACTGAACAGGAGGCTGGTTGAGCCCGGAGTCGATTTGAACGTCTTTGAGAAAATAAGCATTTCCCCCCTGCCCTGAATCGATCCCCGTATCGTCCATCCCGTAACCTGGTCACTATACTAACTGAGCTATCCCCAGTTAATACAATAGTGAATACGGAACGTCAGTGGTATAGGCGGAATAATAACTGAAATGAGAAAACTTTTTTAAATGCTAAGAGAGAAGACTGTCCCATTGCTGCATCCCCCACTAAACGACCCGTGTGCACTGCCCTAAAGTCGAACCCGGGCCTATGCGCTGAGACCCCGGCCAGTAACCGCCCGACCAACCTCACGGAAACTTACGTCACTCTACAGGGTGAAATGGTCATAGCAGGTGCTGGACTTAAGCAATGCTTAGACATGCAGCTCGGGGAGGTCATAATGGAACCGAGTTGGCTCAGTCATTATAGTGACTGAGTTATAGGCTGGTTGGAATCTGGTGGGGGCAGAGGTTTTTCTGAAGATTTCCGTATTTTGGGTTGTGAACCATGTAGTCTGGTAGAAACTTACAGACGTTTCGGGAGTTCTGAATGAAGCCATCTCCAGTAAGTTTTTAATCCTCACATATAAGGCCGTCGGAACCTCAAATCTCGCCAATATTTTCCTTTTCCACATCCAGACAGGCTGTGTAACCCACCCAGCCTCGTGTTCAAGGTGTATCGCGCGTTTTTGTGCCAAGCCTGAAGCAGCAGGCGCGTGAAGGTACGTACCACTTGCCTCCATGTAGTCGCCAGGCTATGAATCCGTGGGTCTTTACCTCGACTCTTTCCCGTAAGTCTTTGTGGCGTGGTGCTTAGTTAAGTACAGTTTTGTCTTTGTCTTTGCATTTGAACACTCTCTGGCTACAAAGTATGAAGGCACCTATTAAGTAATATTCTATAGTCCGCTGTTAGTTCCCCCGTTTATTTCCAAATGTTCTTTCCAGCATCCCTTTCTTGAATACCCGCAGCCTACATCTTTCACTTGCTGTAAGAAATCAACTTCCGCACCCGTACAAAACATAAGGCAAAATTAGAATTTTGCCTATTTAAATCTTTAAGTTTTTAAATAGCCAATGCGAAGATTAAAGATTCTGAACTGAATGGTAACAAGCATTCAAACTAATGACGGCCTCATTAAAGAAACTGAAAACACAAATTTGAATAAATTGTTAGTGTATTGCGTAACTAGTGTTATTACAACAAAGCACTGTGTCTGTTACTCTGGTCATCCTGTATAGTGTTTCTGTCTTTTCGCCATCTTATCCCTATAAGGCGTTACATCTGCCTTCGAATTGGTTTCGTGCTTCAAGTGGCACTCCGTTTCGTGTTATTTATCTATTTCAGTGAACCTTTCTGGGAGCTTTTACGTAACTAAAGAAAAGCGATTATTAGCTTCATCACGTCCGCCATTCTCTCTGCCTGCCTGCCTGCCTGCCTGCCTGCCTGCCTGACTGCCTTCTGTCTCTGCCTGCCTGCCTGCCTTCCTGCCTGCCTGCCTGCCTGCCTGCCTTCTGTCTCTGCCTGCCTGCCTGCCTGCCTGCCTTCTGTCTCTGCCTGCCTGCCTGCCTGCCTGCCTCCTTCGTGCCTGCCTGCCTGCCTGCCTGCCTTCTGTCTCTGCCTGCCTGCCTGCCTGCCTGCCTGCCTGCCTGACTGCCTGTATCAGCTCAGCTCACAAGGGCGGTTTTCCGTGAACATTTATATTGAGGACGTTTACGGAAATCTGTCGAGAAACCCAAATTTGGTCAAAATCGGACAAAAATATGGGACACTCTACATGAACACCTGAGTGTTTTTGTGTTATTTGCTACAGAGTGGGGAAGAAAGGTAAACTTTTAGGGTCAGGATCCTGTAGGAGCATTCGCGTAAATACCGAAAAGCTCCTATTGGCTTTGGCATGAGATCTGCGCCCTTCTGGGATGTTACGCAGCTCTGTGTGGCAGTTGGTTGCGAATGTTTCGGCACAAAGTATCGGTCTGATTTCCAAGGGTCAACAACAGTCCAAGAAGAAAAGAAAATCACGGAGAACTTTGTCATGTTGATTTATCTGTC
Organism: Coptotermes formosanus; assembly: GCA_013340265.1. Classification (NCBI taxonomy): domain Eukaryota; kingdom Metazoa; phylum Arthropoda; class Insecta; order Blattodea; family Rhinotermitidae; genus Coptotermes; species Coptotermes formosanus. Next base: position 47,127 of record BLKM01000821.1, read on the forward strand.
TGTCTGTCCGCATGTATCAAGGCGACCCCCACTGGACGGATTTTCGTGAAATTTGATATTGGGGACTTCTACGAAAATCTGTTGCGAAACCCAAATTTGGTTAAAATCGGACAAAAATGTCGGTCACTTTACTTGAAGATCTAACTGCGTTTAATATTGTTGGCAGCGACAATATGTAGGAAGCATTACTGTGTTTCAGTGGCAACACTGGTTACGCGAACTCGCCACACTGTTACGTTATACATACATTGCCTACCTTGTTTTTTATTGTTTCCTTGAATTTTTGAGAAACTGGCTGGCGATTACAAGACAGCTGCTGTGTACTGTTATTATTCTATCCGTGGGCTGACGGATGTTCTTGGCTCATATTTGCTTAATTAACCCTTTAAAGACGAAACGTATCTGCTTTATATAAGGACTCAGTGCGTACCGCGCTGTAAACACTCTCCACTTAAGTTATAAAAACCAATCTCTTAATGTTTTATAAGGCAAAAGTTGCTGTTTGTTCTGCGATCCGTACAAAACACATAAACGCAATGTGGGCACCACGTAGAATTTTTTAATGTTAAACCTGGTGGTACGTAAAGTTACCGCTAGGCTTTAAAAGGTTAAAGGTGTTAATAATTCTGAAGGTGGCCGACCCCAGTGGCCGCGCGGCCTAAGGCGTAGGTATGCGGCCGAGCGCTTGCTGGGATCGTGGGTTCGAATCCCACCGGGGGCATGGATGTTTGTCTCTTGTACAGTGTTTGTGTTGTCAGGTAGAGGTCTTTGCGACGGGCCGATCCCTCGTCCAGAGGAGTCCTACAGAGTATGGTGTGTGTCTGAGTGTGATCAAGTGAAAAATAAAAAACCCCGTACACGTTCTCTGAAAATAGGAAGAGGAGGGAAGGGCTACGAATAATTCTAAAGATACTATCGTGAAGCGAGAGAGCAAATGTTTATTAGACGTTTCTAAGTGTTTAGGTGGTGCGATATTATATCGCGCATACATCACTGAACCCTCTGTAATTACTGTTTCAACATTTCTGTGGCTGTGTTCTTACAGTACGACCGACAGACAAATATTTTATGGTTAAGTTGTTAGCGCAATATGTGCCTGGCTTTTACTAAGGTCGCTAATGATCTTTGGTCTTCTTTTTCTACCCAAACCACTACAGCTATGAAATAACTGTGAGCCAGTACTGTACTGTTCTGCAGCTGGGCAATAGAACCTTTATTAAGGTACGCTGCGGAGGATAATAGCTGAACAAACGTTTGTTATTTAAATTATGGTATTAACGAATCGCTGTAAAATTATTTCTAAAACTCGTTGTGGTGACGTCACATCTACTGGTAATTATTATTAAATCGTACATGCTCTTGTCTTGTGGCTTATTAAAACGAAACCTACTGACACGCTGTACTATTCTTAACATTTCATCAGCAAGATGCTGGCTCCTTCCGCTCTCGTGGGCTGTCCTCTTTCTCTTTTTTTAGGTCTACTTAGGTTTCTTCTACCTCTTGGTTTGTATTCATGCGCTGACTTGCCAATGGGTGTATCGTTCGTACTTAATGCATGTTTTATCCCCTTACATATATAATTCAGCGTATTTAATTGTCCACTTTCTTTTATTATTTTATGGTGATGTAATGTGCATTTTGCAATTGACTAGCAAAGCTCTAAATTTATTTATTTTATAACTGTGCGTCTACACACTAATTAAATATTAACAGATAATGTAAAATCTAAATGAGCGCTAACGTTAGTTGTGTTCAGAAACGTCTACTTGGAAACTATAAGTTAGTGGCTAACATGTTTGCACTGGTCCGATTTCGGTGGCCACGCGGTCTAAGGCGTAGATCTGCGGCCTTTCGATTGCCGGGATTGCGGGTTCGAATCCTGGTTGAGGGCATGGTGTCTCCCATATGGGGATTTCCATTCGGGTTCTCCGACCACAACTGTACATGTCTGTCAACACGATTCTTGCATGATAACGTGTGTTTGTAATGACTAAGTGACAAAAACACCGACCCCACTGACCGCGCGGTCTAAGGCGTGGATCTGCGGCCGCTCGCTTGTTGGGACTGCGGGTTCGAATCCCACCGACGGCATGGATGCCTGTCTCTTGTGAGTGTTGTGTGTTGTCAGGCAGAAGACCCTGCGTTGGGCTGATCATTCGTCCAGGGGAGTCCTACCGAGTGTGGTGTGTCTGAGTGTGATCGTGAAGCCTCGATAATGAGGGGGCCGTGGCCCACTAGGGGCTGTCGCACCAATGGAAAGAAGTCAGAAAACCAGTAGAAGAAAGTGAGAGATTTATTTCATATGCAGCAAAATTCGCCGTGACTGTAGGCAGCTTTATTAACAGATCTCTTTTGCGGGTCATCCGCCTGCTAACTTCTGTTGCAGCACTTTTGTTTACGGAATGCAGCCTTAGGCAGAACCGCAGAGACCGGAATACAAACAATCGGAACTAAATAGTTTAAACGGTCTAGCGATTTCACAGCCAGAAGGAGAAGTGTAAATACTTTTTTGAATATGCGTTATGATGTCCTGCATTTTACGAAATGTGTGCCCGCTTTACGAAGCAAGTTTCGCCAACGTTACACTTTACATTTCCCTTATAAGATACTTTACATTTCTCTTCGTAACTTCTTATTTTCTCCAAGCGCTACAGACCGCTGCGGACCCTGGCTTCCAGTACAATCTTCCTCCATTACCGACGGTCTCTTACCATTGCCTGCCTGTCTTTTATTCTTATTATATTTAAATCCTCTTCAACCTTGTGCCCCATCTTTTACGTGATCTTCCTGTTTTTCTTCTTCCTTCCATTGTAATTGTTGCAGTTTTCTTTTGGCATTCCTTGGTCTTGCATTCATTCAACTTGACCATACCGTCTTAGTCGGTGACATTTTATAGACCTTACTATTCCTTCCCCTTTGCAATATGTCCTTTATGTCCTTGTTTTTTTTTTCTTTTCCTTCCAGCGTTCTCCTTCTTTTACCGCTCCATATATGTTTCCCTACAATTTTCATTTCAAATATTCTCAACTCCTTTTTTTCCCGTGAGGATTGTCCGAATTTCTAACCCACAGGTCTGTATAAGTCGCTTTAAAATTGTATATTGTTTTAATCTAGTATTTCGGGAGCTGTCTCCGAGACTATATTAATAACTTTGTTGACGACGCCACGTAAACTGCACCCAGTTTCACACGAACGATATCGGAATGGATAAACCCTCGTCTAGGCGGCACTCACTTATAACCTAGTGTTGAAGATACACGCTTTATTAAACTTGGCATTAGATTTAAGTGTGTGCAAGTCTGATGATTAGGCGAACTTCACTTCCATTGCAAGAGCTGTCGTCACGCTGATGGCCCAACAGTCGGTCTGAGTAAATTTCTGTTCCGTACAGAGAACCTAAGTCCGCCATCCGTTGTCTAGAAACGAGTAGTCAACGATGAGCTTCGTTGCTACGACTCAGCTGACATTAGCGGAGTCCTTCCGACTGAAATGAGTCCCCATGTGCTTTAACATTACCTCATCCAGCATCCTAAATCGAGACGATTACTGTTTAGTGAGATGTGATACAGTGCTGTTTTGTAGAAATTTGCCATATTTTTTTTTTTTAGAGGAATCAGCTAAGTCGGTCGTCAAGGCTTCAGGTTAGAAGAGAGGTACTCTAAGAGGAATAGTTAACGTACGATGGTAACCACTACCCTGTCATCTAATGTTAAGGTTAAAAGCGCGTGAAACTATACCGCCACTCCCCCTTACGCCTTTATGGTGCGGTGCTTAATTAACCCTTTAAAGCCAAGTGGTAAGGATACGTACCACCAGGTTTAAAGTTCAGCAATTCTACGTTCTGCCCACACAGTGTATTTATGTGTTTTGTGTGGATCTCAGAACAAACACCGATTATTTCCCTATACAACATTAACTGGCTGGTTTTTATAACCGAGACGGAGTGTGTTTACTGCGCGGTAGGCACTGAATCGTTGTATAAATTTCTGGTTATTCGTAGTCTTTAAATTGTCATGCGCGTTCGCTTTGACCGTTTATCATCGAGTGTCACGAATGCACAAAGCTGTACGCTAAAAGAGAATTGCATCAAATCATTTTTCCGGGTGACATTTTCGTTCCAGACATTAGTCCTCTTTTAGTTCCTGTCGTTACGGGTTCGAATCTCCCTTGGCATATACCTATATACATATATCTGTACATATTTACATTTCTGTTATGAGGCTGCCAGGGCAATGCACGAATACACACGCTTCAATGTAACTAAATTAAATGTATATTTGTTTATTGACTGTAAACAAAAGCTTACAAAGGTTACACTGAGAGACTTCCTGTGAATTACAGTGCTGATATCAGTTCGTCTACGCGAATGTTGGTTGTGTTGACATGTCAACTACACATTTGTACCTTCTAAAAGTAAATACCTTTCATCAAAATATGGCAGCACATTTTACTTTTAATCGATTTTTATTATTATTATTATTATTATTATTATTATTATCCGAATTTCTCACTCCTCAGCTTTAGCTGGGAAATATTCACCTATCCTGGGATATTTCATCAACAGGATTAGGCTCGGTGGTCTTATGTGTAATTTAGGAAATTTCTTACAACTGAACATGTGCCAAGAATTACCACTGTTTGCATCTGTATATATGTGTTTGGGTGCAGGTTAAGTCTCTTTAAACTTTGTGACAGTGACTTTGAAATTATTCCCGTAGCTGAAATTACTATCGGGACCACTTGTACTGCGTCTTGCTTTCACATGTCACGTATTTCTTTCGCCAGTTCTTGGTATTTGTTTTGTTTTTCTGTTATTGTTTTGGCGAGATTTTATTATTATTATTATTATTATTATTATTATTATTATTATTACTGTACCTTTATTATTCTAATAGTGGTAATAGTAACTAACTTATAAACATTTTGCACTCATTCTTTGTAAAAGAAAGACAATTACTTCACTGTATGTAATTGTGAAAACAGGTGATATTGGCCGTAATAATCGGCCGAAACATGTCGTAGTAAATAAAGGAATGTACAGTCCAACTCGGTTATGACGTCATGAAAGGGACTAAACATTTTGTGTGATTGTAAACGAACGTCTTTATAACCGAGTAGTATAATGTTATGGTTAACAGTGAGGAATTAATTCGTACCACAGAATATCTGATGTTATAAGGAAGGTGTCGTATAAGCCGATGTCGTTATAACCGGGTTCGACTGTAGGTGGTGTTGTGTCTTTCGGTAAGTAAAAAACCGATGTTTAAAGAAATACAGTGCTGGTCTTTCAACTGTGCCGATCCTCTTTCTTATAATCTGTCGTTGTCATTTTTAATCTCTGAAACTAAAGTTTAGGCTGTTTATATAACGTTCACCCGAAACGTCTGACCTACTTCTCTGGCAAAATACATGGCCTTTCATCCCAGAAGTCAGTCGCCACCATAAGACCCTTAGATCTCGAAATTTGATGATGTATAAATCCCTCAGCGGGCCGGGATAGCTCAGTCGGTATAGCGACTCGGAACGGGCTGAACAATCCTGGGATCGAATCGCGGTGGTGGCGATATTTTCCGCACCCGTCCAGACCAGCCCTGGGGCTCACCCAACCTCCTATACAAGGGGTACCGGGTTATTCCCGGGAGTAAAGGGCCCGAGGCGTGGCGTTGAAAACCCACCCTCATCTAGCGTCGAAGATAAAGAAAGAGCAGAGCTATATCTGTACTCCCTTTCTGTGTCTTAATGGAAGATTAAAGGGCGACCTTTACCTTTACCTTTTATAAATCCCTCAGCTACATGAAAGCTAATTAGCTAACCACAGTCCCTCTGTACAGCCGTTTGAAGTATGTTATGGCAGTTCGTATTGAAACTGCACTTCTCATAGTTTGCGAATTGTATATTCTAATGGATCCCGGTATACAGTCTCTCGGAGGCGGGCTACGTACTTAACGAAGGATAACACAGCACTGTGTTATCCTTCGTTACGTACGTAGGCTGTCTTCGAGATACTGTACACCAGGATCAATTTTGTTAGGCCTGTACAACTGTAACACAAAGAATCGCCTATATTTTACCTGTTTGGCTTTTTTGCAAGTTTCTACTGTATGCAAAGTTTGCTGGTTTGTTCTCGTGAGGTGTTTCTTTGATGTAATTCCCTGATGATGATCCCCTGGAAACATGTAGGAATGTTCAACGTGACATTGTAATATAAAATATCTAAGGAAAAGTACTGTGCGTTTTGTTGGTCTAGTGTTGTGAATTGCTTACCGACAGTGCACGGAATGAGCAATGTAAAAAATTATTCATGTTTGTTCTCAAATCCGTATAAAACATAAGTGCACTCTGCCGACAAAAAGTACGAACGTTCTACTTGTAGTTTTCCGTACCGTGTACGTATGACTGCAACATATATTATCGTACACTAAAAAATATACAATAGGTTTTAAATAGTTCCCGACATCTTTCGATGCATGTTACATCATCCTCAGGAGAGTTATGATGTAACACTGTGGAACAGCTGAAGCAAGCCGACTTGCTTCAGCTGTTCCCCAGTGTTCTAACATAACTCCCCTGAGGATTATGCAACACTGTGGAACAGCTGAAGCAAGCTGACTTGCTTCAGCTGTTCCCCAGTGTTCTAACATAACTCCTCTGAGGGTGATGAAACACTGGGGAACAGCTGAAGCAAGCTGACTTGCTTCAGCTGTTCCCCAGTGTTATAACATGACTCCCCTGAGGGTAATGCAACACTGGAGAACAGCTGAAGCAAGCTGACTTGCTTCAGCTGTTCCCCAGTGTTCTAACACAACTCCCCTGAGGATGATGTAACGCCGGAGAACAGCTGAAGAAAGCTGACTTGCTTCAGCTGTTCCACAGTGTTCTAACATAACTCCCCTGAGGATGATGTAACACTGGGGAACAGCTGACTTGCTTCAGCTGTTCCTCAGTGTTCTAACATAACTCCCCTGATGATGATGTAACATGCATCGAAACATGTCGGGAACTATTTAAAATCTATTGTATATTTTTTAGTGTACGAGTTGATAAAATAATATATGTTAGAAATCAACAATTTTAAACCTGGCGATATGCAAAGTAATCACTGGGATTTAATGCTTAATAAAAGAATACTTTATATCACAGCATTAGGTATCCAAATAAGTGTTAACACCTGGAGACAAATTTTTGTTCTTGCACCTGATTAATAGCCGATCCCAGCGGCCGCGCGGTCTAAGGCGTAGGTCTGCAGCCAAGCGCTTGCTGGGATCGTGGGTTCGAATCCCACCGGGGGCATGGATGTTTGTCTCTTGTACAGTGTTTGTGTGTTGTCAGGTAGAGGTCTCTGCGTCGGGCTTATCACTCGTCCAGAGGAGTCCTACCGAGTGTGGTGTGTCTAAATGAGTGTGATCATGGAACCTCAAAAATGAGTAGGCCAACCCCACAATGGGGCTGTTGAGCCAGAAACAACAACAACAACAAGAACAACAACAACAACAACAATCTGATTAACAGGAAGAAAAACTAGACAAATTTTCGTGTTTCCTGTTAGATAAATTGCCTCATCCTAAGAAAACTAAACGCACTATTACAAACAGGAAATGTTCTGTATTATATAAAACTACCCATCTTTGCGTCTCTGCATACGGTGGTGGAATGAGTTGCAGCAGTGCGTGTCGAGAAGGTATGCACATCCTTGACATAGCCGTTGTCGCGGTGTGTGCAGTTCCTCCGTCTATGTCAGTTGTGTACACGAAGTATGCTAGTCGGAGTTTCCTGCAATTTGCCTGTTTACTGACCATAGCAGGCAAAGCAATCAATACGTCGAGGCCACGGCAGGAGCTGCACAAATATCCTCTGTTTGTTGTGGCCTTTTATTGCGTAAGAAATCGATAACACTTCATTCTAGCACAGGACCATCCAAAACTGTGGCCGCAGAACTGTATAATGTGACGTACTCGCATTTTGAAGTGTATAAACTTGTGGCTACCGCCCTTCTTGCGGAAGGCAACAGGAGGTGTTCTTAGTGAATATAGAAAATATTTTGCCTGTCCATTGTGTTCTGGTAGCTTTGTATATATGTACCTATGTGTGTGTGTATATATATATGTATTACGTATGTATGTATGTATGTATATATGTATGTATATATGTATGTATGTATGTATGTGTGTGTATGTATGTATGTGTGTGTATGTATGTATGTGTGTATGCATGCATGTACGTGTGTATGTATGTATGTATGTGTGTATGTATGTATGTGTGTATGTATGTATGTATGTATGTATGTATGTACGTACGTATGTTTGTGTGTA
>BLKM01000821.1:76288-106833 GCA_013340265.1 Coptotermes formosanus
CTGGAAGAAATTGTGCACAGCGAGGATCTTAATGGTTTTTCTCCCCACAAAATATTGTTTGGGTGAGCAAATCAAGGAACATTAAGTGTGCGGGGCGTGTGGCGTTCTTGGCGTAAGAAGGAAAATACGTACAGGGTTTTGGTAGGAAACGTGAACTGAAAGAGGCCATTTGGAAGATCTAAGTGCAGGTTGTAGGATAATATTAAAAAGGATCTTTTAGAAATAGAATGGTATGAAATTGACTGGATTAACCCTTTAAAGACGAAGCTTATCTGTTTTAAATAAGGACTCAGTGCGTACCGCACTGTGAACACTCTCCATTTCGATTATAAAAACCAATCTCTTAATGTTTTATAAGGCAAAAGTTGCTGTTTGTTCTGAGATCTGTACAAAACACATAAACGCAATGGGGGCACCACGTAGAATTTTTTAATGTTAAACCTGGTGGTACGTAAAGTTACCCGCTAGGCTTTAAAAGGTTAATCAGGCACTGGATAGAGAGATACGTGGCGGACTGTTGTGACGAAGGCAATGAACCTTCGGGTTCCATAAAATTCGGGGACTTTCTAGACTGGCTGAGGCACCATTAGCATCTGAACAAGGACTGCGGTGCATGCAATTAGTTATTTTGTTTATTTTATTAGCAAATAGATCGGTTTATCTAGACGTCCTGTCTTCTGCTTCATAATGCTCTCTGCTTGAAGACTCGACGAAGTGTCACCTCTCTGCTACGCATGCTCCTTGGCGTGAGTCATTCGTTCAACAGTCGCGTTTCAGCCAGTTGCCCGCGCGTCGTGCAGCGTGAAGGATGGTGTTATTGGAATGTGCACTCGTTGTGTCTGGGTTCTGTGTTTCATGTCAGTGACACAGTGTCGCCGCATATAGACGTTTGTGGCCGTTGTAATATAGTTTTGCAGTGTGTCTGTATGTGCAGTGATCGGCATCCATATAACCTGATGGTCAGCTGGTCGGACACGCTGTTTGGTTTGTATGTGTTCTAATGTGTGTTCGGAAATGTTTTAGAACGTGCAGGACAGGAAAGCGCATACTGTATGAAATTGACTGTGTGCAGTAAATAAATTCGTCTGTGAGAAGTGTGTTACCGGCGTCTGGGCAAGGTATGTGTTCTACAGCATAGCTTAATGAATGCCGTAGTTTGTGATTTATCGTGTGTTTGTGTTAGTAATAATCGATGGTGCTGCGGTGACATGAAGATGAAAGTTAACTGGACGCTGTGCCTCAGCAAGGGAAGGCTGCAGAGGGAGTAAAAGAAAAAATCGTACCCGTTAGACACCGGTGAGTTTGTGTTAACACAGATGTGTCGGTGAACGACTTGAAGAAGGTTGGGGGTGGGGGGGGGGGGGGGTAAACGTATGGCCCGTGCCGAAACTCGGACACTTGTCGTCAGACCCCTGGTTACTTTGACCGGGCCTGTGGTACGGCATTATACCGTGGAAAATTCCGTACGTTGTATGTTGTAGGGTCAAATGGGGGATCCATACCAAGCAGTTTGAAAGTTGTTTTTATCACACGAAACTTTTTGTGTTTTAGATTCTGATCAGTAGTTTTTATATCAGTCCACATGACGAATGCAGCAGTGTGTTCACGTGCAGTCCCCCACTACCTTCCGTTTGGTAGTATAATTATATCCTGTATTTGCCCTTCTGTTAAAATACTGCATTGGTGTTCCCACGTGACTGCAAAAGCCATCATGGCGCTGTATATCTCAGATTCAGTTTCAAATTGAGAACGCTCTTGTTATTTATTACGAATAGGAAATAGCTAGTCTCATTCAGGAAACTAGTTTATATCCTTCGAAGCCATCAGTCTCTCGGTGAATGTGAAGGGTTGTGACGCACACCTGAAAAATAAGTTGTGCTGCACTGCGGATTTGCTCAGTTCAACGTGGCAAGGTTGGTATGGAGTGTCTCATATACCAAGACATTTAAACTAACTGAAAGGCCGTGCCATGGCTCAGGCGGTTAGCTGCCGGCCTCCCACCGCGGAGGCCCGTGTTCGATCCCGGGTCAGTCCATGTGGGATTTGTGGTGGACAAAGTGGCACTGGGACAGGTTTTTCTCCGAGTACTTCCACCGGTGCTCCATTACTAGGAAAAGGACACAAAATAATCATCTTCATCACAGGGTTGCGCAAGAAGCCTCAAGGCTGCGGTGCGTCTTCTGCGGGGCCCTTCACCACTAAAAAAAAAACTAAATGAAGTTATGTACTGCTGTATATATGTAGTGTTATTTCTTCTGTTGTAACTGACTGATGTTGCGTGACTGATACGTACTGGGTGAACTGACAAGGAGGGCTGACGTCGTTGCTTTGAATTGCCTGTGCTTCATATGTACTCTGTTAAATGGGTCCCTGTCACCACGGTATGGCGCGTCCTCAGTCAGCGGATGGAGGAACGGCCTCCAGGTATGGAGGGTAGCTGAGTGTACGCCTATATTAACCTTTTAAAGCCTAGCGGTAACTTTACATACTACCAGATTTAACATTAAAAAATTCTACGTGGTGCCCACATTGCGTTTATGTGTTTTGTACGGATCTCAGAACAAACAGCAACTTTTGCCTTATAAAACATTAAGAGACTGGTTTTTATAACCGAAGTGGATAGTGTTTACAGCGCGGTACGCACTGAGTCCTTATATAAAACAGACACGCTTCGTCTTTAAAGGGTTAAATTTCCCCGTTTTTAAGTGCGAAACGTTAGCATTAGAGCCGTTGCCAGGCCCTTCTCTGTGGGCTTCATGCTTAATTGGTTTCAGCAGTTGGTGACTGCTTCTCGTAGTTTCTGTAAGCTTTTCAGGAGTAGTGGAACGCATAGCGGGAATGCCCTGATGACGTATCACATTCCGCGTGGTTCCGTTCTTAAAATAGACACTCATGCTCAGACCCTTAGGCGCGCCGACTTAATGCCGTATAACGAGAACAGGTGTGTGCACGTAGCTGGTTCGCCTGCACTACCGTTTATCAGCGGAAGGTGGGATGGTGGGTACGTACTTCGTGATTTCAACCTTCGCCATAGTTTAGACCAGTAGTTCCCAAAGTGTGCTCCGTGGATCCCAGGGGATCATTGGATACATCTCTGTAATGGCTGCTTTGAAGTTTACGTATTTTTTAAGTTAAAGGAGTAATGTGTTATATAAAATAATCGAGGAATTCTTTAATAGGCGGTGTCTTTATTTCGTAGTACCGTTAGAACATCTGATTAACCTTTTAAAGCCTAGCGGTAACTTTACATACCACCAGGTTTAACATTAAAAAATTCTACGTGGTGCCCACATTGCGTTTATGTGTTTTGTACGGATCTCAGAACAAACAGCAACTTTTGACTTATAAAACATTAAGAGACTGGTTTTTATAACCGAAGTGGAGAGTGTTTACAGCGCGGTACGCACTGAGTCCTTATTTAAAACAGATACGCGTCGTCTTGAAAGGGTTAATTAAGGTCAAAGTTGTAGAGTAAATCAAAACACACATTTTATGCTTAGTAACGTTTTTCCGAAAATCGTGCTGTTTATGAGATAATGTAGAAAAATACGGTACAGCCAGAGAGGCTGTGGATAACAGTATAATACGGCACATGCGGTTTGCATGCTGGATAACTAAGGCTGCGGACACACGCTCAGAATATGCAATACTTATTGCTTTTTGATAGCAACAGTGGTTACGCGAACGCGCCCCAATATTATGTGAGACGTACATTGTCATATAGCATACCATGGTGCTGTGGTGTTACGGTAGATGGTGTTGTCACGGCGTGTAATTAACCGCACGTCTGTCGCGGCTTTGCACGCGTGTGTGTTGGGACATGCGTTAACTACGTCTTAGTCGGCTGGGGCTGTACAGTAATGAAGTTTGTAATCTGTGTAACTGTGTACAAGGTGGAGTGCTCTCACGTATAAATGTAGTGTGGGAAGTAAGACAGATATTAGTATCCTTGCGGAAGAAAGGCAGTCCAAGTTTCTGAGGGTAAGATTAAGCAAAAAGAGGAAAATCTCTGCAGGGGTGAGGGATTTTTCTCTGCTCCAGAACGTCCAGAGCGTTCTGGGGCCCACCCAGCCATCTACTCTATGGATGCTGATGTTCTTTCCCGGAGGCAGGAGACCACTCTCCATATAGTGCCGAGGTTAATGAGTGGAGCTGTAGTGCCCTTCCCCTGTGTGGCTCCGTGGCGTGGACAGGTAAAGGTAAAGCAATCCCTGTACAGGCCCTGAGGGTTCCAGGAGGTTGAGGCTCCCAGATTAACAAAAAAATCGGCACATGAAGGTGGTAAGGTTGTCAGCCCTACGTACCGGCCGCCTTTACTCCCCAGGAAATATTCCTGGTACTCATTTCTGTTAGAGGCTGAGTCGACCCCAGGGCCATAGTGCGGCCGGAAGGATTATGCCAAAAATTTCAATAACACCATCGGGAATCGAACCCTCCACCTTCTGGTTTTAGCTCAGTGCGGCGTGGACAGGGACAGCTTTAACCCTTTAAAGACGAAGCGTATCTGTTTTATATAAGGACTCGTGCGTACCGCGCTGTAAACGCTCTCCACTTCGGTTATAAAAACCAATCTCTTAATGTTTTATAAGGCAAAAGTTGCTGTTTGTTCTGAGATCCGTACAAAACACATAAACTCAATGTGGGCACCACGTAGAATTTTTTAACGTTAAACCTGGTGGTATGTAAAGTTACCGCTAGGCTTTAAAAGGTTAATAATATACTGACCAGTTCTGTGTTTACGTGATTGCTCCAGCGCTAGTAATATGTGGTATGTTGCATTGTTAGAAGGTTGACACCCCTGAAATAGGTAGCAGTTAAGTACCATTGTTCATTGTGTGGGTTCAAAATCAGAGGCCTGTGTCTCAAACACTGATTACACCAGATTACTGCAGTCTCTACCCCAGACGGCTCTCCACGCTTGCTGAGTCGCAGACGCCTCTGAAGTGCCTCTTAGGCCGCACTAGGTTCTCGACCTTTTTCCGGAACTCTGAACACAAAAGTAGTGGAGACTAAAGAATAAACTGTTCGGAGGATTGCCTTCACTTCCACATAAACAACATATCACGGTTTCAAGATTACGTATGACCACAGGCGTAACTTGGTTAACCTTTTAAAGTCTAGCGGTAACTTTACATACCACCAGGTTTAACATTAAAAAAATTCTATGTGGTGCCCACATTGCGTTTATGTGTTTTGTACGGATCTCAGAACAAACAGCAACTTTTGCCTTATAAAACATTAAGAGACTGGTTTTTATAACCGAAGTGGAGAGTGTTTACAGCGCGGTACGCACTGAGTCCTTATATAAAACAGATACGCTTCGTCTTTAAAGGGTCAATAACAGCGAAGTGGTATTAGGAACTCAGTTGCCTCTATTCTGCGTTCCGTAAAACGCGGGTTTGTAATTTTTCTCTGCCTTTACACAACTCAAATAATAATTTCGAAAATACAGTCGAACCCGGTTATAATGTCATGAAAGGGACTGAATATTTTGTGTCGTTATAAACGAGTGTTTTTATAACCGACGAGTATAACGTTATGGTTAACTGTAAGGAATTAGTTGGTACCACAGTATATCTGACGCTATAGACGGTGTGTCGTATAAACCTATGTCGTTATAACCGGGTTCATCTGTATTTCTAATGTATTTGCCCATCTTCAACTCAGTAGCCGAAGAAACAATTCTTAGGTCGAAAAAAATATTGGGGGGGGGGGCATTTGCCCCCCTGTCAAGTTACGCATATGCGTGTGACTTACGTGCTTAACTGCAGACTCGCCTACACAGCAAGTGTAGACCTGATTTTGTTACCTAGTGACATGTTCGTTCCGCTTGAAGAATCTGATAGTATTTAAACGCGTCTCACCGTCTTCCATTTTGAATATTCAGGAAATATTTACATAAGTTGGACACGAACGTTGAATACGAGCACAGAAAGTTACACGCCGTTGTGTACTGACATCAGACGTGTTCTGAGGTTGCGAGTTCGATTGCTGCATAGCGTCAGGATGTTACGGGCGTTGCCTTGTGACTACAGTTCTTGTTATGCACTTATCTTAAACTCAAGCACTATTTGCAAGATGTTGACGAGGTCCATTGTTTTAGAATCTATTGGAATTACAGTATAGATAAGATTTGGAGCCATGTCGTCATCGTTAATGACAGTCCGTTTCTTCACTGCCGGGGGGGGGGGGGGTTTCGAGTAGGTGAGGATGCCCCCTGGATAGGTTACCGGCCTTTCTCAGGGTAAACCTAGTGGTGGGGCTGCCACGTTGATGTCTCTAGGCTGGCATGCTTTTCTGTTGGGGTGTTCTCCCCTAGCGGATTGGGTCCAGTTTTAAGGTGCTGGACATTCGCCTGCACCCTCTCCCGTCTGCTGCAGTTGCATTGCCCAGGGGCCACGTGACCTTAAGGCACTTCTTAAGACATTTGCGAGGAATTACTAAGACAGAGAGAGAAATCAATCAGTGAGGGAGAAACTTGGAGTGCAGAACACTGTTTTGGAAATAAAACAGTACCAACGAGAGTGCCTACAACACGTAGAGAGAATGGACACATACAGGATACCCAAACAGGCACTGAAATATAGGCCAAAAGGGAAGAGAAGCAATAGGACGCCCAAGGAAAAGATGGAAGGACCCGCTTCATCTCGAGGGATAAAGAACAGGCACTGCGCCTAACACCTCACAGCTCATGATTATTATTATTATTATTATTATTATTATTATTATTATTATTATTATTATTATTATTATTATTATTATTATAAGATTTGGAAATAGCCTGGCGCATTCCCAGCTGTTTCTGTATTCAGATCAACGTGTATCGAACAATGTTTGTGGTTGTTAACCTTTTAAAGCCTAGCGGTAACTTTACGTACCACCCGATTTAACATTAAAATATTCTACGTGCTGCCCACATTGCGTTTATGTGTTTTGTACGGATCTCAGAACAAACAGCAACTTTTGCCTTATAAAACATTAAGAGACTGGTTTTTATAACCAAAGTAGAGAGTGTTTACAGCGCGGTACGCACTGAGTCCTTATACAAAACAGATACGTTCCGTCTTTAATGGGTTAAAGTGATGTGTCTACAGAATTGGCGTTAGACGAACCACTAGTATGTGAAACGGTAAGTCATTAAATATTCTAAGCGACTAGTATACTTATTGTACTGAGGCCACAGAAAGAAGTCTAATGGTCTAACCCCCTTGGCATCACCTTCGAAATGGTGCGTTTACCCTTTCTGAGGAACCCTCTTATTTTGAAGTTTTTTTAAAAGCTGTCCAATCCATGCGGGGCCACGCGGTGGCGCAGTTGGTTGAGGCACTACGCTACAAACCGGCAGGTTGCGGTTTCGATTCCTGATGGTGCCACTGGAAGTTTTCATTGACATAATCCTTCCGGCCGCACTATGGCCCTGGGGTCGACTCAACCTCTAACAGAAATGAGTACCAGGAATATTTCCTGGGGGGTAAAGGCGGCCGGTGCGTATGGCTGACAACCTTACCACCTTCATGTGCCGATTGTCTAGAAATCTGGGAGCCTCAGCCTCCTGGAACCCGAAGGGCCTGTCCAGGCCTGTAATGGGACTGCTTTACCTTTACCTGTACCAATCCATGCATTTTTTTAGATCAGTGTTTTCAATTTATTTTACCAACTAAATGCAGATTTTTAGTTAGATGTGATTGTTAAACTCGTAGCTCCAACGTGTTTCGGTGCAAGCGTACCATCTTCAGGGAGTGCAAAATGCTGGCTGCGATACGCGACTCAGCATAAAACAAAGGAACCGGACCCACCGTGGATTGAGATACGCACTAGAGACCTGAACATATAATGCCACGAACTAGAAGTTAACAAACACTACCAGCCGCAACAATAATTTTAGTCTGTATAAATCATATTTATTATGTAAGGAATATTTTAATCATATTTTAACCGTAAGATTTTAAAAGCAGTACAAGCTGTGCCGTTTATGCACAAATGACATCAACAACGGAGCCTGCTGCAGACTGTGGAACCATGCAAACAGTGGCTTGTCACTGGCAGTTGGTTTTAAACCTGCCATATTGCACTCCCTGAAGATGGTACGCTTGTACCGAAACATGTCGCAGCTACGTGTTTATCACTCATATGTAACTAAGAGTGTGCATTTGGTTGGTCAAATAAATTGAAACTCCCGTCTATTCCCGTTCAGTCCTCAACCTGTTCTGTTTTGGGTAATGTTGGTAGCGATAAACACGTTGTAACGGTAAAGATAAAGTTTTTCCGTGACCTCGCCATGAAGGCATATGGAGGGAACAGATGTATAGCTCCACTCATTCTAAATCTCAGCACTAGATCGAGGTGAGTGGTGAACTTTACACGCCAGCCGTTTTACCGCCGGACATATAAATGTGTGCACTAGTTGAATATGAGACTGGGTGGTCCCCGGAAGGAGCTCGACATTTTGGAGAAAAGAAAAATATTTACCCTTGCCCGAATTCGAACCCCGTATCGTTTAGTCCTTAGCCTAATCAATGCAACTTCGTTAACGAACGCTTTGGGCTCGTTGACAGGCCACAGGAGGGTTGAAGGAAATTCAGCTGTAGGCAGAGAGTGTGAAGCCTCCACCGACATGTGCACCATACATGCAACTTATTTCTTTGGCCTCATTAGACCATTTCGTTATCGGAAACGTGTTGTAGGAAGCCTCAGCTTGTGACGTCACAAGCAGTGATATGTGCCTGCATATTAACCTTTTAAAGCCTAGCGGTAACTTTACGTACGACCAGGTTTAACATTAAAGAATTCTACGTGGTGCCCACATTGCGTTTATGTGTTTTGTACGGATCTCAGAACAAACAGCAACTTTTGCCTTATAAAACATTAAGAGACTGGTTTTTATAACCGAAGTGGAGAGTGTTTACAGCGCGGTACGCACTGAGTCCTTATATAAAACAGATACGCTTCGCCTTTAAAAGGTTAATGTAACATAGCTGTCTTAAACGTGACGTTGTGTGGTTCTCTGTGTTGCTAGGTGGCAGCGTTTCAGAGGATCTGTCGGCTGCCCTGAAGATGGAGGCAGTAATTTTCTTCGAAACGTTGGTGCCTGTCTACCAAAGTACAAAGCGTCACATCCATATAAGCCGTAATCGAAGTGCTCACTGCCCGTAGAACGTCAGACCTTGCCACTGTCTGCGCAGAAACCTAGAATAAACGTAGATCTGTCTTTATCGGGCAGTTTATCTAGTGCCGTAAACAGGGAATGTAAGTAACTCTAATAAAGGGGGAACTGTTTAATGCGGAAACGGTTAGGGTTATAAAACTTTAGTGGAATATTGTCTGCTGGAAGAGGTGTTACCTTTTGAGTTGTTGATTTGTCTGTTTAGGAAGCACACAAACAAATCAGAACTACATATGCGAAGAAATCAAGAATATCAGTTCTTCGCTCTTCTGGGATGTTACGCAGCGTAGATTGCTAGTTACTGACGTTTCGGGACAACCTCTTGGTCGAATCGTAAAGGGTAAAACAGTCCAGAAGAATGCCAGGAACACGTTCCTTGCCTTCTTCTTGGGCTTCTTGACCCCCGAAGATGGGACCAAGTGGTTGTCCTGAAACGTCGGTAACTACCAATCTACGCTGCGTAATATCGCAGAAGAGCGAAGAGTTGATTTACAACACAGCGCATGACGTCACGTAAATTAAGGAAATATTCAATTCCTGAAGCGTTTACTGCCGTTCGTGTTACATAACATAGGGCGTTTTTTTGTTTGTTTGTTAAGCAGACCTTTGCTGCTTTAACCGTTTAAAGCCTAGCGGTAACTTTACGTACGACCAGGTTTAACATTAAAAAATTCTACGTGGTGCCCACATTGCGTTTATGTGTTTTTATAACCGAAGTGGAGAGTGTTTACAGCGCGGTACGCACTGAGTCCTTATATAAAACAGATACGCTTTGTCTTTAACCTTTTAAAGCCTAGCGGTAACTTTACGTACCACCAGGTTTAACATTGAAAAATTCTACGTGGTGCCCACATTGCGTTTATGTGTTTTGTACGGATCTCAGAACAAACAGCAACTTTTGCCTTACAAAACATTAAGAGATTGGTTTTTATAACCGAATTGGAGAGTGTTTACAGCGCGGTACGCACTGAGTCCTTATATAAAACAGATACATTCTGTCTGTAAAGGGTTAAAGAAGGCACTTTGTTACGCAGAAACTGACTGACTGTGACATGCAACGAAGCGCGTAACATTCCCGTGTTTTCTACATCGGCATATGCACGATGTACGAACAGGCCTACGATATGCAAAAATTTCTATTTTGCAGCTCATGGGTTGAGCCCTGTTTTTCTTAAATCTAGCGCTTCGGTATTTGGATCTGCCACCATCCTCGGATTAAAAAATATGAATATCAAATCTGCTGTGTTTGTTCCATTTGGTGGAGCTAACCTGTATCCCCGATCTATAGCAGCGTGAAATGTTTCACGCTGTCACGCTTCGTGAAAGGTTTCACGCAGCGTGAAAGGTTTCACGTTCGTAGGTCTTATCTGACGATAGAAGTGAGACCGTCTTCCAAAATCATATTTTTTTTAACAAAAACACGAGATGATGGGAGACGTTCGATGTACAGTGTGTATCAAAAATGTTTGTACGGACTTCAGGAACGAGTTCTCCACACCAAAACAAGGGAAAGGTTCGTATCAGTATGTTTTTGTAAATAGCTTTTTGTTTGCGAGGTTCAGCCCAACAACGTGATTTGTATCGGTGGAGACACTTAGAAACCCTAGTGTCTGCAGCTCCAATTGAAAACGAAGAAAGCACTTCAGCAAAATACTTTTGGTGCCTGTCAAACCATTCGCAACCGCCCTGGGACCTTTGAAAGTATGCGACAGCCCACGATCAGACGTGTTCGTGCGTGCATTGGTTTAGGTGGAGGACATTTTGAGCGTTTGTTGTGAGTTATGACTCTATAAACAACAAAAACTCGTCGTCATAGTCCTTCCCTCTTCTACCTACTCACAGCAGGTGTCGAGGTTGTTTATTTTCACTTGATCATACTCAGACACACACCACAGTCGGTAGGACTCCTCTGGACGAGGGATCGGCCCGTCGCAGAGACCTCTACCTGACAACACAAACACTGTACAAGAGACAAACATCCATGCCCCCGGTGGGATTCGAACCCACGATCCCAGCAAGCGCTCGGCCGCAGACCTACGCCTTAGACCGCGCGGCCACTGGGATCGGCCAGTAAAAATTCAACAGGTATTAAACTGGAAACGTATATTGTAAATGTATTGTGTCTAATGTACGTTTATTCAGTTATCGATCTCACACACACACAGCAATAAGGTAATTCTAAACGTTTTCTGGCAGTTAGTTTCTGTTCTAAGATATAACCATCATAAGCACAGAAAAGTAGAGAACTCAAGATGTATTGTGTCAGTTGTAAGTAAAATATTATATATTTACCATATTTATTGTTGAATATTATCCTTCAGTTCAACATTTCCGGGCATGTATTTGTATGAATTTTTTCTTTGTTTTGTTGTGAACAGCTTAAATTTTGAAGTTTGTCCAAGCATTTTATGTACACCCTGAATGCATCAGTTTAATTTTTGATTTCATCTTCGCCAACAGAGTCCTCTGTTGGACCCAGTGGTAAACAGGTTCTGCCCAGTTCATATCGCATATCGTTCCACGATGGCTGTAATGAAGGCGAAACTTAACACACCGTCTTTAAAAACCTGTTGCGCTGTGTAACTCATGTTGCTTTGCTTACTAGGAGTACACTGGTAGTCGACAGTTAAATTTCTGATATATTTTACGAAAATCATCCACAACATAGAAGACATGATAAAAGATGCAACATGTTTCGGCTGATTAAGCCATCTTCAGGCCTTTTCTTGAGAATGTTAAAAAAATATGCACGAGCGCTTCGTGATATATTGTAAACGCATACAAACAAATTTTTCTTAACCTTTTAAAGCCTAGCGGTAACTTTACGTACCACCAGGTTTAACGTTAAAATATTCTACGTGGTGCCCACATTGCGTTTATGTGTTTTGTACGGATCTCAGAACAAACAGCAACTTTTGCCTTATAAAACATTAAGAGACTGGTTTTTATAACCGAAGTGGAGAGTGTTTACAGCGCGGTACGCACTGAGTCCTTATATAAAACAGATACGCTTCGTCTTTAAAGGGTTAAATTTCTTTACACAAGAAGCCTTGGTAATAGAATGTGTGAATATGCCACTTGAAGTGAAAAGGCTATTAGTTTTTGTGCTTGTAGGCAGGAACGCAGTATGACAGGTACCTCACCGGATCGTGATAAGTCACAAGGAAAAATGTACATAAGCGGTGGAGTTATGCTTCGTGTGGGTGTTGGTAAAATATGATGTTTTGCAATCTTGTGGCTCGGATATTATAGATTGTAGGGAGGTTTTTATGTGTCTTCTAGGTTTTTTGTTTTGGTTTTGTATCTTTTGCTTTTGTGACCGGTACTCATCACCAAATATTATTCGGGTAATCAAATCGAGAAGAATGAGATGGGCGGGGCATGTAGCACGTATGGGGGGAAAAGGGAGGTGCATACAGGGTTTTGGTGGGGAGACCTGCGGGAACGCGACGACTTGGGAGACCCAGGCGGAGATGGGAGGATAATATTAAAATGAATCTTCAAGACGTGGGATGGGGAGCATTGACTGGATTGAGCCGGCTGAGGATAGGGACAGGTGGCGGGCTCTTGTGAATGCGGTAATGAACCTCCGCGTTCCATAAAATGCGGGGAATTTATTGACTAGCTGAGAAACTGTTAGCTTCTCAAAAAGGCCTCTGCTCCATGGAGTTAGTTAGTTAGTTAGTTAGTTAGTTAGTTAGTTAGTTAGTTAGTTTGTTTGTTTGTTTGTTTGTTTGTTAGGTATCTAGTTAGATATTTTGCTTTTGTGTTTGGAAAATAATCACTGAATATTTGATGTTTTTCCACAGTTTCGTTGGAGTTTGTCGTTAAATTACGTTGGAGTCCGTTACGTGCCGTAACGTGTGTATCTGCAACTGAACACACCACGCGGATGTTTCATCTCAGGACGAATCTCTGTAGCAGCCTATTCAATTATGAATGCTGGCATTGTCATAGTCTTCACCCCACCGTCGGCCATTAGGTTTCCGGTCTGTTGCAACGTCGCCATCTTGTTGGACGTTCCTGGCATCTTTACCTTTTGGTATTGTGTTAATAAAGAACTGTCGTTCATACATATTCTAATCCACCCGTGTCCCCTTGACATTTATCACCGGCGAAGCCCAAAAGCGCCGATAAGCAAACGAAGATGATGCGGGTGTTGTGTTCAGCCTCTTCATTATATCCCGAGTGACGTCACAGAACATCAAGGCTGTTCAGTACATGATTTCGCAATTTCAGGAACACGATTGTGTTTGTTTAGTGAACGCATGACGATATTTCCTTCTATGAAGGATCCGGGATAGCTCAGTTGTATAGTGATTAAGCTACGGCCTGCACGACCGATCCCTCGGCAAGGGAAGGAGACTTATGTCTTCTCCAGAGCGTCAAGACGGATTCTGCGACGTACGCAACCTCTTCAATGGGTGCCGGGGACTCAGAAGGTTTTGCAACTCGCTACGGGCTGGACGGTCTGGAGTTCGAATCCCGGTGTGTGTGTGTGTGTGTGTGTGTGTGTGTGTGTGTGTGTGTGTGGGGGGGGCAGATTTTCCGGATCCGTCCAGACCGGCCCTGGGGCCCACCCAGCCTTCTTTACAATAGGTACCGGTTCATTCCCGGGGGTAAAGCGGCTGGGCAATAACGTTGGCCACCCACCCTCATCTAGCGCCGAGGTTAAAGAAAGAGTAGAGCTATACCTCTAGTCCCCGTCTGGGTCTTCATAGCATATTCTAGGGTGAACTTTACGTTACCTTTCACGTGGGGGAGGCGTGGGGGCTCTTTCCCAGGGAGTAACGCGGCCGTATCTTTAAGCTGACCCTTCACCTTCATCTATTTCCAAGTTTAAGAATGCGTGGAGCTAAACCTCCACTCCCCCATGTTTTTATGTCATACACAGGGACATCTTATGTCCTCTTATGTCCTTTCAGAGTAATGTGGTACTGTATTGATCAACTCGAAGCGGGACCCTGCACTGTGAGCACGAAACATTACTTGTTCGAGAGACAGACGGGAGAACGGAAATCGATTTGTTTCATAAGTTTTGTGTTTTTGTGGCGTTTACTGTGGGACATCCATTGAAGTGTTGTGTATTTGTACGCTTGGTTGTAATGCCATGCTGTACGTGTAATATCAAATGTCTTTACGAAGTCCGCAGTGCTAAGTGCACGTTGATATTGCGCATTATGCGTGGAGCCAAGCGGCGACGGCCAAATGCCTTTATTTTTAAAAACTTTTATAAGTCGTGTTCATAAATTTTAATGAGATGTACTGTGCAGTGATTCCCGGGTGTGGCGTGTTATATGCAGAATGAATTTTGCACCGCTGCACGAAATGTGTAGAAAACTCATATTCGCTGTAGTGGAAGCAATCTTGATACTGTTACAAGATACATTTACTGACGTTGGTTTCATTGTTATATACAGACCGTTTGAGAAAAATGTGCGTAATTTTTTTATTTTAACAGAGATGAAGTGGCAGAAGGGGGGGGCTGGGGGGGGTTGTGAATTGCTAGGTGAGAACGTGCATGGTTTAAATTTTTCGGCCTCCGTAAGCCATTAAATTCTGTGGTATGAACCGGGCGGTACATGTTGCACATACGGACAAACAGAACTGCCTGTATAAAAAGGACTCGTCTCAAGTCCTGTTGGAAAGACAAAAATTGGGGAACAGCATGTAAATTGTGCATAACCTTTAAACCACCACCAGAGTTTGCATATGAAAAGGCGCGTAAAAACAGGCCTAGGAATTAATTTTATGTATTTGGACAACGAGGAAGTTTATGTAATTTGGTGCATAATCTGTTTTATATACATAAATATACATACATACATACACACATTCATTCATTCATTCATTCATTCATTCCATTCATCCATTCATTCCATTCATTCATTCATTCATTCATTCATTCATTCATTCATTCATTCCATGGATCCATAATTTTGTCACAAGACAGCAGGATGTGGAATAAGTCATAAACATACAAAATCATAACAAAATTATACATTGCAAAATACTTTAAACATTTTATGTGCCGTCTTAAGAGGTCATTATTACAGTTTATTAATTCACATAAGAAGTTCATCTGCAGAGTAAAGGCAGTGTGCATTTAAGTATCTTCTTAGTGCTACTTTAAATTGTGCCTTTTCATTTTTAATATTTGTGACACTGTATGGTAAACTGTTGAAAATTTTGGCGCTAGAATAGAATGCACTTTTCTGAAAGCATGATAGGTTGGCAGTTGGTCTATGAAGAAGATGCTTGTTCCTTGTATTAATACTGCGTGCTGATGGATTTGTTTGAAAAATGTTCTTGATTATGAACAAAGAAGTTTGTTAATGAAAAAATATATATATGCGAAGTATGTCGTTTATTTAATAATATGTCATTTCTCTTTTCAAATGGTACGTTTTTCATAAACGGTGCATTAAAATTTAAATATACACTTGGTACTTTCAAGGTTAATGTTCAGTGGTTGTCAGAGGGATATAGCTAAACACCACTGTGACTTTGGCTGGCGGTTGTGTAAGGAATTTCTGCTCGCTTTGTACGAAGCGAATTTGCTACATGAGATGTCCGTGCTAGTAGCGGTACTGAAAATGTTACTCACAGTTTACATGGCCGACTTTTTTTAAACAGTCGTAACCAAAAATCAAATTTCCACCGATATATGATGTAGTGTTGATCCTTCCCTGCCTTACACTGCCCTAGCAAAATATTCGTCAACAGTAAAAATACATATAAATTGGACAACAGGCCTGGTGTCAGCTGACCAGTTCTGATGTTTTCTGATGGTCACTGTGATCCTCTAGTACCACAACAGAACACTTTATACGTCTGTAACTGTTCGAGGTTTAGCTGTATTTTGGTGTTAAGGGTATAGTTTGTGTGCATTGCACATGCCACATTAACCCTTTAAAGACGAAGCGTATCTGTTTTATATAAGGACTCAGTGCGTACCGCGCTGTAAACACTCTCCACTTCGGTTATAAAAACCAGTCTCTTAATGTTTTATAAGGCAAAACTTGCTGTTTGTTCTGAGATCCGTACAAAACACATAAACACAATGTGGGCACCACGTAGAATTTTTTAATGTTAAACCTGGTGGTACGTAAAGTTACCGCTAGGCTTTAAAAGGTTAACGCAACTGGTGGCTTGTTCTTGGGGCCGCGTTTGTGCTTTGAAAACTAAATCGTGTGACTTCGTATTTGAGAAAAGAAGTGGTCAGCAGTGGCAGTAATGTGTGAGATAATCTTATTTACGCGCTGTTTATTTTTTACTTTTATGTTCTCTGCAGTCCTGTGCGTAAGGTTGAAAATGTGTTCAAAAGTTCCCGTTGGGTTTAGTGAGAAACAATATTCGTGTGAATTTAGCGAAGCTGAAACAAAATTGTTGTTAGTGTAATGGAAAATAAGAGAATTTGGATTTCCCGTAATTTTTACGCTCCATTTTCCACAGGTTATTTTGATGCTGTACGTTCACACTTGCTACTCATAACTCTGAAACAATTTTTATACACCCGAGGTTGGATTCCTGGTAGGGGCAACAGATTTTTCAGTTTTCCGAAACGTCCAGATCGGCGCTGGGGCCCACCCAGCGTCCTGTTGAGTAGGTACCAATGTTTTTCTTTTATGGGTAAAGCGGCCGAGGCGTGAGTTTGACCAGTCACCTCCATCTAGTGCCGAGGTTAAGAATGATTGGAGCTCTGCTTCTTCTCCCCCCCCCCCCCCCGCCCCCAACCCTCCCATGTACAGCGAGTTGAATTTAAAACCGAATCCACAAACCCAGACGCACGACTCACTTATATTTCGGCGTATAATGTATGTCGTATGTAATACAACGTACAGCATGTTAGAGTGTGTGTTGAAAATTACCTTCTTCAACTCTGAAACATGCATATTTCGGAAGAACTCGAACACCGGGGAAAGGTATTCTAAATTGCACATTTCTCGTTTGATAACTTCCTTGTTAGGTCTGCACAATGAGAAGCCTTTGTGTTAAACTCTACTGCATGCTCAGGAACAAGAGAAATGTATGTTGCACTATGCTTTAGACGTCTGTCACACAGCATATTAAACTGAACTGTGTGACTAACATGATGCGGTGCACCGTACGCGCGACGATAAGACTGGCGGTGTGTGAGTCACGTACCTGCCGTTAAACTTTTAAAGCCTAGCGGTAACTTTACGTACCACCAGGTTTAACATTAAAAAATTCTACGTGGTGCCCGCATTGCGTTTATGTGTTTTGTACGGATCTCAGAACAAACAGCAGCTTTTGCCTTATAAAACGTTAAGAGACTGGTTTTTATAACCGAAGTGGAGAGTGTTTACAGCGCGGTACGCACTGAGTCCTTATATAAGACAGATACGCTTCGTCTTTAAAGGGTGCAACTTGCTGCGCAGTATTGCCAATTCCTAGACAAGAACTTCAAAGAATATTTAGTAATCTGTGGACCAGTTGTCAAGCATGTCTGAAAGTAGGAAAAGCTCGTTTCCAAAACTTCCTTTAACACAGGGTAAGTTATATTGTGTAATGTGCAATCGAGCTCGGTTATAATATACTGAAAGGGACTTAATATTTTGTGTCGTTATAAAGGAGTGTCGTTATAACCAAGCAGTGTAATGTTATGGCTAACAGTGAGGAATTAATTTGTACTACAGAATATCTGACGCTATAAACGAGGTGTCGTATAAACCGACGTTTTTATAGCTGGGTGGAACTGTCTATACGCTCTGTACGTAAATGTAAGGGTTTAAGCTTGCCTTGCGTCTGGGTTCGGTTTTCGATTGACCTTTCTGTACTTGCATGACGTGAAGAGGGGTAACTTTACCTCTTACCTTTACACTCGATAGGTTTCCTTGGATGGGGAGTCAGTCGAGCGCGATGATGTTACACAGAGCAGGACTGAGAAACTCCTCCGCCACCCAGCGGTTTGGCATTGCGGTAAAGCATTTGATTCGGTATAATATGGATCAGGTCTGTGGAGTCGGTACACAAAACCCTCCGACTCCGACGCCTCGATTTTTAGAACTCCGACTCCTTCATAAGAGCTGAATGTGTCTTAACCTTTTAAAGCCTAGCGGTAACTTTACATACCGCCAGGTTTGACATTAAAAAATTCTACGTGATGCCCACATTGCGTTTATGTGTTTTGTACGGATCTCAGAACAAACAGCAACTTTTGCCTTATAAAACATTAAGAGATTGGTTTTTATAACCGAAGTGGAGAGTGTTTACAGCGCGGTACGCACTGAGTCTTTATATGAAACAGACACATTTCGTCTTTAAAGGGTTAATAACGGTAAACCTATAAGACGTTTCATCACCACCACGTGAATCATCAGGCTACTGTTTAGACGTATAACCTATATTTAAGTGTAAGTGTAATGGTTACTGTAGCTGTCAGGGCTCTGGAGTTGGAGTATCTAGTTAAGGTTTTAGACTGATCTCTGAGTCGGAGTCGGTACATTTTTACCGACTCCGACTCCACCTAAAATTCCTTCCGACTCCGCCTCCACCTAAAATTCCTTCCGACTCTGACTCCACCTAAAATTCCTTCCGACTCCGCCTCCACCTAAAATTCACTCCGACTCCACCTAAAATTCCTTCCGACTCCGACTCCACCTAAAATTCCTTCCGACTCTCCCCCACCTAAAATTCCTTCCGACTCCGACTCCACCTAAAATTCCTTCCGACTCCGACTCCACCTAAAATTCCTTCCGACTCCGACTCCACCTAAAATTCCTTCCGACTCCGACTCCGACTCCACCTAAAATTCCTTCCGACCCCGACTCCACAGCCCTGGTACGGATGAACGTCCTAAGCCTTCGTGGGGAATGCAGGAGCGTGGTGTGCTATGTGTGCTATGGCTGTTTATTACGACATACATCCGCCACAGTCTAGTAATTATTCTGCCATGTCACTGACACATTATTAGGTCGAATGTCTAATGAATACATAGGATATTAGGCCCTTGAGGATGGGACCAGTACACTATCCCGAAACGTCGGGCATCATCTACTGACGCGGCACCATATCCGGAAGGATGGAGACATAAGAAGTGCAGTGCCAGTAATGGGCATTCACCCTACCCGGGGTGATGCATTTGAAACTTTTGTTTGAAAAGCGCTTACGCAAAGAAACGCGTCACGTCTCGCCGCTGATTTGAATAATGTGCAGTTATTCAGTTAGCCCGATGATTATGTGGTGTTTGTATAGGACATTCCTCGACACTTCACAGAAATGGAATTCTAGTTCAAGTCGTTTGTTGGGTGTTGGCAACTGGGTCTCGTCACGTTTGTGTAACAAACTAGCTGTATTGGGTTTGGCATCGCTATGCCGTCGTTTGGCATTGAGAGATGGTTCTTGCTTCAAGCTCCCTTTATATGTGTCAAATCGTGCGTGTATTTCTGTAATAGTTTCTATCCTTTACCCTCAAAACCCAGAAACGTGCTGCTTCTGTTGTTTAAAGAGGAGCTGTCATGTACGGAACTGAAATACCTTGCTGACACCTGCATGTGCTCCGCTTGTGAGACGGGATGCAGCAATTCCCCTTCTGCAGCCATCGATATTAACATCTTATGTAATCGTCTGCTTCCATCTACCTTACAGATATAGAAAAATTGAATTATGTATTATTATCATTAAAGGATCCGGGATAGTTCAGTCGGTACTGTGACTGGGCTGCGGACTGGGCGGTCCTGGTTTCGAATCCCGGCAACGGAAGGCTATTTTCTTTTCTCCTAAACTGTCTAGGCCGGTTCTGGTGCCAACTCAGCCTCTTATTCAACAGGTACCGCTGTTATTTCCTGGGACTAAAGCGGCCGGGGCGTGAAGTTGACCACTTAACTTCATGTAGTGCCGAACTTAAGAATGAATGGAGCTATGCCTCCGCTCCCCCTATGTGCCTTCGTGGCGAGGAGATAGACAGCTTTACTTAGTTCTTAGTTCTGCGGCCCTCTCAAAATCTGAGCCTCGGTGATCACAGGTGCCCATTCTTATCTGTCCGCTGCCTTCTGTCGACATCTTTAACCCTGTAAAGACGGCGTGTGTCTGTTTTATATAAGGACTCAGTGCGTACCGCGCTGTAAACACTCTCCACTTCGGTTATAAAAACCAGTCTCTTAATGTTTTATAAGGCAAAAGTTGCTGTTTGTTCTGAGATCCGTACAAAACACATAAACGCAATGTGGGCACCACGTAGAATTTTTTAATGTTAAACCTGTTAGTACGTAAAGTTACCGCTAGGCTTTAAAAGGTTAACATTCATCTTCGTATATCTTTTTCAGCATCTTGCAGCCATGTCTGTCTATGTCTTCCCGTTATTCTTGTCTCTTTCAGTTTACTCACAAATATTTTGTTAACTACTCTTCCACGCTCCATCTTACTATATATTCTATCCATTCTTTCTTCTTTCTTAGTCCTTCCCTCTTCTACCCACCCACAGCAGGTGTCGAGGTTGTTTATTTTCACTTGATCACACTCAGACACACACCACAGTCGGTAGGACTCCTCTGGACGAAGGATCGGCCCGTCGCAGAGACCTCTACCTGACAACACAAACACTGTACAAGATAAACATTCATGCCCCCGGTGGGATTCGAACCCCCGATCCCAGCAAGCGCTCTGCCGTGGACCCACGCCTTAGACCGCACGGCCACTGGATTCGGCCCTATCCATTCTTTATGGGGAGTGATAAAGTGATTACATGCCTTCGTAATTTTTATCATTTTGTAATTGAATTTTGTAACTGTAAAGGGGAGGCCTCCACCTAAACGTATGCTTTACTTTTTATCATTTTGTGAGTTCCTGCCTTATGATGGCGAGCCTACGCGGGCGAAACATGTTGTAAAGGTAAAGGTAAAGGTTCACCCTATACCAGGCCTTGAGGGCCCAAGAGGGGGAGTAGAGGTATAGCTCTACCCGTTCGTGAACCTCGGCACGAGGAGGGGATGGGGTGGCTAGCCCCACGCCCCGGCCGCTCTACCCCCGGGAAAGAGACCCGGTACCCATTGTACGGGAGGCTGGGTGGGCCCCAGGGCCGGTCTGGACGGCTGCGGAAAATCTCGCCCCCACCGGGATTCGATCCCCGGACCGTCCAGCCCGTAGCGAGTCGCTATACCGACTGAGCTATCGCGGCCCACGAAACGTGTTGTAGAAAATAAAATAAGTGAACACAGTGTGTTTAT
This sequence comes from Coptotermes formosanus, assembly GCA_013340265.1. Lineage (NCBI taxonomy): Eukaryota > Metazoa > Arthropoda > Insecta > Blattodea > Rhinotermitidae > Coptotermes > Coptotermes formosanus. The sequence goes on from BLKM01000821.1 coordinate 97,640, forward strand.
TCTGTAAAGACTGAATTAGTGATTGTATATAAGTACAACGGGATGGCGAGCCCAAAATTTGGAAACTTTACCTTTTGTTGTACCTATAAAATGTTCGTTACCTTTCATTCCTGTTTATTTAACCTTTTAAAGCCTAGCGGTAACTTTACGTACCATCAGGTTTAACATTAAAAAATTCTACGTGGTGCCCACATTGCGTTTATGTGTTTTGTACGGATCTCAGAACAAACAGCAACTTTTGCCTTATAAAACATTAAGAGATTGGTTTTTATAACCGAAGTGGAGAGTGTTTACAGCGCGGTATAAAACAGACACGTTTCGTCTTTAAAAGGTTAACCAATTAAACTCGAGGCATTACTGTATGTTACACGCGCTGCAACATTCAGAAGCTGTGTATTTTTCCTGCGCAGTGTATTTATGCGTTTCATATGATTTTCAAAATACAATACGATTAGTCCCCAAAATGGAGACGTAATGTTCTCTTTGAAGTTCTGACTGAATTGTTACTTATAATTTGGATGAATTTCAGTTTTCAAAGGATTGTTGTACTTCTCTTTTTATTCTCTTTCTAATTTCACAGTTTTTTTCTTCAAAGGTTTATGATTTCGGCGGCAATGCTGCCAGGAGCACACGGTGTAAACTAAAGCGACTCGAGTTTCGCCTTAGCCCGGGGCATGCTTGTGGCCTGCTGTCTGCAGCATGTGGGGCGTATTCCTTTACAGAACATCAGCGTTTGCAATATTAATACGGTAAGGTGTGTTTGCTACATCTTTACCTGCTGAAGTACGGAACGGATCTTTTTAGGATAGACATTTCTAGAAAACTTATGATTCGGCATTGATGGCAGTATTATTTGTTTATAGTAATTCCTTCTCAAAAATTGGTTTTGAACAGAAAAGCTAACGTTAAAAATTGATTGTGTTGCCTCAGTTGGAGGCCAAGGGAAGCTAACATTTTACGTTGTTCATTCCGTGCATTGCTAGTAAACTTATTTCTAATAATTCACCAACAAATGCACAAGTTTGTGTATTTACGCAGTTATTTTCTATTAAAACAGTGTAAACTCGTACATGTTTCGATCCCTGAGGGATCGTCGCGCATACAGTTATTTAGAATAGTGCATTAATTTTTGTTGGGTCGCTGGTTAATTTGACTGGATGATAAAATACAGGACTTTTTCATTTATTTTATGACCTTCCTCAGAAATGATATCCTGGATACACTTCCATTGGTCAGAGAAGCAAATTCTGTTCTGACAGACGATGTCGCCCCTAGTCTGTGTTATGATCTCGGCTTGTTTTGTGGCTGAAACTGTTGACGTTTGCAGTCCGTTCATACTTTATTTTAAGCCATTTATGATAGTGTCTTGAAATAGGCCACCACTGTCTCTTCCCTTTTTGTATTAGTTAATCCGTACCGTCATTCGTAATGGACGATGATAATGCCATCAGTTGGTACAGCTTCGTTAAACATCAACGAACCAGTCGTGGAAGTTTCGTTTCGTAGTCCTTCCCTCTTCTGCCTACTCACAGCAGGTGTCGAGGTTATTTATTTTCACTTGATCACACTCAGACACACACCACAGTCAGTAGGACTCCTCTGGACCAGGGATCGGCCCGTCGCAGAGACTTCTACCTGACAACACAAACACTGTACAAGAGACAAACATACATGCCCGCGGTGGGATTCGAACCTACGATCCCAGCAAGCGCCCGGCCGCAGACCTACGCCTTAGACCGCGCGGCCACTGGGATCGGCGGCACAATCATGGAAGTTCTGGGAAAAAAGCAGTGATCTGGCCGAAAGCTGAGCTACTCATCACTTCCGTAGCCGAAGAAATGTGTGAGAATTTTGTGTGTCACCATTCTCGTCCTGAAGACAATGGGGGAAAGCATTCGGAGATAAATTTGTAGTGGCGAATGACATATTTTACGTCGCAGTGAGAATTGGGACAAATGTCTGCAGATATATCAGTTATCATTTCAGATCATCTCCGGATATTAAACAGTTCGTGAAATTCATTTATATTTTAGTATTTTCATTTAATTATATGAATACACGTACCGTGTCTATGACTTTTTTCATCTTATTCCCACAAGCAATAAGAACTGCCAATTATGTTGAAGTAACAATATACAGCACATACAGAAAACTGTCCGGGGTTACGGGAGAGTTTATTGTCAACCGTTATGCATATTTCTGGAAAACACTGCAATGAAGGTTAACCCCAAAAGTGTGTCAGCTGTGCAGTCGATAATGTATTTCAGCCGGCACACACCTCGGCATGTTTGAATTCACTTTTCAACAGCTGCAGGCGCGCACCCAGAATTTTTCCTGGGTGGGGGGGGGGGGGTTCTGACCCTGAGGCTGTATATAATTTATGTGTGATTTTAAAAATTATGTTATAAAAATCCTGTCATAAGGACAACATAACATTATTTGCAACTGTATTTATATACATACGAATATAAATGCATGCCCATGCCTCAATCACACTGTCCTATCTTCTTGTTTTTTTTTAAAAAATTGTATTAATTTATTTTTGAAACTTCTAATGTGTCATCAGCCGACTTAGGTGGCTGATTTTGGCCGACGGGTAAATTACGTTAAACGTTTGGTATCATAATATCTAGAAAATCTGTGTTTTTTAAGTTCCGGGTTTGGGGGAGGCCGCAGCCCGGCAGCCCCCCCCCCCCCCGAACTTGGGTGCGCCCTTGAACAGCTGCATTGATCCGCTGTTGGAGTTCATCTCAGTTTGCCATGTGCCCAGTACACGCGTAACTTGTGGTATGACTCCACAAGCAAAAAGTCGTAGGGTGTGAGGTCTGGTGATCTTGGAGGCCAAAAGATATAGGTTCCCGTCTTTCGTGCAGTGCCCAGGAAACCTGTCATTGAATTCATCACAAACAGTTTCCAAATATATGACCTTAGAAAAGGGAAAAGGTCCTATAATTTTGTTATGGAATAGGCAATTCTACTGCCCTTGAGTCTTACTGATTGTCATAGCAAACGCCATTTCCATCTAAATCGCCTTCAGCACAGTTTGAAGGGAATGGTAGGCTCTGAGGGACATAATTGAATTGTGGGCGTAAGGATAGTTTTTCTGGAGCCAGTAACTTCCTTTGTTATGCGGTGCCCGTCCAAGCCTCGTACGATTATGTGCTGCCGCAATCGGAGGTCAAGGGAAGTTAACATATTTCGTGTACTTTCTATGGCTTCCAATAGAGGCATCACTATCAGTTTTAACGTTAGATTTTATGTTAAAAACAATTTTTTGGGAAGGAATTGATGCAAAGAAAGGGGATTACCATCATTGCCGAATCATAAGGTATTTAGAAAGACTCATTTCGGTACTGCAGCAGGGCATGATGTCGCAAACAGACTTTACAGTATGATTGTATATGAGCATTTCTCGTTGGACTGGCCAGCCTTGACACAGTCCTGGCACATCCTCAGACAAACACATATCATCGTAAGGCATTGAGCACTTGCCGCTTCAACGCTTTAAAGACGAAGCGCGTCTGTTTTATATAAGGACTCAGTGCGTACCGCGCTGTAAACACTCTCCACTTCGGTTATAAAAACCAGTCTCTTAATGTTTTCTAAGGCAAAAGTTGCTGTTTGTTCCGAGATCCGTACAAAACACATAAACGCAATGTGGGCACCACGTAGAATTTTTTAATGTTAAACCTGGTGGTATGTAAAGTTACCGCTAGGCTTTAAAAGGTTAAAGACGAAGCGTGTCTGTTTTATATAAGGACTCAGTGCGTACCGCGCTGTAAACACTCTCCACTTCGGTTATAAAAACCAGTCTCTTAATGTTTTATAAGGCAAAAGTTGCTGTTTGTTCTGAGATCCGTACAAAACACATAAACGCAATGTGGGCACCATGTAGAATTTTTTAATGTTAAACCTGGTCGTATGTAAAGTTACCGCTAGGCTTTAAAAGGTTAAATGAGCTTGTTTAGACAGAAAGAGGTTTTGAGACCCGTGGTCTGTTTTGCTGCTGCAAACCTAGTTGCACGGGGAGATAAGGCAAAGAGTGAGTTCCGCTGGTGGAATGCCGGCTGCTGGTTGAGATCGACCATTACAGTGTTTACAGTTATTGTGGTCCTTAAATTCGGTCTGAATATTATTATTTTTTTATTATTTTTTTCAGCATAGTTTCGTCCGATACTGTTGTACACAGTTTGGTGCACTGTAAGCTACGACAAGCATACGTAGGCCTATATCCTATTATAATCACAAAACCCAGTACCAGGGGCGTAACTGGGGTTGGGGGTTGGGGTGAGTGGTGCGGCTACCCCAGACGGCAGAGTCCAAGGGGCGGCAGAATATTTTGTATTAAAAAAATTAATTTTTTGCCTTAAACGGATTTTGAGCCAAATGAAATGGAATTCCGTAAATAATTGCATTTTTTTTAAATTCATAAGTTGTGTTAGGGTCTGTCATTGTGATTACTCGCCCTGGGCACCAAAGATCCTAGCTACGCCACTGCCCAGTACGTACCGACTGGAAAATATACTTGCTCGAGTTTGTACCTGTCGTTTTCTGTTATATGTAGTTCTTTATATGTACCCTTTGGAAGTAAATTTTAAACCGATTTCTCTTGAAGCAGTTAAATAGTGTCGAGCGACAGCTTTGCTTTGTTATGAACACTATATGTGTCGCATGTGGCTGGCACAATTACGTTATACACCGAGCCTGCTTCTATCTCGCCAGTATCCCGTTGATTGACGCGGTGTGAACGGATGACACGTTTGTTGCTCGACTTGTCGCGCCGTTTTGTTTTCAGACGACGTCATGCAATGTGCACATTAGGTGTATGTGGTTCAGTCGAGAGCGGGTTCCAGGATTGGGAGAGGGTCTGTTGTAACCAGCAGCACCTCCACTGCAACCATCCACCATCTTTGGATCCCCAACTTCCTCAAATCTTCCACCAAACCATCCCTCCACCGAAGCTGAGGTCTCCCCAACTCCACTGCTTCATTCGAGTTTTAAACTCTTGATTAGAAAAATGTATCTGTTTTATATAAGGACTCAGTGCGTACCGCGCTGTAAACACTCTCCACTTCGGTTATAAAAACCAGTCTCTTAATGTTTTGTAAGGCAAAAGTTGCTGTTTGTTCTGAGATCCGTACAAAACACATAAACGCAATGTGGGCACCACGTAGAATTTTTTAATGTTAAACCTGGTCGTATGTAAAGTTACCGCTAGGCTTTAAAAGGTTAAATTTTTTATTCTTCTGAGTCTTTTACCTTTGCCCATTCTTTATTTAAGGTGCCGTGACCGCCCTAACCTTTCTGCTTTAATTAAATCTAAAAACGTTTCGGTTTAGATGCAGATTTCCTAAACTAAGCCCATCCCAGTGGCCGCGCGGTCTAAGGCGTGGGTCTGCGGCCGAGCGCTTGCTGGGATCGTGGGTTCGAATCCCACCGGGGGCATGGATGTTTGTCTCTTGTACAGTGTTTGTGTTGTCAGGTAGAGGTCTCTGTGACGGGCCGATCCCTCGTCCAGAGGAGTCCTACCGTGTGTGTGTGTGTGTGTGTGTGTGTGTGTGTGTGTGTGTGTGTGTGATCAGGTGCAACAATTACCCACTACTCCTACAGTGAGTAGGTAAAATAGGTCGGAAAATAAAGATATATTTCTGAATTCTGTCGTCTCATTGCGTCACTCGGTTCAAGGAATCACAGACATCTGTACCAAGTCTGCAGAATCAGCAAATAATGCCTGGCCCTCTGCATGTGAAGCCGCCCATAAACGTTGTCCATAAATCTTTATTCTTGCTGTCGTATTGCTCAACTATTGGCCAATGACAGCGCCAAATCCCACACATATGTTGCATAAACACGCAGACATTGGGCAACATCCTTTAACCCCTGTGTCAGCCCTTGCCGAACCGCTGCTTATTCAGAGCCAGTTGTTACTTTACTTAATTAATCATGCTAATGGTGACGCTGTGTGCCACACACAGTTTTGACAACTCAGCAGATTGACTCCAGCTGTCGTGCTTCTCGCTTGGTTTCGGGTGATGTCCGGTTAAATCTTGTCCGGGTTATGGACTGTGTTCACAAGTTTTTTTTTGTGGTCTTTCTGAGTCCCTATTAGCAAATTTCGAGGAAGTACATCAAGTAGGGAGGTGCACGCGGTGGCGCAGTTGGTTGAGGCACTGCGCTACAAACTGGAAGCTCGCGGGTTCGATTCCCGATGGTGTCACTGGAATTTTTCATTGGCATAATCTTTCCGGTCGCACTATGGCCCTGGGGTCGACTCAGCCTCTAATAGAAATGAGTACCAGGAATATTTCCTGGGGGGTAAAGGCGGCCGGTGCGTAGGGCTGACAACCTACCGCCTTCAAGTGCCGATTGTCTGGAAATCTGGGAGCCTCAACCTCCTGGAACCCTCAGGTCCTGTCCAGGCCTGTAATGGGATTGCTTTACCTTTACCTTTACCTTTACATGAAGTAGGGAACGGCAATTTCATTCGCAAATAAACTGATGGACCGTCAACCAAATCCGTGTTTAGAGACAGTGCTACGTGTTTCGGCTTTTTCAGAAAGCCATCATTAGTAAGTATAAATACTACATTAAAATAACCGGAAAGACGCCGGTTCGATTCCCTATGGTGTCGTTGAAATTTTTCATTGACATAATCCTTCCGGCCGCAGTATGGCCCTGGGGTCGACTCAGCCTCTAACAGAAATAAGTACCCGGAATATTTTAGGGGTGGGGGGAGGGGGTAAAAGCGGCTGGTGCGTATGGCTGACAACCTTACCGCCTTCATGTGCCGATTGTCTAGGCATCTGGGAGCCTCAACCTCCTGGAACCGTCAGGGTCTGTCCAGGCCTGTACAGGGACTGCTTTAACTTTCTACGTTAAAGTACTACATGCCTTTATTATTTAGTGTATAATTGAATAGTTTAACTTTTAACACAGTTTCGGCCCAAATGAAGAACAAACGTTCATCAGTACCTGTTAGACTGAGTTCTGAGTTCTCCCTTCCTTTAATAACAATGTTTTTGTATTAAAATGCTTGCCTTGTCTTATATTTAAGGTTGTGCCTGATAATGGCTTTCTAAGAAAGCCGAAACATGTGGCAGGTTGAGGACAGTTGACATGTATTCTCTGGAAATATATTCGTAATTGACGGCGCCGTTCGTTTGTCTATTCATGTATCACAGTGGGGTGTCTCACATAAGATCAGTTCTTTCAAATATTTTCTAATTTTGTTGTTCGCTCTGACCCTGTCATTGAACAGTATCGTGTCAGATAGTGACAACTTCGTTAGTCCATAAATGAGTGAATGAATGAATGAATGAATCAATGAATGAATCAATGAATGAATGAATCAATCAATCAATCAATGAATCAATCAATCAATGAAAAATACGTAACTGGCATTTTGGTTCAGAGAACCCCCTCCCGCAGCCCGTTTGACGAGGTCTTGGTGCGCGGTTAATCAGTCTACGTGGACTGCTTGACCTTGAAGATGAAGGCACTATTTTCCTTCGAAACGTCGGTATCCGCTCACGCAAGGACACAGCGTCATATCCCAGAAGACCATACTCCGAAACGCAGCGTGTTTACTGTGTTTATATACTGTTTAGGTGAAATTCGTGATTCTAAGATCCACAGCACGTGGAAGTTCGATTAATGTCGCGCTCTTGGAACAGCTGATCGCCGTGACGTGTTGCTAAATGCCTCGTTATGTAATCATCTTTCGCTGCATCCTGCCTGTTGGCATACCATTTCCTCTTCCCACCCACACTCTGCTGCACTGAACAGTATTGCAGCGCATCATGGCGTAGTGCACCGCCAATTCATTGCATTTACATTTCGTGTCAGTGCGCGTTACATGTTTTCGGAGCGACCTGATATGCAAGACGTGGATCTGCTCTTGTTATGCGCGTTCGCAAAATTTGCAAAAAGCTACCGTTAACTTCAACATGTCTGTCCGCATGGAACAGATCGGCTCCCCCTGGACGGATTTCCGTAAAATTTGATATTTGAGGATTTTTCGAAAATCTGTCGAAAAAATTCAAGTTTGATTAAAATATGACAATAATAACGGGTACTTTACATGAAGACCTATGCACACTTGTGATATCTCTCCGAATTCTTCTTAGAATGGGAAATGTTTCAGACAAAATTGTTAGAGAAAACCATAAGTCACCTGACAGACAGGTGCATTACGTGAAGGTGGTTATATAATATACCGCTGCGACTTGTCGGTGACGGTCAGGATGCACACAGCCTTATACTGTACACCACATACAGGGTGTGCGTAAAATATTCACTTTAAAAATGGCTCTGAAAACAAATGCGGCCTACTTAGAACATCACACTTGCATCAGTCCATAGAGAGTCTTTCCAAGTTTTGTTGTAAGGCACCCAGGTCAAAATTACTGCGTGTCACTGCCGCTAGATGCCAGTGATTTTAGAAGTTAAGCTACCCCACAATAAAAAACGTTTGTTCTAGGTTAGATAAAGACAGAGTCAGTTAACAGCTGTGCAATGTGCATTCCGCACAAAATTTGACACGGAGCTACGTTCCCTCTAAGCTGCGCGGGTGCGCGGCCGCGCATTAACTGAAATGCTCCCGCGCAACATGCGGCCGCGCAGTAACTGAAATGCTGCCGCACACATTCAATTGCTGCGGCGCAGTTGGAATTTTCAATTTTTATAGTAAATATTCTTATTATGCATATTACAAAAACTTTTAAAGTGCCGCGCAGTCGTCAGGTCGTGTAAAAATTTTCTGCTCAGAGCAGTAGTGGATCCGCGCAGCTGTGGAAAAAAAAAATTGAGGTAACGTTGACACGGAGCGACCCAGCCGAGTGTGTGTTTACACACAGTGCAAGACATACGGACAGAAGGGGTGCCTTTTTCAAAACCAGCAGTCCTGGTCTATCTTCTGTGTCTGGTACATTTTGACCGTGCTGGGGCTTGTTCCCGAAATATCCCCCCCGCTCCCCCCCCAAAATCAACGCGCACAATTGATTTCGCGTGAAATTGTGTGCGAAATTCACTTTGCACAGTTGTTACATTTTGACCGTACTGGGGCTTGTTCCCGAAATATCCCCCAGCCCCCCCCCCCCCAAAAATCAACGCGCACAATTGATTTCGCGTGAAATTGTGTGCGAAATTCACTTTGCACAGTTGTTACATTTTGACCGTACTGGGGCTTGTTCCCG
>BLKM01000821.1:111702-122585 GCA_013340265.1 Coptotermes formosanus
GATGTTGGATAGAATTTTGTACGTAGTCGACAAAAGTGATATGCCTCGATAGTTATTGCAATCTGTCTTATCACCCTTCTTATAAATAGGCACAATGACCGACTCCTTCCATTCCTCAGGCAATTCCTCCTTATTCCAAATAGAAATAATAAGTTTATGGATTTCAGACCGAATAATCCTACCCCCTGCTTTAATCAATTCTGCTGGAATCTGATCAATACCTGGTGATTTGTGACTTTTTAGTTTTCCAATAGCCATCTCAAAGTTAGCTAACATAGGGATATAAATGTTTTCTAATTTTAATAATTTCTGCAAACACTAATTGTTCCTTGTGCATATGGCGCTGCGGGGCCGAAACATGTAGAAGAGTGGAATAAATTGATTTATCCTCAGTGTATCTCACTGTTTGTAGTGTCTTGGTGTTTTTAACCTTTTAAAGCCTAGCGGTAACTTTACATACCACCAGGTTTAACATTAAAAAATTCTACATGGTGCCCACATTGCGTTTATGTGTTTTGTATGGATCTCAGAACAAACAGCAATTTTTGCCTTATAAAACATTAAGAGATTGGTTTTTATAACCGAAGTGGAGAGTGTTTACAGCGCGGTACGCACTGAGTCCTTATATAAAGCAGATTACGTTCCGTCTTTATAGGGTTAATCAGTCCTGGTGTAGAATGTAGGGATTACGCTGTGACCGAGTAGCAATACAATAAGTCATGTGGAATTCCTGGGCTTTTCTTTTGATCAAGGGGAACTCCGTCCCATGTTCAACGTCTTAAGGAGTGCGTTACCAACAAAGGGTTTAGTTATGCTTGTGGTTCCCTAACAAAGGGTTGCTGTGGAGGCATTCATGGTATATAGGCTGCAGGAAGTCTCCTAGTACTGTTCTTATTTATTCTTGTGCGTGATTGTGGAGAGGGTAGTAATCTGGCCTACATCGTATATCTCCGCCCACTCATGATTCAGGCTTATCTTCGTTTGGTGGGTTTGTATGTTGTGAAACTTCTTACAGAGTAAATCTTCTGTGATGTCAACTCCAGAGATTCGCGGTGGATTTCGGCCCGGTGCGTTGGGAATTTGGGCACATTTTCACGTATACGTTTTGTACTTTTCTTCCGCTTGGATTAATTTTTCCTTAATACCATGCGGTAAGAGTCGGTTATAAGTTTTAACCCTTTAGAGACGGAGCGTGTCTGTTTTATATAAGGACTCAGTGCGTACCGCGCTGTAAACACTCTCCACTTCGGTTATAAAAACCAATCTCTTAATGTTTTATAAGGCAAAAGTTGCTGTTTGTTCTGAGATCCGTACAAAACACATAAACGCAATGTGGGCACCACGTAGAATTTTTTAATGTTAAACCTGGTCGCATGTAAAGTTACCGCTAGGCTTTAAAAGGTTAATCAGGACATGTTTTCCTCAGCTTAGTTTGTAAGTTATTTGGTGTGGGTGTGAAACTTGGTCTGTCACATTGCGCGAGGAATATAGGCTGAGGGTGTTCGAGAATAGGGTGGTGAGGAAGACATTTTGGCATAAGAAGGATGAGGTAACAGAGGAATGGAGAAGACTACATAATGAGTAGCTTTATGATCTGCACTCCTAAACAAATATTATTCCGGTGATCAAATCAAGAAGTGTGAGATGGGCGGGGCATGTGGCACGTATGGGGGTGAGGAGAGTTGTGTATAGGGTGTTTGTTGGGAAACCTCAGGGAAAGAGACCACTTGTAAGACATAGGCGTAGATGGGAGGATAATATTAAAATTAATCATCAAGAAGTTGGATGAGAGTCATCGACTGGATTGATCTGGCTTAGGATACGGGCAAGTGGCGGGTTTTGTGAATGCGATAATGAACCTTCGGGTTCCATAATATGCGGGGAATTTCTTGACTAGCTGTGAAACTGTTACCTTTTGAAGAAGGACTTTGCTCTGCGGAGTTAGTTTGTAAGTTGGTACGTCGTACGTTAGAGATGCAACTTTTCTCAGCAGTTCTTTGCCGTGCGTTCCGTATAGGCTGATGTATGTAAGCGAGGCTGCGAACCGTGTCGGTATATTAGTATGCTGCATGTAACACGGCACATGGTCAGGTTTCGTTATGCGGAACACTGTCAGCAGCTGTCTGCGTCACAGTTGGTTCCGACTTCAGCGTCGCTGAACGCTGCTCTCGCGTAAAATGTTAGCGTGTTGTTATTCTAAAAGTTGGTAGCATTGATCGCTGTGTGTCGCAAGAGTACAGTCTTTCGACGTCCGTTGAATGAAAGGACTTAACACAGCGATTCGTAATTTGTAGACAGGAAGAAGATGTAAATATTTCGTGTCCCTTTTTAGATATTATTTGCCCCGAAATACATATTCTTACCACCTGAAGCCGTTGTTTTTGGATGCGCGAGTTCACGCCTCCAAAAACAACGCAGTACACAGTCAACAGCACATCTCACTGAACTATAAAGTGCAACCTTAGTGTAACGATAACAAAAAGTTCTCCCTGAAGATGACCCAGCAGGGTCGAAACATGTAGGAGTGTGTTACAGTTGATGATAAAACTCTCTTTGTGCATTTGTTGGTGATCAGTGTTTTACATATTGTAGACGGCCAGCAGTTTGAGTGATTCGCTACGTAGAATTTTAGTTCATAGTGTCAGTTAGCCCCTTTTTACAAAACAGAGGCGATGTAACTAATGTTCCTATCCCAGCAATGAGAAATTCACAAATTAAAAACCCACGTGTGTGCGTGTTGTATTTTCTGCACCTTGCCTTATACATGTTTTTATTCTTTCGAAATAACAGCAGGACTGGCACTGTAGAACGGACGGCTACATCGGACGCTCTGTAGACAAGGAAGCCGTCCGCTGTACAACGAACAATCCCGCGATATTAGAAGGAACATCCTGTATAAAACAGATTGTGACTGTACACTGTGAGCGGATTTGTAGAGTCTTTGAGTGGGTTCCGCTGTAAGTTGGACATTCTTTATTGGAGTGTTTATATTTCCTAAAACTGATTGGTATCAGCAATTGAAGCGGGTTTCGGACGGAAGGACGGTGATAGCAGCAGGCTGTCGACAAACGTGCCTTCTGTAAGTGGGCCGATTCGATGAGTGGGGGCTTTGGTGACGAAATGGACTGTAGGAGTATCTTGTGCAGAAGAGTGACTAGGCTGTGCACTGGACCACGTAGGAGTCGGGCTTCAATTCCCGGTTCGGTGAGAAGTTTTTCTGTTTTGACAATACCTGCTCTGGAGTTCTTCTGCCCAGTGCCTACTGCGATCTTTACTCTGGCACTACAGTGTTCTGTGAATGAAGCTGACCAATCACCTCTTTCTAGTACCGAGGATACGAATGTGTGGAGCGATACATTCACTTCCCCATACGTCTTCATAAATTTGTACCTCAGTCACACGCTATACAGGCTGAGCATGATTCTGTATACGGAGCTGCGAACATATTTGTAGTTCGTGATGAGTAGATAACGCCAATCCCAGTGGCCGCGCGGTCTAAGGCGTAGGTCTGCGGCCGAGCGCTTGCTGGGATCGTGGGTTCGAATCCCACACGGGGGCATGGATGTTTGTCTCTTGTGAGTGTTTGTGTTGTCAGGTAGAGGTCTCTGCGACGGGCCGATCCCTCGTCCAGAGGAGTCCTACCGACTGTGGTGTGTGTCTGAGTGTGATCAAGTGAAAATAAACAACCTCGACACCTACTGTGAGTAGGTAGAAGAGGGAAGGACTGCGAAACGGAACGATGAGTAGATACGAGATTATAGGGGCCGTCTGCACGTGTTTTAAGGTGTTAGATTCGAACTGGCATGGAGACACTGAGGAGAATTTGGGACATTTCTTATAATGGCCTGTATTCAGGTTTGAACTGATTACGTTTCACTGTGGGGTACGCGGTGGCACGGTTGGTTGAGGCACCGGTTGAGGTCGCGTGTTCGATTCCCAATGGGGTCATTGGGATTTTTCATTGACTTAATCCTTCCGGCCGCACTATGACCCTGAGGTCGACTCAGCCTCTAACAGAAATGAGTTCCAGGGCTATCTTCTGGGGGGTAAAGGCGACCGGTACGTAGGGCTGACAACCTTACCACCTTCGTGTGAGGATTGTCTTGAAATCTGTGACCTCAACACCCTGAAACCCTCAGGGCCTGTCTAAGCCTGTAATGGGACTGCTTTATATTCAGTCGTGAGGCTGAGGTGTAAAGTCCCCGAAGTAATATTATTGTGCTTGTGTATAAATCGTTTCAGTATTTCGATTTGCGCAGACCGCGATTTCAACACTCTAGTGTGATTAGAGGCGTCCGCCGCGACGTAGATGAGATATGCGCTCTTCTGGGGTATTACGCAGCGTAGAATGGTAGTTCTGTACCGACGTTTTAGGACAACCTATCGGTCCCATCTTCAAGGGTCAAGATGTCTAAGGAGACGGGACCGACAGGTTGTCCCGAAACGTCGGTGCAAAACTTACCACTCAACACTGCGTACTTTCCCAGAAGATCGCAGATCTCACTGTAGTAATCAGTTTTGTCAAAGTTGCTTTGCAAGTAAATGGTGTCTGTCGGCAGAAAAATTACTGATCAGAATCTGGAGCAATGAATTAACCATTTAAAGACGAAGCGTATCTGTTTTATGTAAGGACTCAGTGCGTACCGCGCTGTAAACACTCTCCACTTCGGTTATAAAAACCAATCTCTTAATGTTTTATAAGGCAAAAGTTGCTGTTTGTTCTGAGATCCGTACAAAACACATAAACGCAATGTGGGCACCACGTAGAATTTTTTAACCCTTTAAAGACGAAGCGTATCTGTTTTATATAAGGACTCAGTGCGTACCGCGCTGTAAACACTCTCCACTTCGGCTATAAAAACCAGTCTCTTAATATTTTATAAGGCAAAAGTTGCTGTTTGTTCTGAGATCCGTACAAAACACATAAACGCAATGTGGGCACTACGTAGAATTTTTTAATGTTAAACCTGGTCGTACGTAAAGTTACCGCTAGGCTTTAAGAGGTTAACCTTAAATTTTGTGTGAAATAAGGCAAGTGTGTAGTGTGTTGTCTGAAGCACATGGAGGACAGAGAAGCAGTGCTTCAAAGAAGCTTCATCAGACAGTGCTGAGTGTAGAACCTCGCCAGGATGCCAGTGTTATCAGGTTGTTTTGCGCGCTTGTCTTTATTGTCGTCAGTGCTTACGGTCGAGTTGCGAAAGTGTAACGTGGGCAAAAATGCGTCGCAGTTGTGTAGTCTATGTTAAGTTGTGAGTTGTGAAGGAGCTTGGTTCTTCGTTACACGATTTTTCGAAGAGTGCTATTTGTTACGTCTGATCTGTCCCCGTTCGTAAAGCACGTAAGCTAATTAAATGCCTAAGCCACACAAACTAAGTCTGTTACAGCAGGTTCCGCTTAAAACCGGCCCGATAGCGCGGAGAAATCAAGCAAAGGCGCTGGTTTTTAAAGGAACACCTGTATATGCGTGTGTGACATACACTGAGAACTACGTTTTGAACAGATGGGTGTTGCAGCCAGTCAACACAGCGTTATATTTAGTAAGATGAAGGCTGCATGTTTCGGCTAAAATGATTAGTCATCATCAGATCTATTTACAAGAATACAAATTGGGGGTATATTTTTAGCCGAAACATGTATCTGTTTTCTGGCTGAATGCAGTGCTGTGTTGACCGGTTACAACATTGATGTGTACGGTCGAACCCGTTTATAACGACATCGGTTTATACGATACCTCGTCTATAACGTCAGATATTCTGTGGTAGAAATTAATTCCTCGCTGTTAGCCATAACATTATACTCCTCTGTTGTAACAGTTCTCGTTTATGGACACGAAATATTCAGTTCCTTTCATGACGTTATAACCGGATTCACCTGTCTCTAATAACGCATCAGGAATGTGGGTGCGTTTTATAAATTTCTGTCGCCTTTCTCTTTGTGTCTGAACAAAGCTGTGGCTGTATATTTTAAATATTGTCGGTAAGTCTAGTTACATATATTTATTGTTGTTGATGCAAGAAAAAGAGGAAGAAGGTATTTGTTGTGTTATTCCTACGAATTGTACGGGCCGCGATAGCTCAGTCGGTATAGCGACTCGCTACGGGCTGGACGGTCCGGAGATCGAATCCCGGTGGGGGCGAGATTTTCCTCACCCGTCCAGACCGGCCCTGGGGCCCACCCAGCCTCCTGTACAATGGGTACCGGGTCTCTTTCCCGGGGGTAGAGCGGCCGGGGCGTGGGGCTAGCCACCCCATCCTCTCCTCGTGCCGAGGCTCACGAACGGGTAGAGCTATACCTCTACTCCCCCTCTTGGGCCCTCAGGGCTTGTTATAGGGTGACCTTTACCTTTATCTACCTACGAATTGTGTTAAGTTAAAGGCATGATATGGCGTCTAGTTTGTTCTTCTGTTCTCATATTTCAGTTCCCAAACGAATGCCATGACACGTTTTTAAATTGTTGCGCGAATTTCGTTCGGGTCAATTTCGGTCCACCGTAGTCTCTGTACTTGAGGCTGTGTAATACTGAACAGTTTGTAAAATGGTCTGTAGTGCAAAAATGGGACGTATATGAAACTTAAAACTCAGTATTTTAATATGTATGTTGTATTTGAAAATGTTTCCATGCACTGTTGTATCTCCGAGCATAGCTGTGTGTGGTGCTGAAAATTGGACACTTCGGAAAGTAGATCAGAAATACCTGGAAAGTTTTGAAATGTGGCGCTGGAGAAGGATGGGGAAGATCAGTTGGACCGATCGTGTGAGAAATGAAGTATTACACAGAGTCAAGGAGGAGAGGAATATCCTACATACAATAAAAAGAAGGAAGGCTAACTGGATTGGTCACATCTTGCGTACGAACTGTCTTCTAAAACACGCTACTGTAAGATAGAGGAAATGATAGAAGTGACGGGTAGACGAGGAAGAAGACGTAAGCAGCTACTGGATGACTGTAAGGAAGAGAGGGGATACTGGAAATTGAAAGAGGAAGCACTCATCGCACTGTGTGGGGAACTCGCTTTGGAAGGGGCTGTAGACCATCGCAAGACAATGTGGTGGTGGTGGTGGTGCACTATGGTATGAGTAACGGAGTCGGAGGAGACCCCGGTTTATCTGTGAACCGTAACAATTCTGTTAACCTTATTGACTGTTCGTGCAACGTTCGACGGTGTTCCATGTGATGTTTGTGGTGGACAGAGAGACAGTAGTGGCATTAGCTTCTGTCCGAGTGCTTCGGTTTTCATTTATCCGTTATCACGTCATTCCTTCATCCATATTTCCAGGCTGGTACACTAGGCCCATCAGTTGTTCGGTCTCCCTCCACCCCAAGAATAACAGAAAATAAACGAGAGCTGTTTTTTATTGTTTGATTTTGTGGAAAATGACGTAACGACCCTTTATTATGTAGTATATCCTTTCTTTGTTAGGTCCGTAAATGGCGCGTTTGTGTATGTATTCTAAGATGGAGACCCGTAACTGTGACAGTCGCAGAGAAAACATCCGAACTCCGTTTACACTAGACCGGGGTAGTCTTGTGCTCTTCGTACTTCTACGTGTGTCGGACGTTCAGTTCGTAATTGTAGTCTGATATGGCATTATTTTTGAAACCATTGAATGTTCTCTTTTACGGAAATACGAATGTATAACTGGTCTGGTGTTCGAGTCCAGCCGGATTTCGTGAGGTTATTTCTGCATGCCCTTCGACAAAATATAAACTTCGCAGGTGTGAGATATAAGGTTAACAGTTTTGCTGCGTTACCGGAACGTGAGCTAGGAGCTTACCACTACCACTGTATTATCAGAATGTGAGCTATACGCTTACTGTCGTCTGCATTTCCAGAATGTGAGTTGTAAGTCTACCAGTTCTCGTGCATAGTCAGAACATCAACTATAATTCTGCTAGTTCTACTGCATGGTCAGAATGTGAGCTGTAAGTGTACCAGTTCTACTGCATTATCAGAATGTGAGTTATAAGTGTACCCGTTCTACTGAATTATCAGAATGTGAGTTATAACTGTGCCAGTTCTACTGCATTATCAGAATGTGAGTTATAAGCTTACCAGTTCTACTGCATTATCAGAATGTGAGTTATAAGTGTACCAGCTCTTCTGTGTTATCAGGTTGTGAGTTATAAGTGTACCAGTTCTACTGAATTATCAGAATGTGAGTTATAAGTGTACCAGTTCTTCTGCGTTATCAGAATGTGAGTTATAAGTGTGCCAGTTGCACTGCATTATCAGAATGTGAGTTATAAGTGTACCAGTTCTTCTGCGTTATCAAAATGTGAGTTATAAGTTTACCAGTTCTGCTGCATTACCACAATGTGAGGCGTAGAATTACCAGTTTTACAACCTTATAGAATTCCAGGTTACCCTTTTAAAGAGTGAAAGTAATATAAACGAGGCTTATGACTTCAAATTCAGTTTATAACTCACAGAGAACAGTCTGTGTCTACATTACAAAGACCGCCCAGCTAATGCTGTTTATGGAGTTACTGTTTATTGTGATTCTCGTATCAGACATATACAAGTACGCTGTGTGGGACGTACGCATACCTTTTTATTGTTAAAACATGGCAGTACGTATATTAGCCACTGAGCTTCTACGGATTAAGCTGGTGTCCAGCCGCCATATTCGTGTTCACTTTCATACCATTATCGAGGACAAAGCGCAAATCCCATCCAATATGTACTGAACTCAAAAAGCGTGGAATGTTGCTGAACGCGCGGTGTAAGCCAGGGCAGACAGTTTCATATCGTCTGTTCGATACGCTTTGACTCTTCATATGATCCGTTCTTTAAAAGCCCTCTGTTTTCCCCCCGTTTTCAGTAATATGAAATTGACCCAACATACTGTATGTATTACCAGCATATGCTACACATGTGGATGTACCCTATTACAATAAAAGTATTTTATGCGATGGATCTTGACATTTTAGCTATAACATTCTATTGAATGGCTTTCAGTTATCTGTGTTATATCCGTAGATGGCTTTGTTATGGCAGTTTCAGCCTCGCCGAGATGCATTCTTGGAAACTGCAAACAATTCCTGCACTGCACGTTCAGATACATTATAAAGAGTGTCGCATGTAAAAACGTGCAGGAGCGAGACTCAGACAGCAGGCTGCAATCCAGTGAATTTCAAACTGTGGTCATGGGGGGGGGGGGGGGGGGGAAAATTGTTCGTGTATTTGCTACATATTTATGTGTGCATTTATTTACTTGTGGCTGATTTAAGGACGTCCTTATCAACTCAAAGTATGTACATCTTGCATCATACGTTAATTATATAACCACTTGTACATGTTTCGGCCTACATGGTCATTTTGAGGGATGTGTTTTAACCTTTTAAAGCCTAGCGGTAAATTTACGTACCACCAGGTTTAACATTAAAAAATTCTACGTGGTGCCCACATTGCGTTTGTGTGTTTTGTACGGATCTCAGAACAAACAGCAACTTTTGCCTTATAAAACGTTAAGAGACTGGTTTTTATAACCGAAGTGGAGAGTGTTTACAGCGCGGTACGCACTGAGTCCTTATATAAAACAGATACGCTTCGTCTTTAAAGGGTTAATAATGCCAGCAGTTCTTGTTTAAGCGTTCGTAGGTTTGTACAGTGTCTGAAAATCTGCAGGCGCCTACAGTATATATATGTGATATTTGTGTGGTCGTACATATTCGAATGAGATGATGACAGTACGCCCTGCCAATGACAAGTCGTAATCGAAATATGTTAAGAACAACAACGATTTAAGTCACATTTATGTTTTGATGGTGCTGTTTATTGACATGTGTTTTTTATGTGTATGTAAAGCAGTCCGGCTTACATTTCAGTCCTGGCGATTTGAGTAAAGAATTTCTGCGGCGGGTCGTGGATCTGAAACTTCCCATCCTTTTGTGTAATTACAAAAGAGCAAAATAAAATTCGTAGAGGGTGGGGGGGGGGGCGCGCAGCCATTCACTTTACAGTTGTAGACCGAGTTTCCAGTCGTGGAATAGATGAAAGATAAAGAGAAAGGATTTGCAGTGCTGAGTTACATCGTCTGTAATTTCCTTGGCATCGTGTGGGCCCCTTCTATCGCTCAGCTTCCACATACACCCACAATTCTCTTCAGTTCCCTGATTTAACGAGGAAACGCCGTCTTTACACTCCTGCTTTAATTAATATTTACCCATCAATGACAATACGAGCCAGGTTCGTAATGCCCTGTACGTTTTCCAGGAAGCCATGGTAGCTCGGTATATTGACCAGTCCACGGGCTGGACGGTCCTTGGTTCGAATACCGACAGGAGAAAGATCTTTTGGTTTCCAAAACGTCCAAGCTTGCTTTGGGGCCCTCGCCGTCTCCTGTTTAACCCTTTAAAGCCTAGCGGTAGTTTTACATACCACCAGGTTTAACATTAAAAAATTCTACGTGATGCCCACATTGCTTTTATGTGTTTTGTACGGATCTCAGAACAAACAGCAACTTTTGCCTTATAAAACAGTAAGAGACTGGTTTTTATAACCGAAGTGGAGAGTGTTTACAGCGCGGTACGCTCTGAGTCCTTATATAAAACAGACACACTTCGTCTTTAAAGGGTTATTGCGTACCGGACTTCTTTCTCGGGGGTAAATCGGCCGGAACCTGAACCTCACCATTCACCTCCATCGAATGTCGAAGTTGTGAATGTGTGAAAACATGTCTCTACTCATTTATGCCTTCGTGGAATTGACAGGAACAATTTCACATTGTTCGACCTCCATCATATTCACTCTAAAAGAAGTGAGTATCAAGGTAGTTGGATATCTACCAAACAATTTACCGGTGAAAGTAACCTAACAACGTTTCGTCATAAAGTGACAGTCATACGCGTTACTTGGCCAACGATATTGGGAGTTAGGAGT
>BLKM01000821.1:122650-207341 GCA_013340265.1 Coptotermes formosanus
CGACCATGGGTATTAAGGAAGCCTTTATTCTGCGTCCTGTAAAGCAGATTTTTCATTTTTTTCTGTATTTGAATGAATAAGTGTGGGTCGAGCCCTTACGGCCCCGATGCCTGTAGGCCTTTGACAGGCACTTTGTGCCGCCTTACTAGGCCCAAGTCATGAGGGTCCTGTCCTTCTAAAGAAGTTCCACACTGCCCCCAGACTCAGACCTCAATTTTCTGTCTTTACATCACTAAAATGATGGTTTAGAAAATATTTCTATTTTTTATTTCCTCCTCTTCAACACAGTAACCAAAAACTATTCTTAGGTAGAAAAATATTGGCCGGGGGGGGGGGGGCATTTGGTCCCTACCTTGTACCCCCAAGTTACGGGTATGGTCACAGTAATTAGATAGTACGGGGTAACCCTGTTCCGGATTTAACCCCTTAAAGACGAAGCGTATCTGTTTTATATAAGGACTCAGTGCGTACCGCGCTGTAAACACTCTCCACTTCGGTTATAAAAACCAGTATCGTAATGTTTTATAAGGCAAAAGTTACTGTTTGTTCTGAGATCCGTACAAAACGCATAAACGCAATGTGGGCACCACGTAGAATTTGTTAACCCTTTAAAGACGAAGCGTATCTGTTTTATATAAGGACTCAGTGCGTACCGCGCTGTAAACACTCTCCACTTCGGTTATAAAAACCAGTCTCTTAATGTTTCATAAGGCAAAAGTTGCTGTTTGTTCTGAGATCCGTACAAAACACATAAACGCAATGTGGGCACCACGTAGAATTTTTTAATGTTAAACCTGGTGGTATGTAAAGTTACCGCTAGACTTCCAAAGGTTAAAGTGTAACAATGGGGAATACGCACAAATTCGCATAGGAAGGTCAGCCGCTGATAAAGCTTCGTGTGTGCATGTTCTGATGCTGGTGTGAGTCACGGTGACTCTTAGTCACGGACAAACGGTGAATTCACGGTGACTCAGTCACGGGAAAAGGAACCCGGTCGGGTTCAGTTGTAAGTAGTAACGCATCTCTTTCGTTTCGCAGTCCTTCCCTCTTCTACCTGTTCACAGCAGGTGTCGAGGTTGTTGATTTTCAGTTGATCACACTCAGACACACCACAGTCGGTAGGACTGCTCTGGACGAGGGATCGGCCCGTCGCAGAGACCTCTACCTGACAACACAAACACTGTACAAGAGAAAAAAATTCATGCCCCCGGTGGGATTCGAACCCACGATCCCAGCAAGCGCTCTGCCGCAGACATACGCCTTAGACCGCGCGGCCACTGGGACCGCATCTGTTACGGACTGTAAAGCTGGCTCAGGATAAATGAACTACGGCAGCGGGATTAAACAGTGGGAGCAGGTTTTATCGGCGGTGGCTGGAGGGTGTTATCCAAGGGGGCGGGGCGGGGGGGGGAACAAGATCGTAGGTATTGTTTGTTTTACCGTAGTGCTTAACGCGTAATTGAACTCCAGGTTTTAGGCGCGTTCGCAAAAACTGTCTATCCATCCGTCCGTCCGACCCTCTGTCCCCGTGGGACAACTTGTGTCCTACTGGGCGACTTTTCGTGAAATTTGGTATAACTAACTAACTAACTAACTAACTAACTAACTAACTAACTAACTAACTAACTAACTAACTAACTAACTCCATGGAGCAGAGGCCTTCTTGAGTAGCTAACAGTTTCTCAACAGGTCAAGAAATTCCCTTCATTTTATGGAACCCGGAGGTTCATTACCGCATTCACAAGAGCCCGCCACCTGTCCCTACCCTGAGCCGGCTGAATCCAGTCCATGTCCCCATCCCACTTCTTGAAGACACATTTTAATATTATCCTCCCATCTACACCTGGGTCTCCCAAGTGGTCGCCTTCCCTCAGGTCTCCCTACCAAAATCCTGTATGCACATCTCTTTTTCCCATACGTGCTACATGCCCCGCCCATCTCATTCTTCTCGATTTGATTACCCTAATAATATTTGGTGATGAGTACAGGCCATTAGTTCCTCGTTATAAAGTCTTCTCTGAAATTTGATATGTGAGTACTTTTCGAAAACCTCGAGAAAATTGAAGTTTGATTAAAATCTGACAAGAATAACTTGAAGACGTGGGTGCATTTGTTGATAATATCTGACTGAATTCTTAGATTGATGAATGTTGCAGAGTTGTAGAGACGGTGTGGAAAAACGTGGTGGAGCCGTCCAGGCCACAGATGACAATATAACACGGCGCATGCGCTTTGCATGCTGGATAACTAAGGCTTACAGACACACTCAGAATATGTTAATACTTTTTTTGTTTCCCACCACACCAATTCTTACGCGAACGCGCTTCAATGTGACCTTTCATACGTCTATTGCCTGTGTTGTCTGACTCAGCATCTCCCAGTATCTCGCTGTTTGTAATCTCAGAAACACTATATCGTGTTTTTATCTACAATGATTGTACTTATCACTAAATAGCGCAAGGCAAATATTTATTTTCGCTCTGCGGGAGTAGTAATATGTGTAGAGAAGTACGGTCTTTCAGGTCTGTAGGCTTCTTTGTCAAACTGTCTGTGTACATGTCAAGCCACGCACTGATAGGAAGAGCTAGGGACAAGTTTTAGAGGGAAATACAACAAGACTGATATTAGTAAATTAACTGGACTATTTCAGACTGGTGATCGTAACTAAATTGGTGTGACCAGGCTTGTGGAGTCGGTACACAAAAGCTCCGACCCCGACTCCTTAATTTTTATAACTTCAGACTCCTCGATTTTTAAAACTCCGACTCCTAGATTTTTAAAACTTCTGACTCCGACTCCTCGATTTTTAAAACTTCCGACTCCAACTCCTCGATTTTTAAAACTCCGACTCCTCGATTTTTAAAACTTCCGACTCGGTCTCCTTGATTTTTAAAACTCCGACTCCGACTCCTCGATTTTTAAAACTCCGACTGCTTCATAAAAGCTCAATATGCATTAATAACGGTAAACCTATAAGACATTTCATCATCACCGCGTGAATCATCAGGCTACTGTTTAGACTTATAACCTGTATTTAAGTATAGATCTAATGGTTACTATAGCTATCAGGGCTCTGGAATTGGAGTATCTAGTTAAGATTTTAGACTGAGGTCGGAGTCGGAGTCGGTACATTTTTACCGATTCCGACTCCAACTCCACCTAAAATTCCTTCCGACTCCACGACTACGACTCCGACTTCACAGCCCTGGGTTTGATCCGTGGGAATTCTTGACGGTAACCAACGGTTCTGCGAAACTCAGACTGTCAGTTTTCAATCGTTTTCTTGTTGCTGTTTTCTTCAGCGAGTGTTCTTAGCCCCTTTATTGTGTTTAGAATCCACTCTGATCTGCTTCAGTGGCTGCTGATAAGGACCGGCTTTGTGTAATGGATTCCCATAGAGGTTAGCTACGCTGCAAACGGAAGGCAAAGATAGAAGTAGCCTCCATGATATTCCCCTGCGGACGGACGTTCATCTGAATTATATATATATAACTAGTTGCAACCGTACGAATGTTTCTCACGTAGTAACAGTGCAATATTTAATGAATAAAACTTTATTTATATTTTTGGAACTTTAATCCTTTAAAGACGAAGCGTATCTGTTTTATATAAGGACTCAGTGCGTACCGCGCTGTAAACACTCTCCACTTCGGCTATAAAAACCAATATCTTAATGTTTTATAAGGCAAAAGTTGCTGTTTGTTCTGAGATCCACACAAAACACATAAACGCAATGTGGGCACCACGTAGAATTTTTTAATGTTAAACCTTTTAAATTTTAAACCCGTTAAATTTTTTAATGTTAATGTTAAACGTAAAGTTACCGCTAGGCTTTAAAAGGTTAAAGCACTTCTTGATATACTACGTTTTATGTTTTGGGTCTGTCATTTTCTTTACATTTTCGATGGCTTCTCAGTAGTTCCAAAAGCGACGTTGTCAAATGAAGAGGATCAGGAAAATGCCACAACATGGAGCTGGTGACAGGAAAAGACAAGCGTTTTAGTGTCTGCCCTTGAGCCTTATTGATTGTCATAGCCTAAGCGATTTTGATCTGAAGTCTTAAGCATATTTTGAGGGGAATAGTAGGCTCTGATGGACATAACTGTATTGTAGGTGCAAGGATAGTTCTTGTAGAGCCAATAGCGTCCGCTGCTGTGCAGTGCTCGTGGAAGCCGCTTAACTTATCATTTGCTGCCGCCACCGGAGGCCAAGGGAAGCTTTCAGACTCCAACTCTTTAATGAGATTCATTTTAATATTTTGTTCCGAGTATGCCTAAGTCCCCCCCACCCCCCCCCCCCCCCACGGTCTCTTCCCATAAAGTTTTCCGACAAAACTTGTTATCCATTTATCGTATCTCCCACGTGTGTTAGTGAAGCGTAAGACAGTGTCGTGTTGTCTACCTGTTATTTACCGACGTATGGGTACCCTAATCTTATCAATTTTTTCGTCACTTCAGCCGATAGTAGTGTTATTGCCATTGTGTGACCTCCTTCCTGATCGGCGATCGATGTTCAGAGATGCTTAACGTCGCTTGTCTTATCTTCGGTGTATAGTTATTCTGATAACTGTGTCAGGGGACCAAATATTTGTCAGTATGTGGGACCCATTAACATATTTTCGATTAGCTGTTTAGTTGCATTTAACAGCATTTTATGACAAGCGCTACGTGGTGACGCATTTGTTTCTAGATAAAACAATATGGATGAAGGCGCTGTCACGTTACAGCTGGTGATCAGTCAATGTTGTGTCGTGCCCCCTTGGGGGCGTATGACCAGATATGTCTGGTTATGAATGCTAGTGTCGTTACGCCTTGGAGCGACGCCTGTGACGGTGTGACCTCTACCATCAGTTTGACACGCTGTATAAGGTCTGGATGTGACCTGTATTGTCAGTTGAACAGCTTGTGTAAGGTCGGAATTGTGGTCTTTACCGTCACTTTTACGCCGTTGTATCCGTTTCGACCCGCGCGGGGGATCTAAATCGTTCGGTATTAGATTTCATTAGCCGGTTCTGGCGCCCAGTTTCGGTACCAAGTAACAGCTTTCATTAGTGCATAATTGATGGCTCGATGATTGCAGCTGAATCTGTAAGCATGCACTTGCAGGCGTGCTGTAAAAGGCACCCTTTTTCGTAACCACTGCTCTATTTTGAAGCATACAGTTTTCCCAGATGCCTAGTGTGCCAGTGTAATAACGTCCGCGTTTCGGAAGCAGAGGGCCGTACTAACCGCCCGTTAAGTTATTGAGCAGTCCCGTTTCGATTTCCATTCGACAGATTCTTAATTATTTAACGATTCTGTTGCTGCTGTCAATTATGGATTAGAAATAAAGCTGTTGTGGCCGATTTGAGAGAATCCTACTGTTCTGGCTGCTTTCTTTCTTTCTTTCTTTCTTTCTTTCTTTCTTTCTTTCTTTCTTTCTTTCTTTCTTTCTTTCCTTCTTTCCTTCTTTCTTTCTTTCTGTCTTTCTTTCCTTCTTTCTTTCTTTCCTTCTTTCTCATGTCCTCTTCCAAACCCAGTTCTCCACACAGTGCGATCTAGTGCTTCCTGTTTCAATTTCCAGTATCCTCTCGTTTCCTTAACGTCATCCAGTAGTTGCTTACATCTCTTCCTCGTCTTCCCGTAACTTCTATCCTTCCCTCTATCTTTCTTTCAATAACATGTTTTAGAAGGCAGTTCCTACGCCAGATGTGACCAATCCAGTTAGCCTTCCTTATTTGTATTGTATGTAGGATATTCCTTTCCTCCTTGACTCTGTGTAATGCTTCTTCGTTTCTCACACGATCGGTCAAACTGATCTTCTCCAGCACCACATTTCAAAACTTTCCAGGTATTTCTATCTACTTTCCGAAGTGTCCACGTTCCAGCACAATACAAAGCTGTGCTCCAAATATAGCACTTTACTGGTTTCTTCCTTAAATTTAACTCCAATTTGCTGGTTAAAAGAGCCTTCTTCTCGTTGAATGCTGCTTTTGCCGTGGCAATCCTGGATTTCCGGGAGTGAGTGGGGATAAGCAAGACTGCGTGAGCCACACACAGAAGTCCACACATATCTATTTAGTGGCATTCTTTGTGTGAAAATGATCAAGCTAGTGGCTAGTGGTTGATGAACTTGGAGAGAGTGGAATGAAGTGGACAAGCAGTAGGTAACCTGACTTAGTGTATGCTTGGAAATTAAACTGCAGGCTTACAGCTCCTGGACACAAATGAAGAGACGGTGTCGCGTTTGGTAGTGTTAGGTAATAGCAAGGATTTATTTCTTCATGGTAATACGATAAAAACCGATATGACTGTTATAACCAGGGCTGTGGAGTCGGAGTCGGAAGGAATTTTAGGTGGAGTCGGAGTCGGTAGAAATGTACCGACTCTGACTCCGACCTCAGTCTAAAATCTTAACTAGATACTCCAACTCCAGAGCCCTGATAGCTACAGTAACCATTAGACTTATACTTAAATATAGGCTATAAGTCTAAACAGTAGCCTGATGATTCACGCGGTGATGATGAAATGTCTTATAGGTTTACCGTTATTAATACATATTGAGCTTTTATGAAGGAGTCGGAGTCGGAGTTTTAAAAATCGAGGAGTCGGAGTCGGAAGTTCTAAAAATCGAGGAGTCGGAGTCGGAAGTTTTGTGTACCGACTCCACAGCCCTGATCACGACTGACGATACTGAAGAATCTGTATCTGACACACCAAGACAAAGTATTGTGTAGATTAGTAATGAGGGTTTGTGTTGTTTCTTGTGCGTGTTAGAGGAGTTGATATCCCATTGATTTTCTATTCTGTTACGTGCGGTGAGGGTTCATTAATATTCATGCAGTGAGGGCTTGGGACTGTGTGGGCGGTTGCTAGCTACTGTCTTGCTGTTTCGACCGCAGTACACATTTACACGAACGTGTTTTTCATACTTTTAAGAAATTTCGGTATTTCAGAGTAGACGTATATATATCGTCGATGGTATGATGATTATGATGAAGTCGAAAGGATTTGGAAGTAATCTTGGACTAATCTGGCTCTGTCCAAGGTACTGTATGTGCTTGGTGTGTGTGAGGAAGGTGGATTCCCAACCAAAATTTATTACTAGTTGATACATTTCAATAATATAGGGAGTTAACTGTTCGCTTCCGCCGATCTCGGTGGCCGCGCGGTCTAAGGGTTAGATCTGCGTCCGCTCCCTTGCTGGGATCGCGGGTTCGAATCCCACCGAAGGCATAGATGATCTTCATCTGTTTATTGCAGTGTGTTGTGTAGATAGCGGCCTCTGCGTCGGGCTGATCACTCGTTCAGAGGAGTTCTACCGTGTGTGTGTGTGTGTGTGTGTGTGTCTAATTGTGTGTGATCTATAAACCTCAACAATGAGGCGGTCTAGGCCCGAGTTGGGTTGCTGCGCCGCAGAGGAAATTGTGTTGAGCTAATGGCGAAGACGGTGACCGGCCTATGTGATACCTACCCCACAAAACATTAAATATCTGGGTCAAATCACCAACTAATGCACTTTTTTAATCACTGTTATTTCCCGACATGTTTCGGCCTCTAATGACGCCGTCATCAGGGGGGATACATTGTAACTAGCACAGGATGTCCATATGGTTCATAGCAGTTTGAATTTTGTAGTTCGCTTGTGCACTGTTAGGAAAATACTTCCAAAAATAGTACATGTAAAAGATACGTAACACCCACACTGGATAAACGTTTAAAATTTATATAAAATGTATAAAGCTATGTGCACGTGTCTTTAAATACATTTTATATACATTGTCTTTATGTAACACAAAAACACTAATCACCAACAAATGCACAAAGAGAGTTTTATCATCAATTGTTACACACTCCTACATGTTTCGACCCTGCTGGGTCATCTTCAGGGAGAACTTTTTGTTATCGTTACACTAAGGTTGCACTTTATAGTTGAGTGAGAATGTGCTGTTGACTGTGTACTGGAGGCGTGAACTCTCTTCTGTGACCGCAGAGAGTTCACGCCTCCAAAAACAACGCAGCACACAGTCAACAGCACATTCCCACTCAACTGTAAAGTGCAACCCCAGTCTAACGATAACAAAAACTTCTCCCTGAAGATGACCCAGCAGGGTCGAAACATGTAGGAGTGTGTTACAATTGACGATAAAACTCTCTTTGTGCATTTGTTGGTGATTAGTATTTTTTATAATATAGTGTGGGTGTTACGTATCTTTTATACGTGCTATTATTGGAAGTATTTTCCTAACAGTGCACAAGCGAACTACAAAATTCAAACTGCTATGAACCATATGGACATTCTGTGCTAGTCACAATGTATTCCCCCTGATGACGGTGCCATTGGAGGCCGAAACATGTCAGGAAATAACAGTGATTAAAAAAGTGCATTAGTTGGTGATTTTACACTAACTAACTAACTAACTAACTAACTAACTAACTAACTAACTAACTAACTAACTAACTAACTAACTAACTCCATGGAGCAGAGGCCTTCTTGAGAAGCTCACAGTTTCTCAGCTAGTCAAGAAATTCCCCGCATTTTATGGAACCCGGAGGTTCATTACCGCATTCACAAGAGCCCGCCACCTGTCCCTATCCTGAGCCAGCTTAATCCAGTTCATGTCCTCCCATCCCACTTCCCGAATATCCATCTTAATATTATCCTCCCATCTACGCCTGGGTCTCCCAAGTGGTCGCCTTCCCTCGGGTCTCCCCACCAAAATCCGGTATGCACCTCTCTCCTCCACCATACGTGCCACATGCCCCGCCCATCTCAGTCTTCTCTATATGATCACCCGAATAATATTTGGTGATGAGTACAGGTCATTAAGTTCCTCGTTATGTAGTCTTCTCCAATCCCCTGTTGCCTCGTCCCTCTTAGGCCCAAATATCCTCCTCAGCACCCTATTCTCGAACGCCCTCAGTCTTTGTTCCTCCCTCAATGTGAGAGACCAAGTTTCGCATCCATACAGAACAACAGGTAAAATTATAGTTCTGTATACCCTAATCTTTGTGTTTTTGGATAGCAACCTGGAAAACAAAAGATTCTGCACCGAATGATGGCAAGCATTCCCCGACTTCAATCTGCTCTTAATTTCTTCATGAATGGAGTTTCGATTCGTTAGGGTTGCTCCGAAATATTTGAATTCTTCCACCCTCTCAAAGGATTTATTATCTATATTTATGTTGTGATTGTGTCGTGCATTCTGATTTCGAGACATGACCATGTACTTAGTTTTCTCAGCATTTACTTCTAGACCAATCTCCTTACTAGCAATAATTAAATCTTCTGCATTTTTCTTTATGCTATGTACGCTTCCGCCCAGTATATTAACATCATCAGCATAAACCAGAAGCTGATGTGTACCATTCAATTTCAAGCCCTCCTGGTTTGCCTGAACCCTCCTAATGGCCAATCCAATGCATGTGATTTTACACATATAGTGAAAATACACGGTGAAAACAATATCAAACGAAAATTAAGTGTCTGAGTTCAGAAACTTAGTCTGTTAAGCTAAAGGACTTAGCCAAATTTTAAGCTGTTCAGAAGGGAAATCGTAAGGAAAATATTGGGCCCGAGAGGTGAGTTAGGTTTTCAGAAGCGAAAGCGTAAGGAAAATATTGGGCCCGAGAGGTGAGTTAGGTTTTCAGAAGCGAAAGCGTAAGGAAATTATTGGGCCCGAGAGGTGAGTTAGGTTTTCAGAAGCGAAAGCGTAAGGAAAATATTGGGCCCGAGAGGAGAGTTAGGTTTTCAGAAGCGAAAGCGTAAGGAAAATATTGGGCCCGAGAGGTGAGTTAGGTTTTCAGAAGCGAAAGCGTAAGGAAAATATTGGGCCCGAGAGGTGAGTTAGGTTTTCAGAAGCGAAAGCGTAAGGAAAATATTGGGCCCGAGAGGTGAGTTAGGTTTTCAGAAGCGAAAGCGTAAGGAAAATATTGGGCCCGAGAGGTGAGTTAGGTATAGAATAGATGAAAATCATAGGGATTTGTAACTATTAAGTAATGTTACCATAACAAAATGGGGCCGCGGTGGCAGAGTTGGTTGAGGCACTGAGCTACAAACCGGCAGGTCGCGGGTTCGATTCCCGATGGTGTCATTGGATTTTTTTCATTGGCATAATCCTTCCGGTCGCACTATGGTCCTGGGGTCAACTCAGCCTCTAACAGAAATGAGTACCAGGAATATTTCCTGGGGGGTAAAGGCGGCCGGTGCGTAGGGCTGACAACCGTACCACCTTCATGTGCCGATTGTCTAGAAATCTGGGAGCCTCAACCTCCTGGAACCCTGTGGGCCTGTCCAGGCCTGTAATGGGATTGCTTTACATTTACCGTAACAAAATACGAGTAGTAGCTGGGATAGGGCAGCCGGTACAGCGACTAGGCTACGGGCCGGACTGTCCGGGGTTTGAACCCCGGTGGGGACAGGAGCTTTTCTTCAAAACGTCCAGCCCGGTTGAGGCCCACTTTGCCTCCTCTTCAGTGGGTACCGGGATTATTTCCTGGGGGTAAAGCGGAAGAGGCTTTAAGTTGACCAAACACGTTCATCTAGTGCCGAGGTTAATGGGTGGAGCTATACCTCTACTCCCCCTATACGCCTCCATGGCATGGAGAGGGACAACCTTACCTTTTGCAAGAGATGTAGACAGGATGGATATACAGTTGAACCCGGTTATAACGACATGGGTTTATGCGACGCATCGCTTATAGCGTTAGGTATTCTGTGGTACCAATTAATTCCCCACTGTTAACCGTAATATTACACTACTCGGTAATAACAACACTCGGTTATAACGATACAAATTTTTTGTCCCTTTCATGACGTTATAACCGGGTTTGAGGATGGGAGACAAGAATTACTTACAAAATTTTAGTGTTGAAAGGAGCCATTGGAAGAGAAGGGGGTGTTATTGTAATGGATGTGCAGGGAAATGTATTGCAACATCTCATACTGCGCGAAACAATGTCAGAGTGCGTCACGTAGGAAATTTTTGTGCTGTGTGTACATTCATGAGTGTTCTAGGAAGTGGAGTTCCTGTTTCACAGTTTAGTGCACCGGCCCCCCCCCCCCCTCCCCCCGGTAACAGTGTCCAGTCGCGTAGCTTCGTAACGCGCTACGTATAGCTGGTTCCAGTTTATTACTTCGTCACTGCACTCGGTGGCTTATCGTAATGACGCCTCTTGACATACTAGCCCGCACTGATTGCTGAGTCATTCGAGTGACGGGCTTGTGGTGTGGATAGCGTGGATTAAAATCTCGATTGGTGTTGTGTGTTCATTGATGCGTCCTTTTCAACCTTCTATCGACGATAAAGCTTCCAAAACTTCGAACAGACAACATATCTCAGTATGTATATACAGGGTGATTCAGGAGGAAATGTCAGTATTTTGGGAAGCGATAGTATGGGTCATTGTGAGGAAGAAAGTTTATATGAACGTGTGTCTAATTCTGAATTGTTACCGAGATAGAGTTGTTTTTGAATCTATAAATACAAAAGGATTGTGAATGGTAATAAGAAAGAGAAATTAATTACTGTTAATTTAATTTTAATTTGATATTTCTATGACAAATTTATTACATAGGAATGACAGATTTGTTAAGTTCACAATAAATATTCGAAAATCCCGCCGTCAACCTCAGTGCACACCAGAACACTTCACGTTTTTTTAATGCAGGTAACAACATCCAAAGGACGAGCGAGCAATTCGTCTCATGTATCCACCTTTCTTTTGTAAACTTCTCTCTTCATCTAACCCTACAAACAAAATCTAACGGATGCAGTTCTGGACATGAGACAGAGTCAAACAGATCTATCTCGGTCACCATTGAGAATTAGACCCATTTTGTTTATTCAGTGGCGCAACAGCTCCAGCGGGCCAGGGCCTTATTGTCGAGGCTTCATGATCACACTCAGACACACCACACTTGGTAGGACTCCTCTGGACGAGTGCTCAGCCCGACACAGAGACCTCTACCTGAGAACACACAGCACTGACAAGAGACAGACATCTCATGTCCCGGGCAGGATTCGAACCCACAATCGCTGCAAGCGAGCGGCTGCAGACCCACGCCTTAAGACGGCGCGGCCACTGGGATCGGCCAGACACATGTTCATACGGACTCTTTCTCAAAACTGCCGCTACTATCACGTCCGAACGTACTGACATTCCCTCCTGAATCACCCTGTATCTGACGTCCCTTCTTAAGAACAGACTCCAGCTCACTACTTTCTGTAACGCCGTTATTACGGAGCCAGAAGTTCTCATTCTGTTTTCATACTGTGATCTGTAATTTAATTATATGTTCTATGAAAAGAAGAGAAATCAGTCCGTATCTCCGTTTTTTTTTGTTCCGAAAATTTCGTATTCTCTTTAATGGTGGGTCTGGTGCATTTTGTTTTCAGCGTATCAGAGTTACGCTTTTGGAGCGTAACGACCCCTTCCGCTAGTTCGCTCTGAAGTTTAAGTGACTGTAGTGTTAATACAAGGATGCTGCTCCTGCTGCTGCAGCTTGTGATGGTGGTAATTAAAAGAGAAAGTATGTCAATGTGAATTACTGCATGGACTGTAAAGGCGTAATGTTCATTTAATGTTTAAATGTAAGTACAAAAACACAATGCCAATCCCAGTGGCCGCGCGGTCTAAGGCGTAGGTCTGCGGCCGAGCGCTTGCTGGGATCGTGGGTTCGAATCCCACCGGGGGCATGGATTTTTTTGTCTCTTGTACAGTGTTTGTGTTGTCAGGTAGAGGTCTTTGCGACGGGCCGATCCCTCGTCCAGAGGACTCCTACCGACTGTGGTGTGTGTCAGAGTGTGATAAAGTGAAATGGGAATAAAAAGAAATTTGGATACTGTGAGTAGGTAGAAGAGACAAGGACTATAAAACACAAAAAACTGTTTTCTATCTAAAGACCAATAATTCGGATTAACAACGGAAATTTTGCTTGTTGTTTCTTATGGCTGTGAAACTGTTTCTCACACACTGAGAACATAGGCAGAGGGCGTTCGGGAATAGGATGCTGAGGAAGGTATTAGGGCTGTAGACGGAGGGAGTAACAAGGGGCTGGAGTGTACAAAATCATGACCCGAGCTCCGCACCAAACATTTTTCGGGTGATAAAATCAAGAAGAATGAATTGGGCGGGGTTTTGGTAGGAGACCTGAAAGGAGACTACTTAGAAGACTTAGGCGAAGCTAGGAGGATAATATTAAAATGGATCTTAAAGAAGTGTGATAGGGCGTGGATTGGATTGATCTGACTCCGGATATGGACAGGTGGCGTGATTTTGTGAATGCGGTAATGAACCTTCGCGTGTCGTAAAATGCGGGGAATTTTTTTACTAGCTGAGGAACTGTCAGCTTCTCAAGAAAAGCACTGCTCCGTGTAGTTAGTTGGTTCAGCTGCGTATTCAGTGAACATGATGGTAGTGAATAAATTAATTAATTAAATAAATAAATAATAAGCAGAACTGCTAATCTGTGGAAATTCGTGTGCCAGAATAAAACTGAAACACTGGAAAGGATGTGTCATGAAATGCTGGGTTCGAAATTTGCTCTCAACCAAGATGTAAACAAGGTAAGGAAATGCATGTCGATTAGGGTCGTGTGGTCTGGTGCCATATGGTCAATTGATTTTAGTCTTGGCATCTCTTCCGACAGTACTGGAACCCATGTAGTGACTGGCAGCAGATGGGAGGATTCGTTTTCAGGAGGTACCGGTTTCAAATACCGGCCAAAAGTCTGATATCCTCACGTAATATCATCATTTTTCTCAGTCTCTGCGGTCTGATGTTAGAATTCTACAGGTCATTTATTGACAATTGTCGGGCGCGGCTAACTATGCTCCCTTCACTTGCCACCGAACATCACATAGTACGACAGTGGACTTGCGGGTGTGGTGTGGCACACTGTTAGTCACGCCCGCCCAGATAAGTACCTTGTATCTTAATATAATTAACCACAGCGTTTTTTCATCATGCGTTCGATTTGTGTATGAAGATTATCCTTGTCATTCCAATCTGATGCTACCTGAAACCTGCACTTGATACAGGGTGTAAAATAACCGTACGACTGCGATTTTGGATGTGGCATCCATGTTCATTTGAAGTACGTGTTTCATAGGACATTCTGTGTGTTGGAGAAATACCCTTTATAAAAACACTAAATACCATAATTACATTTTAAACAAGCGTGTAAAAGTTTTCATTCGTGTTAGTTGAGACATTAGAATAATTAAAAATAACGCGGTCTGCGTGTAAAGCCTCTGAATTCCGCTTAAAGTCGATTAATTATTTATATTGTACGTAGCAGGGAACTGGCTGTCTTCCATTTCAATTCGCTGCATTAATTACAGAGAGTCTGTAGTGTGTAGGTGTGTGAGGTTGAATGTCAGAGTGGAGCCAGCACATAGAAGCCACAGTATGGAAGATAAATTGTACATTGTCTACACCGTCCATTGTCTGTGATCGAATTCACAAAACTCAAACCAACAGAAATGCACTGTTATTATTTTGGATATTATATATTACAATATCTGTAGACTAAAGGTCGATTCACATTATGCGGCACGGCACGACACGGCACGGCACGACGCGACACGACACAACACGACATGGTAAATTTTTTTTTGTGTGGTTTTGACAGGCTCGAATTCACAGTAGACCCTCACTTACAGGTAACGACAAAGACAGTCAAAGA
The DNA here is from genome assembly GCA_013340265.1 of Coptotermes formosanus. NCBI lineage: Eukaryota > Metazoa > Arthropoda > Insecta > Blattodea > Rhinotermitidae > Coptotermes > Coptotermes formosanus. Next base: position 137,318 of record BLKM01000821.1, read on the forward strand.
ATGTCATTTGGATTGGAAGAAAATGTTCTGTATGTCACAGTCGGTAGATATGAATGCACGCTGGCTTTTGTCGTGTCGTGTCGTGCCGTATAATGTGAATTGGCCTTAATCCGACATGTTTCGATCCCAGGCGATCATCTTTACTTTTTATATCTTCTTAACGTGTAAATATATTGTTACTTCTGTTGGTGCAATTTATACTCTTGCACGAATCCCTGATGATGAGCCCAGAAGGGATCGAAACCTGTTGGATTAGTCTGCAGATATTTTAGAGTGCATTTTGTTGGTTTGAGTGTTGTGAGTTGGATTAGGGAAGATAAGTCTGGTATGTGGGGGCAGATAACAGGACAGACACTTTACGTAGGTACTGTATCAACTACTGAAGTTGCATAATACTGACCGAGGTACGATAAGATCATTGTGGATGATGACTCCAGAGTACCAATCAGGTTAGTGTAGCGGTAACAGTTTACACGTGAGGTACGGAGATGCCCAGTTCGTATCTCGGCCGGGGCACACCGGCTAGCTTGATTGAACCTTATGTTTAGTTAGAAAATCACATTAAAAACCGGGAAACAAGCACAGCGTACTGTAAGGTGAAAACCTGTGCCATTGTGAGTGTTGATGTGCCACTGAGTGTCGATGTGCCACTGTGAGTGTTGATGTGCCACTGTGAGTGTTGATGGAAGTTACGAGAGGTGGAACAGGCGAGCCTCACCAGAGAATGACTCAATGTAGGTCTCTTCTGGCTTGAGTCGCAGAGATACTAGCTTCAAATCTTGACCACAGCATCAAAAATCTAACTACGTTTCTTGTAACTCTTCATTCTGTTGTGACATGGCCCAGTGACTTTTGTTATCACGGTGGCGAACCGTTGTGTTCTTTAACCCTTTAAAACCTAGTGGTAACTAGAAGTAAAGTCCGTTTGCATGTCGTGAAGGTTTGTGGGCCCCAGGGAAGTATAACTATATATTGTATACAACGTGCTGTAACGAAAGAAGATTCTGAATTTTGCCCACAGAGTGCGTTGATGGATTTCACGTGACTCTCAAGGTAGACAGCGATTGTTTCTGTAAACAGCATTGAGGATTAGGCATTTGTAATGAAGAGCTGATGTGTTTTCCCAAAGGTACGTAATGAGTATTACAATAATTAACTAACTAACTTACACACTTAATGAAATACATTCAGAAGTATAAAACTCCTACATGTTTCGACACCCAGGTGCCATCATCAGGGAGTTATCTGAACAAAGGAATACAAGGCGAGCCCGCTTATGTACGTCTTGCGTAACCTTCATTAAAATGATTACAATACTTTAAATTCTAAAGCGTACAAAGGACAATCGTGTACGTTGCACGCTGTAGAATTTAAATGTTTCGTTAATATTTTAATTGTTTAAATGCGGGCGACACAACAGCTAGTTAAGCGTGCTGGCCTTATACTCCTTTGTTCAGATAACTCCCTGATGATGGCACCTCGGTGTCGAAACATGTAGGAGTTTTATACTTCTGAATGTCTATTCAGTGCATAATTTGGTTACTGTGTTGATCATAAGAATACGCACGGTGTAACGTAAAAGCCGATCCCAGTGGCCGCACGGTCTAAGGCGTAGGTCTGCGGCCGAGCGCTTGCTGGGATCGTGGGTTCGAATCCCACCGGGGGCATGGATGTTTGTCTTGTACAGTGTTTGTGTTGTCAGGTAGAGGTCTCTGCGACGGGCCGATCCCTCGTCCAGAGGAGTCCTACCGACTGTGGTGTGTGTCTGAGTGGGATCTAGAAACCTCCGAAAGGAGGCGGCCTAGGGCCCGATTTGGGCTGTTGCGCCACAGGAAGGAAGGAAAGAAGGAAGGAAGGAAAGAAAGAAAGAAAGAAAGAAAGAAAGAAAGAAAGAAAAGAAAGAAAGGAAGAGAGAAAGAGGAAAGAAGGAAGAAAGAAAAAAGAAAGGAAGAGAGAAAGAAAGAGAAAGAGAAAAAGGAAGAGAGAAAGAAATACAGAGAAAGAAAGAAAGAGAAAGAAAGAAAGAAAGAAAGAAAGAGAAAGAAAGAAATAAAAGAAAGGAAGAGAGAAAGAAAGAGGAAAGAAGGAAGAAAGAAAGAATAAAGAAAAAAGGAAGAAAGAAAGAAAGAAAGAAAAAAGAAAGGAAGAGGGAAAGAAAGAAAGAGAAAAAGGAAGAGAGAAAGAAATACAGAGAAAGAAAGAAAGAAAGAAAGAAGGAAAGAGAAAGAAAAAAGAAAGGAAGAGAGAAAGAAAGAAAAAAGAAAGAGAAAGAGAGAAAGGAAGAGAGAAATACAGAGAAAGAAAGAGAAAGAAAGAAAGAAAGAAAGAGCATTCCAAGGCGTGTTAAGGTTTAAAGCAGTGTGCTGCTGCAGGATATATAGTTTGTCCCCAGAAGGACATTTGCCACGTTGTGATGATACTGTCTTCTGCTGCTCTTTTAAAATCTTTCACCATTCTTTTGCAGCTTATCGTCTGTCATTTTGCTGGCTTCATAGCTTCTAAATTTGCCATTGTGATGTGACGGGGATATTAATGGGCTGTCGTATCCAGCTGAATTAACGTTTTAGGCTACCCGCACTGTTTGTATATTGCCTGTTGTATGATAATGGACAGGCCGATGACAGCTTCTCCTGTTGCCTTGTTTATGACGTAATTCCTGCTACAGCAAGGTGGAAAGAAAAGTGATGGCTGAAGGAAGTCCAAACTGCCGGCTGCGTTGCAGTGCGTATAGTGATGCAGGCTGCTTATATACTGGGGAAGTTACCTCGATGCAGTGGGATAGGTAGGTGTTGGGTCAAACTGGTTCAGAATTGTGTTCCATGACGGGCTTTATTTGTTAGCGTTGCTCAGCGTTCTAATTTGTTTTTCTGACATTTACTTAATGAAGAAACCCTTTTTAACATCGTTTAAGAAGACGACAGGTCCGAAGCTGGACACCTGGGCCCTTAGAACATGGCAAGAGTGCGGTATATGTGTGATTAAATTTGTTTCGTAAAGGATCTTTCCGTATTAAGTTACACAAACACGCTTCCGTTTATATTAACATAGAAATTAAATTTAAAATACAGTTGAACTCGGTTATAATGTCATGAAGGGGACGGAATAGTTTGTGTTGTTATAAACGAGTGTTGTTATAACCGAGGAGTATAATGTTGTGGCTAACAGTGAGGAATTGATTTGTACCACAGAATATCTGACGCTATAGACGAGGTGTCGTATAAACCAATGTTTTTATAAACGGTTTCGACTGCATTTTATTGGACGTGTTCCTGTCAGGTACACATTTTCCTTTAAAATACGCATTTCCTAACTTAGAAGTAGTTCCCCCCCCCCCCCCGAAATCAAATTATGTGAGTTGAATTCTCAAAATCGCCTAGACCGGCTCTGGGCCCACCAAGCAGCTTCCTGTTTTATTGGGTACCGGGTGTTTTTTCCGCGGGGGTAAAGCGGCCGGTGGTGAAGCTGACCACTTACATCAGTGTAGTTCCGAGGTTATGAATGAGTGGAGCTACACCTCCACACCCCCTTATGCCCTCATGGCGTTGACAGGTACTTCAACTATTTACCATTAATTATTACTTATTTACGAACAGCCCACACATACTAGAAATAAGGGAATCGATCAAGAAATTAGCTACTGTTGTGTTATTTTCTCGGACCTGAAACCACAAAACCCGCTGAACTTCTAAGGAACGTTGTGTGTGTGTGTGTGTGTGTGTGTGTGTGTGTGTGTGTGTGCGTGTGCGTGCGTGTGCGTGTGGGTATATATGTACATACGTAGACACGTGTTTAACAGGAACAAAACAGTTACTGTTAGCCCTTTAAAGACGAAGCGTATCTGTTTTATATAAGGACTCAGTGCGTACCGCGCTGTAAACACTCTCCACTTCGGTTATAAAAACCATTCTCTTAATGTTTTATAAGGCAAAAGTTGCTGTTTGTTCTGAGATCCGTACAAAACACATAAACGCAATGTGGGCACCACGTAGAATTTTTTAATGTTAAACCTGGTGGTACGTAAAGTTACCGCTAGGCTTTAAAAGGTTAAACTATGTAACTACGCGACACTGTTACTTGGAAGAAGTATTATTCGCATGGAAATCTGTTAATGAATATATAGAGTCGAACCTGGTTATAACGTCATGAAAGGACCTGAATCTTTTGTGTCGTTATAAACGAGTGTTGTTATACCCGAGGAGTATAATGTTATGGCTAACAGTGAAGAAAAAGTTGGTACCACAGAATACCTGACGCTATAGATGAGGTGTCGCATAAACCGATGTCGTTATAAACGGGTTCCACTGTACCTTATTTTGCCGCGTTCTGTTTATGCTGTTTAAAAACGCGATGTAACTGTTACATTATCGGCACGGAATGTATTGCTGTGTGCCATTTATGAACTAAATTATAGGTTAATTAAGATTTGGAGGTTCACGTGTTCTGCGATCTTACGCTGTGTCAGCTGATAGTATTTACTTGGGTTTCGGAGAGGCTTATTGCTTCTTTCTTCAGGATTAAGTACTGTAAGCACTCTTCGAATGCTCGGCCCTGAAGATGGAGGCAGTGCCGTCGTCGTAAACGTCAGTAACCATTACTGTACAAGAGAAACATTTGTCGTAAGTATGCTTACGTGGGTTTCGGAGAGGCTTCGTGCTTCTTTCTTCAGGATTAAGTACTGTAAGCACTCTTCGATTGCTCGGCCCTGAAGATGAGGCAGTGCCGTCGTCGTAAACGTCAGTAACCATTACTGTACAAGAGAAGCATTTGTCATAAGTATGCTTACGTGGGTTTCGGAGAGGCTTCGTGCTTCTTTCTTCAGGATTAAGTACTGTAAGCACTCTTCGATTGCTCGGCCCTGAAGATGGAGGCAGTGCCTTCGTCGTAACGTCAGTAACCATTACTGCACAAGAGTAAAATTTCTTATAAGTATGCTGTTTCCCTAGTAAAAGGAATCCAACCTTCCACCCTGTGTTGTGGGAAACAATGCTCTGAGTTCCGGTCACATTGCAATAGCACGTTGTTCGTACATTGTGGGAACGAGTGTCAATTGTGTCAGAATTATCAGTGGGTTCGTAGTTTGTATTGATTAAAATTTCTGGCGACAACAAAGCGGAATAGGAAAGTAGGATCCTTTAAACACTGGCATTATATTGCATTATATTTGAACACTCAGTTCGTACCGCGCAGTAAACACACTGTCTCGGTTATAAAAACCAGTCAGTTAATGCTGTATATGGAAATAATCGCTGTTTGTGATTTTTAATGTTAAATATAGTGGCAACTGATGTAAACGTTTCGTTTCGTTTCGTTTCGTAGTCCTTCCCTCGTCTACCTACTCACAGCAGGTGTCGAGGTTGTTTATTTTCACTTGATCACACTCAGACACACACCACAGTCGGTAGGACTCCTCTGGACAAGGGATCGGCCCGTCGCAGAGACCTCTACCTGACAACACAAACACTGTGCAAGAGAAAAAAAAATCCATGCCCCCGGTGGGATTCGAACCCACGATCCCAGCAAGCGCTCGGCCGCAGGCCTACGCCTTAGACCACGCGGCCACTGGGATCGGCCGGAAGTAAACACTGGGTTTTAAAGGATTACGTAATCGAAATGATGATAAACAAACCTCCATGCATATTCACATTCATTTTGACGGCGTAGTTGTGTAATGAAGTGTTTTGGACACAGACAGAGACGTCATTACAGTGCAACACAACACTCTACTGAAGGATTGTTTGTTGAAATTATACGGCCGTTTCCTGGGTGTGTATATTTTCAGAATTGGCCTGATGTGGGCTTATAATGTGATCACTTAGGATCTCTACGAATCCATAATTCGCGTTTGTGGCGTTTGTTATTTATTGGGCATACAAATATTGTCAAATGGTTGCGGTTAATTAACATTTTTAAGGCGCTTTTCGCAAAACTACGAAAAGCAACTGTTAGCTTCGTCGTGTGTCTGTCTGTCTGTTCCTCCGCATGAAACAACCCGGCTTCCACTGGAAGGATTTTTATGAAATTTGATATTTGAGTATTTTCCGGAAATGTGTCCAGAAAATTCAATTTTCATTAAAATCTGACAAGAATAATGGGCACTTTACATGAAGACCTATGTACGATTATGATAACACCTCCATTAATTCTTCTTCGAGTAAGAAATATTTCAGAGAAAATTTGTAGAGAAACTCGAAACACACATTTTATTTTCAGTAATTTTTTTTCCGCGAAGATCTTGCCTTTTATGAGATAATGTGGAAAAATATGGCACAGCCAGACCGGCCACAGATGACAATATAATGCGGCGTATACACTTTACATGCTGGATAGCTAAGACTACAGACACGCACTCAGAATATGTAATACTTATTGCTTTTCCACGGCAACAATGGTTACGCGAACGCGCCTCACTGTTACGTGATGCGTCTCTGTTGTTAAGTATCAGAATCACCATTTCATTTCCACAGTGAAATGCATAAGGGACAGTTGTAACTATATGACATTATCCTTATGTTTCAGAAATCTAATTAGTGTTACTTTTCCTTAGAATGAGTTTGTAAAAGTGTAAAGAATGGTTTCAGTAATTCTGTGTGTCATACTCCGTTTTCCTTTGGAATTGCCTGCCAGCGAAGGATATGACACAGGCCGCGGGGCTGTGTGTGTCAGATCCTGCTTAGTTCATCTTCTCTGCCACTCTCTCTCTAAGCTGATGTGGGTGTAATGAAGGACTGTTTAATGACGTAAGTCAATGGCTCCGTCATTACGACATGCTGAGGTTACCCACTTTCAGACAGAAAGCTGTGGACTGTGTGAGAAATCAGACATCGTTACTGAGGTGGTTGGTTTCACGACCTTGAGCTTCTGAATGCTCCAGATTTCACATTAGACTGAAGATGTTTACATTAGGCTTGTTTTCGGGTTTCGTTGTTTAACCTTTTAAAGTCTAGCGGTAACTTTACATACGACCAGGTTTAACATTAAAAAATTCTACGTGTTGCCCACATTGCGTTTATGTGTTTTGTACGGATCTCAGAACAAACAGCAACTTTTGCCTTATAAAACATTAAGAGATTGGTTTTTATAACCGAAGTGTAGAGTGTTTACAGCGCGGTACGCACTGAGTCCTTATATAAAACAGATACGCTTCGTCTCTAAAGGGTTAATCCGATGTGTCTTGTTTTCTTCAGTCCGTCCAGTCAAATTGAGTGGCAGCACCACGACGGCATCTTTCCCAGCACGTTCCGTTTGACTGTACGTCGCACGAGTTATCTTTCATCTCATCCTGTGTAGCTTGTGTATTTAATGAAGAGTCGTTAAGTAACCTACAAATCAAAAACTCAAGTAATGAACGGAAGTAAGAGTCTTTCTGTAGAACTTAATTTCCTCGGCAAAGTCCAGTAGGACGCATTTTGTTCCGGAGACACAGTTAGGCGTTGAAACAGACCTGCTTACAGACTGAGTATCAACAGCAGACCAGAATAGCCAGGAAGGGATCTAACGATGGTACGGTGTACTTTTTTTTTTCATGACGCAACAGCCCCCAGTGGGCCAGGTCCGCCTCATTATCCAGGCTTCACGATCACACTCAGACACACCACACTCGGCAGGACTCCTCTGGACTAATGATCAGCCCGACGCAGAGACCTCTACCTGACAACACACAACACTCACAAGATACAGACAGCCGTGCCACAGGCGGGATTCGAACCCACAATCCCAGCAAGCGAACGGCTGCAGACCCACGCCTTAGACCGCCGAGTCCACTAGGATGGTCACTTTGTACTTAGTTCGTGAAATACTCCGAGCAAACTCTTCAGTTGAAGAGGCGGCACCAACTGTGTTGGGTACTATATATATATATATATATATATATATATATATATATATATATATATCGCACGTATATATATATACGCGATATATAAACAGCGCCTTATCAGCACTTGGAACAGCCAGTTGTAAAAATAGCAAAAGACGGAGGCATGAAACAGGCGAGTTCTTTTTCTCCCAGAGTGCGTGTCTTGCGGTTGAGTTGGGAAATGACGCCGCGTCATTAGGTTGTTAGTTCCCGACGTTTCGAAGGATCATAATGCTTCCGAAACGTCTGGTCGTTCTGTCGTTTTCGGAATTCTAGACCGTTGAGGATAAATGCGTGATGTTGCTTTGGAACGTCGGGAACCGATCACCTCTTGACGCGGCGTCTTATCTCAGAAGGAGTCCTTATTTCATGTTCTAATTCGCCGTATGTCGCAGGCTGGATATAAGCGAGCTGCACCGTGTTGGTAAGTGCAGCCACCAGCATACACTCCAATCGTTTTCGGAAATTAATGACAGTAAAATGCACCGAATCGTTTCCATATACCTGTTTGCCTGTCATGGAGATAAGTAATAACACTTCCCGTCAAGCTGCACTACCGTGTCAGTCTGCTGCGTTACTGTACAAAATATAGCTCACCCAGGAAGCTTTCCTAATTGGTGCAAAAATTCGTACGTTCCTTCAATAATGTGCGCTATTTAACCCTTTAAAGACGAAGCGTATCTGTTTTATATAGGGACTCAGTGCGTACCGCGCTGTAAACACTCTCCACTTCGGTTATAAAAACCAGTCTCTTAATGTTTTATAAGTCAAAAGTTGCTGTTTGTTCTGAGATCCGTACAAAACACATAAACGCAATGTGGGCATCACGTAGGATTTTTTAATTTTAAACCTGGTCGTGTGTAAAGTTACCGCTAGGCTTTAAAATGTTAAAGTTCCGCGGCAACTACAGGTGTTAACTGCGGAGTTTGCAGTTGACCTTGACAATTGTTTGCGTTGGGGAAAGCCGACCCTCTCTTCTTTGTGTTGAGGAACTGATGTATTCCAGTTAGAAATACGTTGAGCTAAAGGTGCAGTTGTGTTTTGTGCGTGTGAGATAATGCAGTTATTTTATGTAGTGTGCTGTGTGGTTAGAGCAGTGCATAAATTTGGTTTTAGGTTTGCTGCAAACGAAACACATAACAAATAGCGACCAATAGGCAGAAGGTCATTAAATGATAAACCCTCATTTTTGTCACAGTATCTATATGTTTTTCCCCAACCGTCGTCGCGAGTGTTATGTAACTCTACTCACGCTGTGAAGGTCAACAGCATTCTCTTGAGTAAGGGACAGTACATGTGCTGCGTGCTGTAGCGTTCTGAAGCCCTACATCTCCTGCAGGCAGTGTATTAGGTGGTTTCTTATGATTGTCAGCATGGACAGAGATTATTTCCTCTTTAGCGTTAACTGGTAGGTGTTAGTAGTGGAGACGGGTTAGTGGTTAGTAGTGGAGATGTAGGAACTGAGTGTTCATACGTTATTTAGATACACTGCGCTCTGAAAGGGTTAAGTCGATAACTCAGTGAAGACAGTTTCGTGTAGCGTGACACTCCTGTTATGCAGTCAACTGTCAGCCTTGAAAATGATGGAATAACGATACTGCGTGCAAAGTTTTTAGTAGAACGGTAAGAGAGGGGAGGTATTATTAGGGCGATAAAGTTGAGGGTAAGGTGGATGGAAAATAACAAAACGACTCAGGGGAAATGAGAAATGTATACCAAATTTTAGTGCGGCAGTCCGGAAGGGAAAGAGAGTTTTGCGTAGCTGAGAAGATTCTTTGTAAATTAACCCTGTAAAGACGAAGCGTATCTGTTTTATATAAGGACTCAGTGCGTACCGCGCTGTAAACACTCTCCACTTCGGTTATAAAAACCAGTCTCTTAATGTTTTATAAGGCAAAAGTTGCTGTTTGTTCTGAGATCCGTACAAAACACATAAACGCAATGTGGGCACCAGGTAGAATTTTTTAATGTTAAACCTGGCGGTACGTAAAGTTACCGCTAGGCTTTAAAAGGTTAATAGTCACGAATTAGCGCGTGCGGGTTGAGTAATGGATGCATTGGGATGAGGTTAGGTTCCAGTGACGTATTCGCGTAAAGACGATGGTGAACAGTCGGGCATTGTAACAACATATGCAGTGTACGTATTGCGTAATATCATGACGCGTTCGCGTTACCGTTATTGCAATGGAAATGCAACAGTGCATTCTGTGTGTATTGTTGGGCTACGTGTCCTTGTCACTTTATATGAAGGCGTGTGTACATTTATGGTATCTCGTTGAATCCTTCTTAGGATGAGAAATGTTTCAGACAAAAGTTGTAGAGAAAGTCAAAACAAATATTTTATGTTCAATAACTTTTTCCCGAAAATCGTGTCGTTTGTGAGATAATGTGGAAAAATACGGTACAGCCAGACAGGCCACAGATGACAATATAATACGGCGCATGCGCTTTGCTTGCTGGGTAACTATGGCTACAGACACACACACACTCAGAACATTTAGTTAATATTTATAATTTTTCCACGGTAACAATTGTTACTCGAATGCGCCTCAGTTTTATGTGATACGTACGCTGCGTAGCTTGTAGTTTTTAGCTGGCTCCGTCTTGGCTCAAGACGTTAGTAGCCGGCGTCTAACCGCATTGGCCCGGGTTCGATCCCAGGTATGTCCAAGTGATATTTGTGGTGAGCAAAGTGGCACTCGGACAGGTTTTTCTCCAAATACTTCGGCATTACCCCGTCAAAATCATTCCGCCAATCATCCACACTTTACCTACGTGTTCCTCTTACCAGAAACAAAAACGGGCGAACCCTGGGAACGTTTAAAAAAAATCAGCACTATTGTCGGAATAGGCGGGGCACTGGATGGAAAAGTACTGTCAATTTTTTTTTTTTAGTTCTTCATGGGTAAAGATCCATTTTAGTATGTGATGCGCTGTAAAAACACACTTCCAGTTACACTAATCTGACGTCTTATTGATTTTGTGTCCTGCTGTCTCATGCTGCAGCGTTGCCTTCCGAAGTCAGCGTATTTGGGTAGAATTCGTTCTAGATTCATTTGCAATTCGCATAGAAAGAAGTAACATTTGAAAAGCTGCAGTGTCTCCCAATTCACTGTATACGGACAGAAGACAAAGCGTTCTGGCTTGTTTCATATACATATGTTAGATCTCGCTAGCTTTGCTCTCCCTGTCTGCGTGTTTCTTTCAAAGAGGATTGAAAAAGCCTGGTGTGGCGTACGTCACAGGAAGAGCCCTAAGGCTGAAAGACAATGTAGGTGACCCGTTGTGCGAGCAGGCATGCAACTAAGCTGATTCGTCTAGCGATTAAATTTTTAAAACCAACAGAAAGGTCAGGTCGCACTAATTCATACTGTGACCTTTCAGTGCTTGGGCAGGTGAACGTCACGGGTAGTCGCAGCTCCTGTTTAACCGCGTACCGCTGGCCGAGAGTGGGTGAACGGAAGTTCGTTTACACTGGTAGATTATCCGAGGAGGGCGGACGGTACGGTAGATTTTATTAGTACAGAATTGTTACATGTTTTTAGGCAGTATATGAACTACGAATAAGGGCACACCCAAAAGACGGGGGGCTGCTGGGTTGGAGGCCCCCCCCCCCAAACCTCTAAAACCGAAATTTAAAAGGCACAGATTTTGTAGATATTATGATATCAAAAAGTTTTACGTGATTTCCCCTTCAGCCGAAATCAGTCACTGACATGGGCTTGATGACTAGTACATTAGAATTTCGAAAAAAAAATCAATAATAAGATTTAAAAAAAACAAGAAAATAGGACACTGTGATTGAGTCATGGAACATGTAGTTATATTTGTGTGTATAAATGCAGCTGCAGACAGTGTTATATTGTACTTACAAGACGGTTTTTATAACATGAATTTTAAAAGCAAACATAAATTATATATAGCCTCAGGGTCAGGCCCTTCCCCCATCCCCCCACCCCCGCGCAAGGAAAAATTCTGGGTGCGCGCGTGACTACAGCTGTAACTTGGTATCGAATGATGATGTATAATATTGTGGTGATACAGAGGGGTTGTGAAAAGTAGCGACCGTAACGTGTGGCACTGCTTTCCGATTTTGTTGGGGATACTGGGATGAATTCTGGAGAAATCTCGGCCTAGTTGGCCTAGTTGGTAGCCCTTAACCTTTTAAAGCCTAGCGGTAACTTTACGTACCACCAGGTTTAACATTAAAAAATTCTACGTGGTGCCCACATTGCGTTTATGTGTTTTGTACGGATCTCAGAACAAACAACAACTTTTGCCTTATAAAACATTAAGAGACTGGTTTGTATAACCGAAGTGGAGACTGTTTACAGCGCGGTACGCACTGAGTCCTTATATACAACAGATACGCTTCGTCTTTAAAGGGTTAAAGGGCCTAGTTGGTAGCCCTTAAAGGGCCTAGTTGGTAGCCGAGTAAGTGTGTGCACACAGATATGACACAGGACGTCTTTCACAACTGATTCAGTGTTGAGACATTGTGCAGAGAGACAGAGACAAAGAGGCTCCTTTCAGCGTTGCCAAATGTAGGTCACCAAATATTACACATTAGTGGTGCTGGCATTATTAGCAGCTCGTCATATATTCCACATTAGCAGGATAAAGGTTAACATATGCAACATGCCAACATTTGGCTTGTAATATTAAAAGGTCAATTCATTATAAGAATTAGATGTGTTTTAAAAAGATTGAGATGTCATTGCCTTGATTACGTGAGGGCGTGATTTATTTCACAGCTGCATTTTGTGTCCTGTTTTTACGTAACTGGTGAAAAGTATGTCGTGCTGTCAATATGGTCGATTTTGTATGAAATGTGTGAATGTCTGTGTAGCCTATGTCAACCGTATTCACAGCAGTGTTCGATGAATGGAGTTGTATATAAATTCGAGACAGACTAGTCAGCAAGCCACTGCATAATCGTTTTACCGGTCCATTTTGTGTATGTGTTTGCGTGCGTGCGTGCTGGAAATAGCAACCGTATCGCCATAAACCATGCTGTTTACTTTCACATGTATATTCATGTGATACCAGTTTTGTGATTAGTATTTTAATATGACATGTTTTACCGTAGCGCAGTGCAGTTTGCATGTTATTGCTCTTTGTCGTATATATCGGTATTGGGCTATGGCTTTATAGTTTTTATTGTTTGACAGAAGATTATCGTATACCAGGGGTGGCCAGCTCGACAGGCGTCGGTCGCGGCCCTATACAAGGCCACTAAGATAGGAGCCATGCATTAACCCTTTAAAAGACGAAGCGTATCTGTTTTATATAAGGACTCAGTGCGTACCGCGCTGTAAACACTCTCCACTTCAGTTATAAAAACCAGTCTCTTAATGTTTTATAAGGCAAAAGTTGCTGTTTGTTCTGAGATCCGTACAAAACACATAAACGCAATGTGGGCACCACGTAGAATTTTTTTATGTTAAACCTGGTGGTACGTAAAGTTACCGCTAGGCTTTAAAAGGTTAAAGACGAAGCGTGTCTGTTTTATATAAGGACTCAGTGCGTACCGCGCTGTAAACACTCTCCACTTCGGTTATAAAAACCAGTCTCTTAATGTTTTATAAGGCAAAAGTTGCTGTTTGTTCTGAGATCCGTACAAAACACATCAACGCAATGTGGGCACCACGTAGAATTTTTTAATGTTAAGCCTGGTCGTATGTAAAGTTACCGCTAGGCTTTAAAAGGTTAAATGGTTGCCTAAACGTATAAAATACGTTTCTGTGGTGCTGCTGCTGTAAGCCCGTCCCGGATATGAGATACTAGTGTGTTTAACGTTAATCAAACCGCGTACGGTGAGATAAGCTTTCCGTATTCACCGGAGCCAGTGTCTTCGTTACACAGAATTCTGAACTTGAAGAGATGGCGTAAGTTCGCTGCGTAACTTCCGTTTGACACAGTGACGTCCGCCGCCCACGTGTAGGTAATCATTCCTACATGTGTGTACGTCCTGTTAATCAGCTTGAGTTTCGTGTAGGCGTGCCATCTAAAGCAGACGGAAGTACATGCGCCATGAAAGTAATTTGTTTCCCGTGAACTTCAGGCAGTCACTGTTAATTAGAGATTCGTTCCCCACTAAATTATACTGCAGGACACGATAATGCGGAAATGTGCTGTTAAAAGTAATACATCAGTCATCACTCTTTTCAATCAGTTACCTGCTTTAACATCGAAAGAACTGCATTCTGTTTCATGTGGTTCTCAAAAGAAATAAGCGATTATGTCTCTAAAGAGAATTAACCGACAGGTATTTGTAATAGAAACGTAGCTTGTATACAAATTCTCTGTTTCGGCATTACAAAGAAGTGGCCGCTGTGGTGGCGCACTGCAGAGTTCCGAAGAAGTACGCCTTGCAGGTTTTAGTACAAATACTATTAGCGTCGTCATTGCCAGTACGAGTGCTGTCGGTAGTTTAATTCCTGTAACCGGAACAGGCGATAGAAATGGGCCATGACTAATAATAGTCTTGATGATGATGATGATGATGATAATAGTCACGATGATGATGATGATAATAATAATAATAATTAAGTAGGCATTTATTAACGTGCAGGCATATCAGCACGAAATGTCTATTATAAACCAGCACAACGACACAAATACAACACAAAACAGTACAAATACGCAAAAACAAAACAGTAAATAAGAAAAACAAAAACAATATGCAAAATGGTAGCAGCAGGAAAATAGCAATATCTGGGGAAAAAATCCCTTAATACTAATAATAATAATTATTATTATTATATAATTATATAATAATAATTATTGTTATTCAGTTCAGTAGGTATTTATGGACATGCAGGCTTAACAGCACCAGTGCCAGTTGTAAAGTCAGTACAAAAATACAAATACGGCACAAAACGGTACAAATACGCGAAAATGAGACACTAAACTGACAAAGTAAAAAAGGTGGCAGAAAAAAGCAACATAAATGAAGTACTGGGACGAAAACTCTGTACCATGAAGACACATAGATAAGTTTATATAAAAAATCACACATTATCCCAGAATATGTTTTAATGAAGTAATGGGTTTCCTAAAGGGACGAACGTCTTGTTACTCACGGTCAGCAGCCAAAACACGTCTAGCAGAGGAGAGTTTCTACAAGTAGCAGTAAACAGGGAGGAGTTTCTGAATTTACAGGAAGAACTGGAATAATAATAATAACAATAATAATAATAATAATAACGCCCGATGAAAATCACAATACCAGTTTCATGTATCTTTTTTTGTATTTTTATTTATTTCACGGCGTCTAATGGCAGGACTAATGAGCAATGGATTGGAAGGGATATGGAAGGAAGCGGTCGTGGCCTAATTTAAGTATCAATCGACTGGAGAAACTCAGAGATCCTGAGCCAACCGAAGTCCAGTCGACCAACAGAAGCGGTGTCGCCGGGTTTTCACGTGCCATATAGGAATTACCATCACAGAACGGAATGTCGCGCATTCGCTGGTGTTTATTTTCTGTTTTAGTGGGAGATTGCATTCATAAAGGTCGGATATACCGCCAAGTTCTACGGGTCTTAATTCTTATCCGTTTCTTTCATTAACCCTTTAAAGACGAGGCGTATCTGTTTTATATAAGGACTCAGTGCGTACCGCGCTGTAAACACTCTCCACTTCGGTTATAAAAACCAGTCTCTTAATGTTTTATAAGGCAAAAGTTGCTGTTTGTTCTGAGATCCGTACAAAACACATAAACGCAATGTGGGCACCACGTAGAATTTTTTAATGTTAAACCCGGCGGTATGTAAAGTTACCGCTAGGCTTTAAAAGGTTAATCAGCTTTGAGTGACGGTCGTAATTAGCTGCATATGGAAGACTGTTTGTGAGATTGGAGATGATCACAATAACGATGAAAGTTAACATACCGACGTTTCGGGGGAAAATGCTGTCTCTGTTTAAGGGTAAAGAATTTCCTGGAAACGGACCCAGCCACCTCCTCATATAATCTGGCAAACATCTTAAACGGTCAGCACCTCTTTGTAACTACTTAATGATGAAGTCAGTAACTCAGGCTGACTGTATAACAAAAAGTTGAGTTTGAAAGGAAGTGGAACGAACCGTTAGTCGCCTAATGTACGGCAATCACCGCCCCGACACCGGATTAGACAGCCTGAAAAAAAGCCACAACTTATTTCAATCACGATTTTTGGTTTCCTGGACCATACTCGATCCCCGAACCTCAGCAATGTAAGTTAGACGCGTGACAGATACTGCCAAATTGCTCGGTAAAAATTGTTGTGGATAAGTTACTAGCTGCTCGGAATTCCACGCCTTTTACGTAGCCCGAAAGTTCATTACAGCGGACAGAAATAACCTTTACCGACAGCGCCGGATTCACAACTGCCTCTGCCGATTGGTGCCAAACGTGTACGATTGGCTTCAATACTAGCCACGAGCGAGATATGAAGCGGGGTGGCGCTGATGTTAACATGCAGGGGGCTACCCGGTATGACGAGTCACTAGGCAGGTTTGTGGCATTCAGGTACCCTGACTTAATTCCACGATGGTACGCTTAAACCGGACTCCACCACTTCGTCTTATTTCACTTCTTCATACATAATAATTTCCTCATCGTTTCGTTTCGTAGTCCTTCCCTCTTCTACCTACTTGTTCACAGCAGGTGTCGAGCTTGTTTATTATCACTTGATCACACTCAGACACACACCACAGTCGGTAGGACTCCTCTGGACGAGGGATCGGCCCGTTGCAGAGACCTCTACCTGACAACACAAACACTGTACAAGAGAAAAAAATTCATGCCCCCGGTGGGATTCGAACCCACGATCCCAGCAACCGCTCGGCCGCAGACCTACGCCTTAGACCGCGCGGCCACTGGGATCGGTTCCTCATCTCATCTGATGCTATTTGTATTCAGTTCTTTTCCAATGACAAGGACAGCCAAAAGCGAAACTGGCTGGCAGAAAGCCGAATGCCCTGGTGGCAGAAATAAGAAACGCGACCATCCACACTGTGAATAGGTTTTAACTTTATTACGTCACACTGACAGCGGAGTTTACATTACAGGTGCCGAGTGTAAACTGAAATAAAGTCATCCCAAGAGGCTAAGGAATGCGCGGTCGTGAGTTTGACTCTCCGCAGGAGCAAGAAGGTTTCCTCTCATACGGGACGCCCAGACCGGCTGTGGGGCCCACACAGCCTCCTGTTCCTTGCGTACCAGGTTTTTTTTTTCCCTCGTTGGTAAACAACCGGGGCTGTAAAGTTTACCACTCACCTTCATCTAGTGGTGAGTTTAACCTTTTAAAGCCTAGCGGTAACTTTACGTACCACCAGGTTTAACATTAAAAAATTCTACGTGGTGCTCACATTGCGTTTGTGTTTTGTGTGGATCTCAGAACAAACAGCAACTTTGCCTTATAAAACATTAAGAGACTGGTTTTTATAACCGAAGTGGAATGTTTACTGCGCGGTACGAACTGGGTTCTTATATAAAACAGACATGCTTCGTCTTTAAAAGGTTTAAGAATGAGTGGATCTATGCCTCTGCTCCCCGTGTATGCGTTCATGACGTGGGCAGGGACACCTTTACCTTTTCCCTGTAACCGATTTGTCCTATACAGTGGCGTAGCTAGGTTTTTTGGCGCCTGGGGCAAGTAATCACAGTGCCCGCCTCAGCAGAAATTATGAACTTTAGAATATCCCATTCGTCTATTGAATTTCGTTTCATTTGGTTCAACAATTTAAAACATGTTACGCGCAGAGAATTTTTTTTTTCATTTAAAATATTCATTTTGCCGCCCCATGGACTCTGCCGCCCGGGCGGGCCCCCCCCCCCCCCCCCCCCCCCCCCCCCGCCGCCCGCCAGCTGTAACCCTGCGTCTATCCATTTCACCCCAGATATTTGAAATCACAGACAGTACGGTTTAAAAATTCCAACACTGCATACCACATAACCGTCCGCGAAGCACATAGGCCCTATTTCCACCATTAAGTATGTTGCAACGAAGATATAAGCAGCTGTGAACTGTTGTTTGCTTGACACTTCGCCATGCGCACATGCGCACTCGGCTAACGAGGCATGTTAACGGTTACTGTAATCTCTGTATTGTGTAGGACTTCGTATGTGAAAACGGAGTCTGTACACTGCGATGCGGCAGCGGAAACTGTACGGTTCTGTCGGCAGTGTGTGTTTTGAAACGACTTACCCAACATGCCGACGAAATCGCGAATGATGTGAATGTATAAGCGGGAGTTATGATGGCGTCCTTGTGGTGATGCCGTGATGATGATGATGATGATGATGATGATGGTGGTGGTGGTGGTAACAACAACAATAATAATGATAACACAAACCGATCAAATATGTGATGGACACAAAAACTGCGAATCCATACTAACATACAGCGTGTCCAGCGTAAAGCGAAACCCTGTATGGACTGTACATTTTTCCACCTGTGGCGTAACAACGTCTAATTGGCCAGGGCCTCCTCATTATCGAGGCTTCACGATTAGACTCAGGCACACCACACTCGATCGGACTCCTCAGCCCGTCACAGGAACCTCTACCTGACAACACACACCACTCAGAAGAGAAAAAAATCCATGCCCCCCGTGGGATTCGAACCCACAATCCCAGCAAGCGAGCGGCCGCAGACGCACGCCTTAGACCGCGCGGCCACTGGGATCAGCACAGTGTGCATTAGCCGTCTTGTTATGCAGCGCGTTTTTTTTTTCTCACGGGACTTCTCGCCGTAGAGCGCAAGATATCGTTGCCGCGTAACGAACGGTGATACCGCCCGTACCGCAGTATTGAATCGTACTCAGTTCCATGTTTAAAAAAAAAAGCTGTAATTTTTAAAAATAGGATGAAATTCCAAAACTACAAGAAATATTGAGAAAGATATGAACCGATAATACAGAAGCACATAAATAAAGAACAGTCCTGAAGAATGAGAGGAAAATTTCACAGCGAGAGGCACTGGTACTACTGCCACCGAAGCACAAAAATTTAACCGGCACGAAAGTCTGAACGGCAGCTCCTAGGGGGGGAATAAAACATCCTATCACAACGAACTGAAGCAGAGGAGGAAACTGGTAGGAGAAGGAGAAGTGGGAGAGCGGAGAGGCCATATTTATTGAGGGGAAGAGAAAAATTTAATGGCTCTGAAGCTTCCCATGCAGTGCGTGCCTTATCCTTCTGGTGAAGGTAGATTGGAGGCAAAGCTGAGTGTCCAGAAATACAGAAGGCAAAACAGTGGAAACCAGACTGCTCTGAACATGGTGCAGAGGGAAGTACTGGACAAGTTACTGTGTCAGGGTAGACTGTGACATTTGTGCTGGGGAGGGGATGGAATTTAATAGGGTGAAGACTTTGTCTTCATGCTTTCACGGCGACAAAATTGTATGAACTCTTCTCGGGCTGATAGCTATGTCAATTATTTAAAAACCTTCGACGTTTCAAACACAATCCGTCGCCAAAACCGTCGCTTATATACGCTGTGGCCGGGGACCAGCTCAGCGCTCCAGACCAATAGGAGTTACTAGTTCTCCGCCTACGAACTCCTATTGGTCCGGAGCGCTGGACCTTTCCCATGCATGCTGACTTAGAGTCAGCAGACCACAAGTTCTAACGGCCGGTTCTACACGCTGAAGCACGTATTTTGTGGCACAGATATTTAACCTTTTAAAGCCTAGCGGTAACTTTACGTACCACCAGGTTTAACATTAAAAAATTCTACGTGGTGCCCACTTTGCGTTTATGTGTTTTGTACGGATCTCAGAACAAACAGCAACTTTTGCCTTATAAAACATTAAGAGATTGGTTTTTATAACCGAAGTGAAGAGTGTTTACAGCGCGGTACGCACTGAGTCCTTATATAAAACAGATACGTTTCGTCTTTAAAAGAACGGAGTTCTTACCGCACAGTAAACATTCATGGCCCGATATGAAGCGCAGTATGTTTAATCTCTGTAAATACATTTTGTGGTCAAAATTTATGTTGATTTAATGTCACAGCAGGCGCTAAGCAGACTAACCACCATGGTCTGAAGGGCTAACACAAATTTATTATCTCTTTCTAGACGAGTATGAGTACCTACAAATGCAAATACTGTAATGTAACATTGTGTTCGGATGCTTCTCAAACACGCTTGAAAGAAAGAGAAAAATAAACTGCTTATCTACAAATGTCGGACTGTGGACGGTGACAAACGAATATCACTAAATCTACACGATCAGGAGTTTGATATTACCCAGCAGGCATGCATGATAAAGACCGATTATCATCACACGTGGGCACAGAAATATTTGCATGGACAACACTGATAGAGCCTACGACTTGTGCAAATCCCGTGTCAACAATGGAGAATGGAATTCTTATTGTCTCAGCGGACAAGAAACACGTGATGCATGCAGTATAGGTCATGAAGATGTGAGATGTCTTTACAGAGTGTCGTATTATTTGATGTGTTATGATAACATGTATAGTAGATATGTTGTGACGTTTCGGAAGAACCTGTATCCTCCTTGTTGAGGGTGGACATGTCTTCCACAATGAAGATGAGTACAGAAGGCCCCTCTGAAACGTCGTGACATTCAACAGACAGTATGGTGTCACATGCGAGGAGGCAGTCTAATGCTATACACTGCTTGGTACCCATGCTAAGTGTACGGTACCACTAGCTGTAACTGTACGGTATCTCGTGACACGTGGCTTCGTCACTCTTCTGATTGTTTTCTTCATATTATTTCATTTAAAATATCGAACGTGTTAGTAGCAATACTTAACAGAAAACAGTAAATTAACCCTTTAAAGACGAAGCGTATCTGTTTTATATAAGGACTCAGTGCGTACCGCGCTGTAAACACTCTCCACTTCGGTTATAAAAACCAATCTCTTAATGTTTTATAAGGCAAAAGTTGCTGTTTGTTCTGAGATCCGTACAAAACACATAAACACAATGTGGGCACCACGTAGAATTTTTTAATGTTAAACCTGGTGGTACGTAAAGTTACCGCTAGGCTTTAAAAGGTTAAATGACACAGTATCGGTGATTGCTTTACGATGAGTGGACGTAATGGAACGTACTGGACAGGGGTGACGAAAACGCGGCTCGGGCGCGTTATTGCTGTGGCTCGCGTGTTTTGCCAACAAGAGAATAATGGTCATATAGTTCACGTGTTCACGAGGCTGACCTTGAACGGCATTTTGAAAAGATTTTATGAAGGAAGGAGACTCATAAATAACTGAAAACTAACGTACTGTAGCTGGATGAGCAGAAATAAGAAGCCATCAAATAAGGGGAAAATACAGTCAAACCCGGTTATAACGTCATGAAGGGGACTGAATATTTTGTGTCGTTATAAACGAGTGTTGTTATAACCGAGGAGTGTAATGTTATGGATAACAGTGAGGAATTAATTGGTACCACAAAATATCTGACGTTATATGCGAGGTATCGCATAAACCGATGTCGTTATAACCGGGTTCGACTGTGTTTGATTTTGTTAATACATGGCTGTTACCTTAATTTGCTTTCTAAAGGGCGGTTCCGAGAGCTGGTCTAGGTGGCTACCCGTGTTTTTATAGTATTAGATGGTTGATTTCTTTTCAGTTGAAATATAATGTGGTTTCTGTGGGATAATAAATGAATATTTAAATATTAATTAGGTGGAATTTGAGTTCCAAAGTGCTTCTGTCCGCCTGGCGTAATGCAGAATATGTGTGGATGTCTGGTTAGCATGCAGATCCTATTTCCACCACTAACGAGAGGTCTTGCGTGTGGTTATGCAGAACTTCCTCAGCGGTTCCGCAACACCGACCTTCCCACCCTACATCAGACGGATGTTGACAAACGCCGCATTCCCAGGGCTCATCAGAGCACAGTTTCAGGGTACCGTTTGTGTCGCCAATAAGTTACGCATTACACATTTGGTGCAGAAAATGTGCATCAGGTATATCTATTTACACTCTGAAGAGAAAAACAACACAGGCAATGTACGGTTTATAACGTAACATTAAGGCGCGTTCGCGTAACCATTGTTGCCGTGGAAAAGCAATAAGTATTACATATCCTGAGTGCGTGTCTGTATCCTTAGTTATCCAGCATGCAAAGCGCATGCGCCGTATTATCATCTGTGGCCTGTCCGGTTCTACCATATTTTTCCACATTATCTCATAAACGGCACTATTTTCGAAAAAAAAATTGAACATAAAATTTGTGTTGATTTTCTCTACAACTTATGTCTGAAACATTTATCATTGTGAGAATATTGCAGATATGGTCATAAATGTACAAGGTGTTCATGTAAAGTACCCGTTATTCTTGTCAGATTTTAATGAAACTTGAGTTTCTCAACAGATTTTCGAAAAAGCCACAAATATCAAAATTCATAAAAATCATTCCATTGGAACCAGAGTTGATCCATGCGGAGAGACAGAATGACGGCGTGCAGCAACTCATCTCCCACTGGATGGATTTTCATGAAATTTGATATGTGAGGATTTTTTTCGAAAATCTGTGGAGAAAGTTCCAAGTTTCTTTATAATTTGACAAGAATAACAGGCAATTTACATGAAAACCAATGTACATTTATGATAGTATCTCGCCGAAATTTTGTTACAGTGAGGAATGTTTCAGACAAAATTGTTGAGAAATTCAAAACACAAATTTTATGTTCAGTAACTTTTTTTTTCCGAAAGTCGTGCCATTTGTGAGACAGTGTGGAAAAATATGGTAAACCCAGACAGGACACAGATGACAATATAATACGACGCATGCGCTTTGCATGCTGGGTAACTAAGGCTGCAAACACACACACACACTCATAAAAAGTAATGCTTACGCTTCTTACGGCTATAATGGTTCTGTGAACCCGCCTCAGTGTTAACCTTATAAGTACATTGTCTTTTTCACTGTACACGACCATGTTTAAATTGTATTTCTCACTAGAAAATCAAGCGCTGTATTTACTGTATGGGTGGACTGAAGTGGCATGAAAATCATCTCTCAACTCGCCCGCAGTTCAGCTGAAGGAATTTAATTTTCCTCATCTTGGTCGGCTTTACGCTTAAACGTGGGGCGGAGTTGTGAATTGCCCATTGATTCAAATTACAGAGCCCTCGTGGTAGTTTTACGTAACGTTTTGAGGCCAGACCGCATGCAAGGAAACTTATTTGTTCGTAATTCTATCCAGTTCCTGAAAGAAACAACGCCTATGCTTCACCGAACGGAGGTGAAACTCAATCCCCGATATCGCACCAACTTCACTTAGCGTCCATGAATGTCTGTGAAGAGAATTTCTCTGTTATACAGTATTTCGATTCATCGCAACCATCGATATATCGCCAGAAATTTCGGTGAAAAACAGGGCCACTGCGTCGGTGTTTGACTGTATGTACAGGGTATACACAAAAGAATGGCGCGGTTTCAAAAGTTAACAAGAAATTTATTTCTTACCTTACACGGTCATAACTTACACCGTCAGCAGCGGCAACTGTCCAAGTTTCTCATGCGTTAATCACAATCCTTCAATGTGTGCAACCTGGGTCACACGACACACATCCACACGGTAATCAAATTCATCCCAGACTCGGTGTAGCATGTCCGCTGTAATGGTCTGCAGTGCATGCGTTATCCGATCACGAAGTTCGTTGAGGGATATGGGCAATGGTGGTACGTAAACGCTGTCTTTAACGAACCCCCAGATAAAGAAATTGCATGGTGTTAGATCCGGCGAACGGGGTGGCAGATCTGGACACCTCGAAACGTAGCACACAGAACGCCTTCTCCTGCTGCGACGCCATCTTGGAAACTGGCCCCGCGGCCCCGCAGTAAGCATGAGAAGCGTACCGCTGGTAGCGCGTGAGATACCTGGACAGTTGCCGCTGCTGACGGTGTACGTTGTGCCCGTGTAAGGTGAGAAATAAATTGCTTGTTAACTTTTGAAACCGCACTATTCCTTTGTGTATACCCTCTATTTATCCGTAAGATGATCGCAGCAAGGGAGTGTCCTTGAAATTGAAGATTCAAGTCTTCTGAGATGTTACGCATTGTCATTGTGTACTTCCTTACATTTCGATTGATCTTCAGGGTCAAGCAATGCAAGAAGAGTCACCGTTCTTGGACTACTTGTTCCTGTAGGTGAAAGCGCTAAAATCGCCCGAAACGTCGTCATCTATTCACACACAGACGCAACACATCTCAGAAGACTCGAATCTTCTGTAACAGCGCTGTGAGAACGTCAGATGTCGCGTCCTTGAAACTCTGTAGCCAATAGAACAGGGCGCTGAGACCGGAAGAGTTTAGGCTCACGTAGTTGCGAGAAGGCTACACGAGGTTATAAGATGAGTACTGTCATTGTTTAACGTAATAGACCTTGGAACTAATTTGTGGGAGATATAAACCTGTCAACCAACAGTGTTCACTATGGGGCGAGGAGTTCGTGTTTCTCCCTTTTGACATATTATTTATTATCACTGTGCATTTCGTTAAACATAATCCTAAGTGTATTGGATAATATTTTAAATACAAGTCATATGCCCTGATGATATCTGCACTTGGTTCGTCTCGTCTTTTGTATGATAGATAATTTTTAATAACGTATCCGAATTAAATGTTGCCTTCATGTGGAGCAGTGGTTAGTGTGGGCGCATAACAGTTTTTTACCTGGTATTCGTTAAGCACCATGTTATTAAGACGTGTGGAGGAATGGAGGTAATGCTCCACTTATTCTTAACTTCGGCGCTAGATGGAGGTGAGTGGTGAATATCATGCCCCCGGTGCCACAGCCACCGGGAAAGAACTCCGGTACCTATTGCATACCAGGCTGATTCTTCTATAATAATGGATTGGTCATGAATGAAAAGCAGCAGATGATTAGTGGACGGTCTCGTTTTGGGTTAACTGGAGGCAGTCACCCTGAATGTTGAGGCAGTACTTTGCTCCAAAACGTCGAAACACGCGTCTATTACACGGTGCAGAGGCACAGAAGAATGGCATCAACTGGCCAACTTCCGCTGTCGTTAAAATATGGTAATTCTGATTTATATGGGTGGCGGAGAGGCATCTGGCGGGAAGAGGAAGAAGAGCGTTGTGTCACGTGACGCGCCCGTGGCTGGGATTCCCGGTTTTGCGGGGGATTTACCTTTCACGACTGTGCTTCTGCGGGATTTTTACAACAAAAACACGAATTTATGTCACGTTTTATTGTGTTATGTCCTTTTTATGATTGGTAAGATTCCATTAACCATCGAGGAGGCTGTTGTTCGGGGATTTTCTGGGAGACAGAGGGAGTTATGTCTCCAGGTGAGCCGCGACATCCGCGTACTTAGGATCCTTCCTCTTCGTTTCAAATCTGCGTGACACAGAACCGGTTCGAAAAGCGTTTTATCCAGTTTGCATTAAGTTAGCCTTAATTGGACGTGCTTTGTTCAAGCGATAGGCAACGTTCGCTTTCTTTCGGCGTGTGTTTGACCAGTTCATTTGTCGTGAACCCTCACCACGCAATGAGAGACCCCTCCACACTGAAGGGACTTGCCATGGACTGTGTCAGAATACGATAAAGCAAAATAGAAAGTCGTCGTCTTTGTGAAACACACCCGCAGTAGCCGAAAAATGGAAGGCAAATCAACTGCAAAACTGGGAATCAAATATACGGCGTGTCACATGAACCCCCTTCCCCCCCCCAGCTGTGTCCAAATCTCCCTCCCACCCCACCCCCCCACTCTAAATTACCCTGTAAATAGTACTTTTCGATGTAGCCAATGCTGCCCCATTTCCGAAAGAGAATTGCTTTTTGGAAGGTTCACAGGCATTGCCCGTTTGTCCTTCTGGTAAGAACAAAGGAGCGTCGATGGAATGACAGTGCCAGGGGAAAACCGACGTACTAGCAGAAAAAAACCTGTCCCAGTGCGTGATCCATGGCACGAGCTTAAATACTGAATTTTTACCTGAATTTTATTTAAAGATTCAGTTCGTACCGCGCAGTAAACCCTTCTCGGTTGTAAAATCCAATCAGTTGATGATGTACAGGAAAACACTCGCTCTTTTTTTTAGATTCGTACGAAACACTTAAAAGGCATTCTGTGGGCAGAATATAATATTTTTTTATATTTAATTCGGTGGTACGTATAGTAACCACTGGGTTTTAAAGGGCTAATCAGAGGCCACAAACATGCCGTGACCCCCAACTAACATAATATTTTTCTTCACTAGTGTAGAAAACCAACTAAATGCACTTTTTTCACTAATTTCCACTTATTCCTCAGTTCCTCCTACTTGTTTCGGCACCCCATGGTGCCATCTTCAGGGAGTTCAACTTGTACGATTTTTGCTACCGGGCATTGATTTGCTTCGTCTTCAGCCTTCTTGCCGCCGTTTTTATGTGTCGCTTCCTCTTGATATAAAGTGTTAAAATCATAAAAACTCTTTAAAATTTTAAAGGACTTTAAGATAATTAAAGGTTCAAGTTCGTTCCTCGTGAAGGCGTCCTGTATTTACACCTTTTATGTGCCCTTTATTTTTTGGTCTGGATATGTGGCAATATTGACTCCTTTTGTATGTTACGTGTTTCGTGTCCTGCTGTCAATATTAAAATATTAAAATAATAATAATAATAAATTAAAAATATTAAAACAATTTTTTTGTTTTTTATTCATGATTATAAATTTTGCGATACCTACTTATGGTCATTCCTGTAGATGCAAGTTGGAGTGGTTATCAATCATGCTGCACTTCGTTAAAATGTCATTACCATTACAGTAAAACAGGAAAAACTACTAGCATTGTGACTAGGGGGCAGAGCTGTAGCGGGTCTGCTAAACAAGGAGCGGATACACTGTACGTTGGCGCGGCACATCTCGGGATGTCGAATGATCAATCACTGTGTCCGGTGCCAGTGCTGCTTGCTCCGCACTAAATGTGCTAATGATCTGTCAACATACGCCATATTGTGTGATAGTGGTGACTGACCAGTTATCACCACCGACCTTCGTCGTGTAACAGTCGAAATATCTGGAGATCGATTCTAATCTCGAATATCCGTCAACATCACTGACTCTTGAAAGTTTTTGTTAGTATTTGCGAACAAGTGCCAAGGCAGTGCATTAAAATAGAGTAATACCGTTTCTGTCTATATCCTTTTTCATTAAAACTTTAGAATCTTTCAATAATTTGAACAGTGTATTTGAATATGTGTCGACTATTGAACGCATGCTGAAGTGTGTTTGCATTCTTAGGTTCTTGCGGTTACGCTGTGCATAATTGTTTTTTATGAGAGAGATGTGAGAAATAACGAACTTGTTCCCAATTTGTACTACTCTGCTGTATACAGCAGGTTTCACCAGTCTTTGCTGTGTAGTGCCCTGTGATACAGCAGTCAGTTTAATCAGCGGACGGACAGATATGCACCTACCATTGAAAATTTTAGAGATGAAACTTTGCGCTGATATTATGACTTCGCCATTATGGATTCGCTTTTTCGTTGAGTTGGAGGACGGTGTTGAAGGTGACATATTTTTAGACGCTTCGCCAAGTCGCGAAAAGTGACTGTTAGCTTCCTCATGTCTTGCCGTCCGTCCGTCCGTCTACATAGAACAACTCGGCTCCCATACGGACGGATTTTCATGAAATTTGATATTTCAGACTTTTTCTAAAATATGTTGAGTCAATCCAAGTTGCATTAAATTTTGACGAGGTGCTTTACATGAAGACCTGTGTACATTTATGATGATATCTTGCTGAATTCTTCTTAGAATGAGAAATGTTTCAGACAAAAGTTGTAGAGAAAATCAAAACACACATTTTATGTTCAATAACTTTTTCACGAAAGTCGCGCCGTTAATGAAATAATGTGGAAAATATGGTAGTGCCAGACAGGCCACAGATGACAATATGGCGCATGCGCTTTGCATGCTGGGTAACTAAGACTACACACACACACACTCAGGATGTGTAATATTATTGCTTTTCCACGGCAACAAT
Organism: Coptotermes formosanus; assembly: GCA_013340265.1. Classification (NCBI taxonomy): domain Eukaryota; kingdom Metazoa; phylum Arthropoda; class Insecta; order Blattodea; family Rhinotermitidae; genus Coptotermes; species Coptotermes formosanus. Next base: position 165,144 of record BLKM01000821.1, read on the forward strand.
GGTTACACGAACGCGCCACATTGTTACGTTATACGTCTGGTGCCAGCTTTTTTATTTTTCAAACAAAGGCGTTTTAACTCCAGTTTTAAATTCGTCATTATGAACACTGCGAGTAGGCGAGATCAGAGGTTACCATAGCGATTTTTAGATTGCCCATGCCGTTGTGCGTTCGTTGGGAACAATATTATCATAGCGGTGTTGCTCGTGCCTCTGGGTAAGAAATTTTCGACGTTTCGAAGGATTATTTTCGGGGTCAGGTAGTGCAAGAAGAGTGAAGTGTTCTTGATTCTGAATATGAACGCAGTACAGTCTTCCGAAACGTCGTTAAGTGCTAACTCCACGTTACAATGTCCTATCCTAGACCACTTGAATCTTCGTGTAATGTCTTTCTCGCGCTGTCCGCAGTGTATTGACTCTCCATGCTGAAGATTTTCAACAGGATGACGTCCCTTTGGGTAGGTCCATGTGTGTTCAAGGTAGTTCGTAAATTTGGTTTGAGAGTTACAGATTGTTATGTACTGGTGTCCATACACGGTACAGCCTCGTTATTTTGTCTATGAATACATATAAAGAACCAGTTTGAAAACTGTATATTTCGTTCGTAGCATGGTAAGTGTAAATGTGGAGTGTAGACGTTACACCTTGGTTTACATATGACATTTGTATGTGTATAGGACACTGCATTATCTCAGTCCAGCTCCCCCACTCCCGCCCCTGACCTGCGCCGGCAAGGCGTAGTGTGTCGTCATGGTTTGTTAACAAGTGCTGTTGTATTCCGCGAGAATTTCCAGTCGCCCACTTTTGTTTTGCCTGCGTATGGGTTTAAACCCCATTCACTGCCCATTTTAAACTAAACTTATGGTGCATTTGTGTTAAGGTTCTGACGGTGTTGTATCACATCTAATCAATAAATGGTCAAATTTATTGTCTAACACAACTATTTTAGACAGTAATTTGAATATTTGTTGATTATTAAAACACTACGATATGACATTTATTGCATTGTAGTAGTATGGTAAATGAAACGCTACGTTTCGGAGCTTGATCTTGTTCCCGAAACGTCGTATTTTATATAATATTTATTTTGTATTGTTTTTATTAATTTTAAAACACAACACGAAGGGCAGAGTCAATGATGCTAAGAACGTATCATAACGGTGTTACAGCATGTACAAACGAGGACGTAACTAACTAAACTAACTAACTAACTAACTAACTAACTAATTCAAGAGAACCTGCTAGTTGTTAGATTTGAGGTTATCACGCTAATGTTGCTGAAGATCCAAGTCATTGTGGATGTGACACTGCGACGTTTGGTAAATGGTTCCCGACGTTTCAAAAGCATCACGACTGTTCGAAGACACAGCGTCATATTGAAGAAAACTTGAATCCTCAGACTGATAGTTCATTACCTGTGCAAGAAATTAAATATCTACTTTAGTATCCTGCCATCTACGTCTAGTTCTTACCAGTGGTCTCTTCATTTCTGGTTTCCCCAGTCGGTGTCCTCCATATTTTAAATACAATTATGCAACGAAGCTGCATTCTTGCTGTAACTTGCAGTCCAGTCTGGTACTTGCCCCCAGCTATAACGGAGTCCGATGTAGTAGAGGGTGAGACGAAGTTTACGCCCAAGCTGGTCCATAGTATCATTTCTTGTTAAAAGTAAGTCGAAAATGTTTGTTTAACATATGTTCTGAGATGTTTACTCTTTGAGGCACAGGTCACAGTCTGTTGTATAGTGTGGCAAATGATCACACCATGGGCACCACGTAGTTAACCTTTTAAAGACGAAAGGTAATATGTTTTGTATAAGGACTCAGCTCGTACCGCGCAGTAAACACTCTCCACTTCGGTTATAAAAACCGGTCTCTTAATGTTTTATAAGGCAAAAGTTGCTGTTTGTTCTGAGATCCGTACAAAACACATAAACGCAATGTGGGCACTACGTAGAATTTTTTAACGCTTTAAAGACGAAGCGTATCTGTTTTATATAAGGACTCAGTGCGTACCGCGCTGTAAACACTCTCCACTTCGGTTATAAAAACCAATCTCTTAATGTTTTATAAGGCAAAAGTTGCTGTTTGTTCTGAGATCCGTACAAAACACATAAACGCAATGTGGGCACCACGTAGAATTTTTTAATGTTAAACCTGGTGGTACGTAAAGTTACCGCTAGGCTTTAAAAGGATAAAAGTACATATGTGCCGAGTGCGATAGGTTGTAAACAGACGTGCGTCACGCCAGTAGGGCTGTGGATCCAATTGATCGTCGGGAAGCTGTTCGGAGTACCGTTGGTTGGGATATTGTCTATTCTTATGCGATATCGCGTGGACTTCCACACGGCTGTCGTGTCACAGCTGCAGTTATGGCATCTTCTTTGGCTGCTGTACGTACAGTCCGTGGGCTACCTGCATTTACAAGTGCCGTTGGTGTTTCACGAAGACGCTGATGCAGTTGTCGGAACACAGGGTCTGGATGAAGTCGACCAGGAAAACGAGTAGCGTATTTCCGGGCAGGGATACCAACTTAACCTTTTAAAGCCTAGCGGTAACTTTACATACGACCAGGTTTAAAATTAAAAAATTCTACGTGGTGCCCACATTGCGTTTATGTGTTTTGGACGGATCTCAGAACAAACAGCAACTTTTGCCTTATAAAACATTAAGAGACTGGTTTTTATAACCGAAGTGGAGAGTGTTTACAGCGCGGTACGCTCTGAGTCCTTATATAAAACAGATTACTTTCCGTCTTTAAAGGGTTAAATAAGGAACTACATTATTCCGGACTTGCGGTGGAATTTCACTTCGTTCCGTCTTGATGAGACGAAAGATATCGCCATGCTGGCGAAACCTGTGTAACAGAGGCACGTTGTGTGCATGCCGCGGATATGCTGATACGTCAAAACTGGACAAAACAGGCCACAGCGTATATGGTACAGGTGATAAATACACCTATCAAATTTCCCTTTTTGCTTCATCATTTACAAAGCTCACGAACATTCAAATACGCGCCTTGTTCGTGCAGTGTAGAAATGCATGCATAATACTGAGTTAGTGTGTATCAGCGGGTTTCGTGTCTCTGAACCATGTAACGAATATAAACGTGAACTGAGTGTGAATTTCCACACTTCAAGAGACGTTCAGCCGCTGGTTTCTTTTATCTTTGTCGTATAAACTGCACCAGACACTTTACTTGGTACCCACCGTAGGCAGTGTGCGCGGTGGACCCACAAAATGTGTGTGTGTGTGTGTGTGTGTGTGTGTGTGTGTGTGTGTGTGTGTGTGTATATATATGCAGTCTAACTCGGTTATAACTTCATTAAAGGGACTGAATGTCGCTATAGCCGAGGAATGTCATGTTATGGTTACGAGTGAGGAATTAATTGGTACCACAGAATATATGACGCTATAGACGATGTGTCGTATAAACCGATGTCGTTATAAAGGGTTTTCGACTCTGAGTGTGTGTGTGTGTGTGTGTGTGTATTTACGTGTATATATGTGTGGGTGTGTTTTTGTGTGTGTGTATATATATATATGTATCTGTACCTGGATGGAACACTAGCCTATGTCAAAAAGCCATATGTCGGGGAGTTTGGTTGAAGGTTTTGCAAAAAAAAATTTGAAGCTCAGGTTTGTACATAGGAATGATGTGTGTACTCATCTCGATTTTGGTGGGGAGACCTGAGGGAAGGCGACCACTTGGGAGACCCAGGCGTAGATGGGAGAATAATATTAAAATGAATCTTCAAGAAATGGGATGGGGAATGGACAGGACTGAGCTGGCTGAGGATAGGGACAGGTGGCGGGCTCTTGTGAATGCGGTAATGAACCTCCGGGTTCCATAAAATGCGGGGAATTTCTTGACTAGCTGAGAAACTGTTAGCTTCTCAATAAGGCCTCTGCTCCATGGAGTTAGTTAGTTAGTTAGTTAGTTAGTTAGTTAGTCAGTCAGTCAGTCAGTCAGTCAGTATGTACTCATATCTCCCTTACTAATAGCGGTATGTCATAGATCGTTACTGCACGAAAGTACGTAGCTCAAACTGGACATAGTAAGTAGAAAATCTGGATTTCAGGAAAAAGTGACATAGGCTAGTGTTGCACGAAGGTACAGATGTGTGTGTGTGTGTGTGTGTGTGTGTGTGTGTGTGTGTGTCCGTCCAGGGTCTCTCTGTGTCTCTCTCTCTTGTCCTTTCCCTTGACTGCCAATCGCAGTGACACGTTAAAGCGACGCTGTGTCTAACCTTTATTGAGAGCATTTTTCGATTTATATTAAACTACATTTCCTTAAGCCGGAGGTACAAAATTATTTGAAGCTGAAATTGAGGTCGTCATGGCAGTGAATGCTCAGAGTATTTTGGAACGTGACGCCGTGTACATTGGTACAAGCATACAAACATTTAAGATCACCATAGGCTACTGCCTCTGATCACAGTATCCTGTAGCAGGGCCCTCCGAAACGTCCGTACAGCGTCACATCTAATAAGACGGCAGTATATATATAAAGTTGCCAAGCCTCATGGTCTGTTTAGCCCAGGGGCTTCAAATTGCTGGCCCCACGTGTAAAAATCTCAATAAGTTGTATAGCTGAGCGTCTAAATTTTTGTGTAATTTTTTATAGTCGGTGCATCATTTACAAATGTGGCCGCGGGCCAGGTAACGCAAGCCGCCGGGCCGTATGCATCTCGCTACGTATGGGTTGGAAATCTTGTTTACCGTGTAACTAGTCCAAGCAGATTTGTTTTATGTCGCACAGGTGCTAGTAGTCATAAATAGAACCAGAGGATGACAGCAGTAAGCGACAGTTGAAGGTATACGGGTTCGTTTGGCTCTGCAGTGTCTGTTTCCACAGAAAGACATATCGATGATTCTACCAACCGACGTTTCCAGATCCTCACAAACTCATAGCATGCATTCTGAGTACCATGTATAATGTATAAGATCGGATCAATGGAATGGCCGTCTATGGAAACAGTAGCGAGGGATGCGAACTGTCAAATGTTTCTCATGAGTTCTGAAGGAGTATTTCAATAGTGAAACAAGCCATGCCGATAGCGCAGAGTTGCAGGAAGCCAAGTTTCTCGGTTCGTTTATTTTTTGCCCCCCCCCCCTTTGTATATTGGATGTTCATCATCGTGTTCAAAACAGCGCGTTGCTGGGCCCTATCCTGCTTCAGATTAACCCAATCGCACCCTCATACCTGAATTATGTAAGATCCATTTTAATATTATCCTACCATTTCAGCGTAACTATCCCAAGTGCTACCTTCTCTCTGAGTTTCCCAATTAAAATTTTGTATACAGGTCGTTTGTCTCCAATTTGTATTGCGTGCCCCACTCAGATATACACCTTGCTTTCATTATCTTAGTAATATGTGCAGTAGATAGACAATGAAGCTTCTCATTATGTAGTTTTGTCCAGTATCCTGTTACCTCGTTCTTCTTTGAATAAGATATTCTTCGCAGCTCTTTTTTCACACATCCCACGCGTCTGTCGAGGTGTATCTGCAGTAGGCAGTCCGGTGATTGAACCCCGGTGGGGGCGAGCTTTACCCCATCCGTACAGACCGGCCCTGGGGCCCACCCATTCTCCTCTACAATGGGTACGGGGTCATTCCCGGGGTAAAGCGGACGGGGCGTGGCGTTGGCCACCCACCCCCATCTAGCGCTGAGGTTAAAGAAACAGTGGAGGTATACCTCCATCTCCTTTCAGTGTCTGCAAAGAACGGTTTAAAAATATCTATACATTCGATGTTAAATAGGTTGTGTATTCGACACAACGTCGTTTAACTTTTGAAGGAACTTGAAGCAAGACCAGATACAGATTTGAAATACGTCTTTCTACAATTCCTTCCATGCCTTTTGAGTGTTCATGTCACCATGTGCCAAGTGTGAGGAGAGGAAATTTTAAAATAGGAAAAACGCCTTAGAGTTTTAATGAAGGTTGAAGTGCTGGTGGGTTGGCTGGGGGTCGACTCAACTGGTGTCGTTGTACTACATGTGTCATCAGAGTAGTGAATTAAAATACGAATTTCAAAGTAAACTGATTTAACCCTTTAAAGACTAAGTGTGGCTGTTTTATATAAGGACTCAGTGCGTGCCGCGCTGTAAACACTCTCCACTTCGGTTATAAAAACCAATTTCTTAAATGTTTTATAAGGCAAAAGTTGCTGTTTGTTCTGAGATCCGTATAAAACACATAAACACAATGTGGGCACCACGTAGAATTTTTTAATGTTAAACCTGGTCGTACGTAAAGTTACCTATAGGCTTTAAAAGGTTAAACACTGCGCTGTCACGTGTCAGCTCACCCGCGTCACGTGTTCCAAAAGTCTGTAATTAGGAGCAGTTTTGCCCATAATGTTATGGTGTGGGGTTTATATTCGTAGGAACAAAAGCGTAATTATTTGTTAACCCATAAATAAGACTGCCAGTAACATACAGCAGACTTTGTACACATAACACAAAATTCGCTACTGCGACCTATTTAAAACACAAGAAACTGAACAGGGTAACACAGAGAGCTCCTATTTTATTTGACAACGACCTTTTGTCGTTTGTCGCCGCTACTCCGTCGCGCGTGCTGTCGACCGGGCCGAGTAGGCTGCGTTAATACGATAAACAATCGGACGGGAAGTGGCAACCGACAGTTGTCAGATAAAGTAATGACCCCACACTAATAAAAATATATTGTAATGCATTGCCACGAACAGCAGTTGTTGGCACAATTCATAGAAACTGCAATGATGTTTCGTTACAGAAACTTATTTTCTTTCTAGCTGAATTTATTACTGTAGTTACATTTGTGGGTGTAAATGCGTCCGGCCGGAATAGCTCGGTCGGTAGAGCGACTCGCTACGGGATGGACAGTCCGGGGATTGAATCCCGGTGAGGGCGAGATTTTCCTCACCCGTCCAGACCGGCCCTGGGGCCCACCCAGCCTCCTGTACAATGGGTACCGGGTCTCTTTCCCGGGGGTAAAGCGGCCGGAGCGTGGCCTTGACCACACCCCATCCCGATGAAGCCCCGATGTCAAAGAAGGAGTAGAGCTATACTTTTACTTTAAATGCTGTCCTGCCTTATTCTTATTAGCAGAGATACCAGTGTAGCATCTTTTTGTTCACATAAAGTAAAGGTAAAGGTCACCCTATAACAGGCCCTGAGGGCCCAAGAGGGGGAGTAGAGGTATAGCTCTACCCGTTCGTGAGCCTTGGCACGAGAAGGGGATGGGTTGGCTAGCCCCACGCCCCGGCCGCTCTACCCCCGGGAAAGAGACCCGGTACCCATTGTATAGGAGGCTGGGTGGGCCCCAGGGACGGTCTGGACGGCTGCGGAAAATCTCACCCCCACCGGGATTCGATCCCCGGACCGTCCAGCCCGTAGCGAGTCGCTATACCGACTGAGATATCCCGGCCCGCAATTGTCCACACAAAGTGTATTATTTATTTATTTTAATTAATTTGACTGCAAATGGGTTTGTACCCGGTGGCAGCGGTACTACAATAAGACACAACACACAAAATTACAAAAACAATAAAGGACACATACTGCACACAATAAATACAATCACAATACAAATACACTTACAATACAAATACAATTACAATACAAATACAATACACATACAAATTGTTTGTTTCTACAGCTGTTATTATGTTCTTAAGGAGAGCTGGTGATATAGGATAGGTAGCATCCGTATGGTCACCTATCATGGCGTCGTTTGGTCTTTGTAATCTGAATACATATTTACTTTATATGTGCCCAAAAAGTAATTTTCTCTTAGCGCACAACGCAGCAGTTGAGTTCGCGTGGGTTTTCTATTTGCATAAAAGCTGTAGAGGTTACTTTACAATGAAGCTGTATCCCCATTCACACCCACACAGCCTTTACACCGTTTTCGCGGGACTGCTCGGAATTCCGGTGAATGCGTTCCAAGTATCCCGCTATCTATGTGCTATCTATGTCGCTGCTGACCCTTACGCTGTTCGCAGCTCTTATCTGGGTAATTGGATTAAACGTAGAGCAGGTTGCCGGGCCCTACGCTAGGTGTGTTTGACATCAGGTTTTTTGTTTTTAGTGGTGAAGGGCCCCGCAGCAGACGCTACGGACGCACTGCAGCCTTGAGGCTTCTTGTGCAACCCTGTGATGAAGATGACGATGATGATTATTTTATGTCCTTTTCCTAGTAATGGAGCACCGACGGAATGAAATTGACAGGGGAAAACCGAAGAACTCGGGGAAAAACCTGTCCCAGTGCCACTTTGTCCACAACAAATCCCACATGGACTGACCCGGGATCGAACCCGGGCCTCCGAGGTGGGAGGCCGGCTTCTAACCGCCTGAGCCATGGCACGGCCTGCCATCAGGTTAGGATAGATGGCCTACTGCGAGCCTGATTAATTTTTTATTGACCAGGCCTGCAGTAGGCACGTATTTTTGGTAACGTGTCGATGTGTCGATGAATTTATTTACTTACTGATTCCCGAATTGATACGTATACATGTATATAGCATATTTTCATTTATTGCCATTACGGTATTCGATATACTGTGCTTGAGAAATGAACACTGAGCCCAGAGGCATACAAATTTTCCAAAATAACCAGGAGTCGTCTCTAAATAAGCTTCCCAAGGGTGACATGAATGAAGTTACATATTGAACACTCACATATATTTGGCACCAGCATACAAAGTTTAGTCTCCGTGGCGACGTGAGTCTCGACATTTGTGCATCCCTGGTTTGGTACATAGATCTTTTAACTTTGGCGGGAACTTGATTGTACAGAAGCGCCCTGTTATAACGACATCGGTTTGTACGACACCTCATCTATAACGTCAGATATTCAGTGGTACCAATTAATTCCTCACTGTTAACCATAACGTTACACTGCTCGGTTATTACAACACTCGTTTATAACGACACAAAATATTCAGCCCCTTTTCGTGACGTTATAACCGAGTTGGACTATATTATGTAAGTACGGGCTTGCGGGCCGCTGTTTGCTGGGGATAGTCGAGATTTATCGAAACGTAAAGACATGACGACTCCAGTCTCGTGACATGTTACGCTGTATTGATCGGTAAGGTTCCGGACGTTTCGGAGGAAGGTAGTACCGTCATCTTCAGGGTGAAGGAGTCCAAAGATCTTTGACTTCTGGCGCAGTAACCTAGAAGATTTGAATCTTTAGCAACACCGCTGAGAGAACCTCAAATCTCGCATACATAGACACGTTTTCTAGAGAAAAATTAGAAAAGATTGTGTGGCGAGGAGAAACTCAGAATCTTTAACGGGTCACAGAGGCAGTAAATGAAACTTGCCCTTGGCAGACTCTCAAAAGTGCGTGGATGATTTTGGGGCCGAGTGGGATTTCTCATATTATTATTATTATTATTATTATTATTATTATTATTATTATTTCAAATATTTGGGAACAACCTTAACGAATCGAAACTCCATTCATGAAGAAATTAAGAGCAGATTGAAGTCGGGCAATGCGTGCTATCATTCGGTGCAGAATCTTTTGTCTTCCAGGTTGCTATCCAAAAACACAAAGATTAGGGTATACAGAACTGTTGTTTTGTATGGGTGTGAGACTTGGTCTCTCACAATGAGGGAGGAACAAAGACTGAGGGTGTTCGAGAATAGGGTGCTGAGGAGGATATTTGGGCCTAAGAGGGACGAGGCGACAGGGGAGTGGAGAAGACTACATAATGAGGAACTTAATGACCTGTACTCATCACCAAATATTATTCGGGTAATCAAATCGAGAAGAATGAGATGAGCGGGGCATGTAGCACGTATGGGGGAAAAGAGAGATGCATACAGGATTTTGGTGGGGAGACCTGAGGGAAGGCGACCACTTGGGAGACGCAGACGTAGATGTGAGGATAATATTAAAGTGGGTCTTCAAGGAGTGGGATGGGGGCATGGACTGGATTGATCTGGCTTAGGATAGGGACAGGTGGCGGGCTCTTGTGAATGCGGTAATGAACCTCAGGGTTCCATAAAATGCGGGGAATTTCTTGACTAGCTGAGAAACTGTTAGCTTCTCGAGAAGGCCTCTACTCCATGCAGTCAGTCAGTCAGTCAGTCTGTTAGTTAGTTAGTTAGTTAGATTATTATTATTCTTATTATGGAAATACGTGCAAATACGCACTCCTGAAGCAGAACAGCAAGCAGCTATTCCAGAATGGCTGAAAAATCCACATCCGTTGCGGAGAAATCTCGGCTGGAAATCCATCAGTCTGTCGTAACCATTCTAAGAGATCATCCAGGTCTCTGTCTGCCAACGCTTTTAGCAAGCTTTTGTATTAAAGTTTTGTTGCGAAATGCTTTCGCAAGCAGTGATATCGGTATCGGTATCCGTAATGTTAGTTTTGCTGCTTTAAAACAGATACGCATACAAACATTGCATGTTACCGTCCACGGTTGACAAGTTGAACGTTCACAGCGATGACGGTTTTAGTCTGAATACGTCTCAAATACGAGTATTATAACTGGTCACTGTAATGCGACATTTTAGTATGAACGTCCGCAGTTAACAAGCAGTAGGAATAATACTCAAATAAATTATATTGAAATAACCCGTCAGTGATAACTAAACTTATTTTTTGTCTTCAGAATTTAGTACTCATGAGGACATGTGGCGGTGGCGCAGTTGGTTGAGGCACTGCGCTACAAACCGGAAGGTCGCGGGTTCGATTCCCGATGGTGCCATTGGAATTTTTCATTGGCATAATCCTGTCGGTCGCACTATGGTCCTGGGGTCGACTCAGCCTTTAACGGAAATGAGTACCAGGAATATTTCCTGGGGGGTAAAGGCGACCGGTGCGTATGGCTGACAACCTTACCACCTTCATGTGCCGATTGTCTAGAAATCTGGGAGCCTCGACCTCCTGGAACCCTGTGGGCCAGTCCAGGCCTGTAGTGGGACTGCTTTACCTTTAACAGGGGATAGACGTCTTTCAATGTTTCGTACTTCAAAGGTTAGGGAACTGCAGACTGGAAAGAGGCAAAAGGACTAACGTTAGATAGAACCAAATGCAAGGGCTTTGGGAAGGCCCTGTCTTCCACAGAGGCACAAAAACGAGAGAAGAAGACTTTAACCTTTTAAAGCCTAGCGGTAACTTTACGTACCACCAGGTTTAACATTAAAAAATTCTACGTGGTGCCCACATTGCGTTTATGTGTTTTGTACGGATCTCAGAACAAACAGCAACTTTTGCCTTATAAAATATTAAGAGATTGGTTTTTATAACCGAAGTGGAGAGTGTTTACAGCGCGGTACGCACTGAGTCCTTATATAAAACAGACACGCTTCGTCTTTAACCTTCTAAAGCCTAGTGGTAACTTTACATACGACCAGGTTTAACATTAAAAAATTCTACGTGGTGCCCACATTGCGTTTATGTGTTTTGTACGGATCTCAGAACAAACAGCAACTTTTGCCTTATAAAACATTAAGAGACTGGTTTTTATAACCGAAGTGTAGAGTGTTTACAGCGCGGTACGCACTGAGTCCTTATATAAAACAGATACGTTTCGTCTTTAAAGGGGTAAAGGTTAATCTGGTTCACATACTGTTATACCTTTTCCTTAAGATTACCATATTATTCTCCCGTCGACGCCTCGGTCTCCAAAATAGCCTTTTTCCCGTAGGTTATAATGTATTTTTAGGCTTTCTACCTGTCTCGCCCATCTCATTTCCTCTGATTTTATCACCACAGTTTTATTCGGAGACCTAAAATGTAAACAAACTTAGTGCAGTGAGGGAACATATAGCAAAAATGACTGCCCGGGTTAAGAGTGCTGTATGCAATGTGGGACGTAATGCAAATATTGGCAAATTGACCCATCTGGAGTTCAAGATGGCGGAGGATACTGCAGCGTGCAGTCTAATCCTGGTCTTTTTGTTATCTTTGAGTTTTCCATAATCGAATTCTTTGCATTCCGTGACTCAGAAACATGCGTTAGTACTGCAGACAGCTTTGTGTGCCCCGGCTTGAATTTTCAAAAACGTTTTAATATTAAACTGGAGCTTTATAGTAGGTAACGTTATTGGATTCTTTTAAGGTAAACTGGAGAAACCGTTTCGTTGATGTTCTCCTTTGTAAAGATTCCACGTTGCTTATAATATTCTGATGCATTTAAAGAATACAAACGAATCGTATTTCCAAAAAGCAAATTAGTGTAAAGAATACAGTTGGTCAGTTGGCCTTCACCAGCGAAGGTATGATATATGGAATAATATACAGTCTTCTCTCGATTATGGGGGCTAATTGTGGGTAGAGCCGATCCCAGTGGCCGCGCGGTCTAAGGCGTAGGTCTGCGGCCGAGCGCTTGCTGGGATCGTGGGTTCGAATCCCACCGGGGGCATGGATGTTTGTCTCTTGTACAGTGTTTGTGTTGTCAGGTAGAGGTCTCTGCGACGGGCCGATCCCTCGTCCAGAGGAGTCCTACCGACTGTGGTGTGTGTCTGAGTGTGATTAAGTGAAAATAAACAACCTCGACACCTGCTGTGGGTAGGTAGAAGAGGGAAGGACTGCGAATGATCCCGTATTACAAATATATTCGTAGCATTAATTAATTAATTAATTAATTAATTCCGTAGTCTGTCTTACGACAGGTCCATACCCCTTCCAAAGCTAGTTCTCCACAGGGTGCGATCTAGTGCTTCCTCTTTCAGTTTAACCCTTTAAATACGAAGCGTATCTGTTTTATATAAGGACTCAGTGCGTACCGCGCTGTAAACACTCTACACTTCGGTTATGAAAACCAGTCTCTTAATGTTTTATAAGGCAAAAGTTGCTGTTTGTTCTGAGATCCGTACAAAACACATAAACGCAATGTGGGCACCACGTAGAATTTTTTAATGTTAAACCTGGTTGTACGTAAAGTTACCGCTAGGCTTTAAAAGGTTAAAGGTTCTTCTCTTTTCCTTAAGGTCATCCAATAGCTGCTTACGTCTTTTTTTCCTTCTTGTACCCTTCTCTCATTCTTTTCTTCAATAACTTGTTTTAGGCCGTTCCTATTTGTAGCATATGCGGCAGTAAGACTTGTTTGTTTTGAACCCGAAAAACTCTTTATTCCTCACCCTGCTTTAATGTTTGAAGATAAAATATGGCCAAAGCAGTAAGTGGATTCAGCGGAAACCTGTTTGTTTTCGGAAAATGTTTCTTATTCCCAAAATATAGAGTGAAAAGTAACGCAAAAACAACTCTTATATCAGTTAATAAATATAAAACGTGTAAATCTGACGCTGAAAGGGGAAAACAAGAATCTCAAGTAAAGTTGTTTTCTTTATTATTTATTGTTTATGATCATAGGGGGTACGCGGTGGCGCTACAAGCCGGAAGGTCGCGGTTTCGATACCCGATGTTGTCGTTGGAATATTTCATTGACTTGATCCTTCCGGTCGCATTGTGGCCCTGGGGTCGACTCGGCCTCTAACAGAAATGAATACCACGAATATTTTCTGGGGTAAAGGCGGCCGGTGCGTGTGGCGGACAACCTTACCACCTTCATGTGCCGACTGTCTAGAACTACTGCGAGCCTCAACTTCCTGGAACCCTAAGGGTCTGTCCAGGCCTGTAATGGGATTGCTTATGTGATCACAGTGTTTTGTTTCATACTGTACGTCAATTTTTACTTTTTGTTAGAAATAACATGCCTGTCACAAATGGGAAAGAAATTAAAAATGGCCGTCAAAAATTTATGTACGGAATGCCGTAATGAACTATTGAAGCAAGTGAGAAAGAGTATAAAAGGAGAACGAAAGAGGATAAAGAGACAGAAAATGAGTATATTTGGCAGCCTGTAGACAGGTCTGTAATTAGAATGTAAATTTTGTGACTTGTCATTTCACGCCTGAAAACTGAGCTTAGAGAAGATTTCATGAAACATGTTAATTCTAAATACGGTAATAATAAACACAGACACACCACAGCGTATGTTATTCTGCACAATACACCATTTGACTTCAAGGTTGTGCCAATATGCTACATGTTTCGGCTCAGCCGAACCATCGTCAGGTACATGTATAAATGTTAAAAACGGAGATCCTTAATCAGCTAATATAAAATGTACTATAAAAAATAGTGTAAAAGCATTAGTGAATTGAAGTAACACACCGGGGTGACCTAAGTTAAGACATGTAATTCTGTCACACATATTTATAATATTGTCCCATTCGGTGTTTTTTTATGAGTAACTTCTTTCTAAACCTTTTAAAGCCTAGCGGTAACTTTACGTACAACCAGGTTTAACATTAAAAAATTCTACGTGGTGCCCACATTGCGTTTATGTGTTTTGTACGGATCTCAGAACAAACAGCAACTTTTGCCTTATAAAACATTAAGAGATTGGTTTTTATAACCGAAGTGGAGAGTGTTTACAACGCGGTACGCACTGAGTCCTTATATAAAACAGATACGCTTCGTCTTTAAAGGGTTAAGCAAAGATTCTGTATACGCTAGTTGAACTTCTGTCACATAACCAAAAAATTCCGCATCGTCGCCATGTTTTTAGTTGTAGATGTATATGTATTATTTCATGCGCCATTTGTAGGTTTATGTTGTACGTCTGTACGGAATTTCACGTGCCTAGTTCCAGTGTTCTTTCAGTGCCCTTAACCGAAATCTAAAGAAAATATTCCAACAGCCGCCATGTTATTTTGTGTGGTGTACAGAAATATTACTTTCAAAATGTTGCAGATTTTCCAATACTTGCACTACTTGAAGACACTAAAGTTAGTGTTAGTGACGTCACTTCCATCTCAGAAGTTTGCACATCCGCCATGTTATTAGATTTGTAGATTTAGGAAATTGAAAGGTATGGCGTTGGAGTGGCGCGCAGTGCTGTAACGTTTGTACAACGTTTCCTGAAAATCTGTCATTTGTTTCATAAGATACGCACACACACACACACCTACACACGCACGCACGAAGCATGGTGATCTTATATTTTTACGTTTTTGTTTTATAGGTGGGTTAGTAGACCAATAAAAGGGAATGCGCTGTGAAATAGTATTTTTTCTTGACATAAATTCTTGAATTAACCCTTTAAAGACGAAGCGTATCTGTTTTATATAAGGACTCAGTGCGTGCCGCGCTGTAAACACTCACCACTTCGGTTATAAAAACCAGTCTCTTAATGTTTTATAAGGCAAAAGTTGCTATTTGTTCTGAGATCCGTACAAAACACATAAACGCAATGTGGGCACCACGTAGAGTTTTTTAATGTCAAACCTGGTTGTATGTAAAGTTACCGCTAGGCTTTAAAAGGCTTTAAAACCCCCCTGTGACACGAAAAAGAAATGTACTGGTGTGTTGGATTTGCATTAAAATCAGGGGTTGTTACATAGGCAGTGTGATTCCGTTCCATGCACTATTTAATTCACAGTTTTTTTTTTTCGTGTGGCAAATTGTTGCCTTTCAGTTCCTAGTATGAATATGCATGCGCGCACGGTACAATTCTGACTATGGCTGTCCCTTCGCGGATCACGTGACTTGTTTGCTGGCTGGCCAGTTACCTCGGCCCATGTGTTCCTATCACACTTCCACAGCTGTGCCTTGTTTTTCATGTCGTATAGGCGAATTTATTATGCTGTCTGTGTCATCGGCGTCAGTTGTAACTGATTTTTGTGTTTGATGTTGGGCCGAATTGGACTGCAGATTTATTCAGTCGATGAAATTGATGACGAATAGGGTAATTTTGCTGTTCGTCAAATCCGTTGCTGAGAGACTGCGCTGAGAAGAGATAAAATTGAGTGTATTGTGTGTAATCTGCACCCCATCCTCCTCAGTATATATGACAGATACTAAGAATATTGAAGTTCGTCAGCGTGCTGCTTTCACAATTAATTTTTGTCAATGTTACAGTCACACGGTATGTGTTTTAATCACACAATAGCTTACTTTGTATCAGGGGTGACCACTGCGACTGGCGCAAGTTGCATGTAAACAACAGTATTCAGGTAAATTTTATATGATCCATGATACGTGCATTAATCGAAAAAACGTATGTGTGTATATATACTATATATATATATATAAAATGGCACCGACAAATGAACCGATGTAGACTAAAATTCGTTTATGCATACAGTAAACGCCTACATGTTTCGGCCAAGTGACCTATTATACTGATTTGTAATTATGTAATATCCATCAGTATACTATAAAATAGCCGATCCCAGTGGCCGCGCGGTCTAAGGCGTGGGTCTGCGGCCGAGCGCTTGCAGGGATCGTGGGTTCGAATCCCACCGGGGGCATGGATTTTTTTTTGTCTTGTACAGTGTTTGTGTTGTCAGGTAGAGGTCTCTGCGACGGGCCGATCCCTGGTCCAGAGGAATCCTACCGCCTGTGGTGTGTGTCTGAGTGTGATCAAGTGAAAATAAAACAACCTCAACACCTGCTGTGAACAGGTAGGTAGAAGAGGGAAGGACTGCGAAACGAAATGATACTATAAAAGATTTTACTGGCACGTAGTCCCATTATTACAGGATGGTGATTTGCTAGCTGAAACCTCTACTTACACCATCCAGCTAGTAGCAACACATTCCTGCCGCAGTAATTCATATTTGTTAACGGCTTAAACCGTTGGCCCAAATGACCACATTGCATGATGTCTTCCCTGTCAATACCATGAGGGCGTATACAGGGATCACAGTTACAGATTCACTCATTCTTAACCTAGTTGTTAGGTGAAGGTGAGTGTTTAACTTCACGCTGCGGCCGTTTTGCTCCAGGGAAAAAATTCAGTGCCCATTGAATAGGAGGCTGGGTGTGCCTCAGAACAGGTCTAAACGTTTTTGGGAATAGAAAGATCTCCCCGTAACGGTATCCGAACCCCGAAGCTTCCAACCCGTAGCCTAATCACTGTATCGATTACGCTAACCCGGCATCACACCTCCGACTATAGCCCAGGATTCGAATAAGTGGAGCCATACCTTTAACCCCCCACGTGCCTTCATGGTGTTTATTGGCACATCGTTGCCTGTCTTACCTTTCCTTTCGTCCTCTGACCCCCCCCCAAGCGTGGCATGATGGCGTGCGAGACGTCTAGGCTTAATAGGGTCAGCAGGTACTTCGGCAGGAGTGTTGTGCGGGCTTATATACGTGCTGAGCTGCAGGCGATTTATAGTTTGACCTGTCACGTGTCTTCAAGAAGAAATTAACTTAATGAAGAAAATAGCTTTCCAACTCATCTGGACCTGACTTCTGTATCGATTAAGCGATATGACGGAAGAAGCACTGCAGACAGTAAAATATAATTTTAGTAGACGGAAGAACTGTGAAAGCTGTAACAGCCCGGAACACTGAGCGATCTGGCGGAGGCAGAATATCTACTGGAATGCGAAAGCCGAGCGAACTGACTCAGGCAGAATATCTACTGGAATGCGAAAGCCGAACGAACTGACTCAGGCAGAATATCTACTGGAATGCGAGGGCCGAGCGAACTGACTCAGGCAGAATATCTACTGGAATGCGAGGGCCGAACGAACTGACTCAGGCAGAAAATCTACTAAAATGCGAGATGTGCCCCGTTCTAATCCTAGTTAGGACATCGACTGTCCTGCCCATGGTTCTCTGTATGGCTTTCCTCATTCTCTCCAGGCAAGTGTCGCGCTGTTACCTGACAGTATACGGCGACCGATAGTGACATCGTTACTACGTAAACCATAAAGCGTGGCGCAAAGTCACTTGACGCTGTATGTTTTTAACATGCTGCCTCTCGTGTCAAGGGACTTTTGCGCCATCCTGTATACTAACGCGGAACAGCCGAACGCCAGGGGATACTGTCCATCGTTGTCGCTTCCATGCAGGAGGTCAGTAGTTTGACTCTTAACACATAGACTCAGTTTTTTTTATTTAAGAATGTTACGGTTTTCCGCTTCTTCCAGTCATGTGTTTTAGGACAGCGCACCTTAGTGTAGGATATTCCAGCGTCATGATAATATTCTTTGCAGTTAATGTACATTACCAGGCCTGCTATGTAGCTTAGCTGTTGTCCTATAGAAAGGAACCATTTATTTCCTGAGTATCTGTGCTGGTGAGTGAAACAGTTCGACTTCCGAGGCGCAGATCTGGTATTTCGCCACATTTTGATGAGTGTGCGCGTCTTCATACGGTATGGTCTTTACGGTCGAATAAAATCGGTGAACTAACTAACTAACTAACTAACTAACTAACTAACTAACTAACTACATGGAACAGAGGCCTCTTTGGGAAGCTAACACTTTCTCAACTAGTCAAGAAATTCCCCGCATTTTATGGAACCCGGAGGTTCATTACCACATTCACAAGAGCCCGCCACCTGTCCCTATCCTGAGCCAGCGCAATCCAGTACATGTCCCCATCCCACGTCTTGAAGATCCATTTTAATATTATCCCATCTACGCCTGGGTCTATCAAGCGGTCGCCTTCCCTCAGGTCTCCCCACCAAAATCCTGTATGCACCTGTCTTTTCCCCCATACGTGCTACATGCCCCGCCCATCTGATTCTTCTCGATCTGATCACCCGGATAAAACTTGGTGATCAGTACAGGTCATTAAGTTCCTCGTTACGTAGTCTACTCCACTACCCTGTCGCCTCGTCCCTCTTAGGCCCAAATATCCTCCTCAGCACCCTATTCTCGAACACCGTCAGTCTTTGTTCCTCCCTCAGTGTGAGAGACCAAGTTATAAAATTGGTGAACATAAATAAAATAGGATGCTCTTTCTGCCAGCATGATGTATTTTTATGTGGTTTGTATTGGGCATTGATAAAAACGTCAAGAAAGTATCTTATTATGGCATCACCTTTCAAGATAGAACTCAAATTGGAACACAAATCTTTCAGCTTTCTCGCATGTAATGTTCTACTGTGAGATGTATACCTTATCTGACATTCATTTACAAACAGCCAGTCTGCTTTTCTCTGTCTGTAGTACATTTTCTGTGCGGACGTTTTCACTTTGTGGATCTTTCCGCTTGGAAAATACGATCGCCACTTCACTCTCATCTGCTTCATGTACAGGAAAATTGCAACCTAAGATCTTTTCGATGTTTGTTTTACGTGATATTTTTGTACAAAACAAACAGAAATGGTCCCTTTCTTCCATCCATGACCTTCACTTCGTAATCCGCTTAACAGATTGGGTGCAATTTGATATTAAAAAAGTCTTCACTGAAAGTTGTGGCGCCTGTTTTCCCTTTGGTCGGGAGGAACTTGTTTTCACGGCTGCAGTGGAACTTTATCAGATTTGTGAAATGAAGGCAAAAAAAAAAAAGAAGAGACTCGTACAGAAATTTACTCTACAGTATTTTTACTTTGACGGTTTATAACTCCTGTGTTAAATATATTTTTGCTGCGTTGTACGAGGAGTGTTAAAAAATTTCTCGAACTTTTATCGTAAGACATATATATTGCAACCACGAGTTAATTACTCTTACTACCCTCAAACTACCCTCCTCCCCTAATACTACTAATACACTGCTCCCAACTTTTACTTTCAGTTTTGGAACATTGTGGTTACTACACGTACTGCAAGGTTTAACATTCAGCAATTCCACGTTCTGCCCACACAGTGTGTTTATGTGTTTTGTGTGGCTCTCAGAACAAACGGCGATTATTTACCTATACATCATTAACTGACTGGTTTTTATAACCGAGACGGAGTGTGTTTACTGCGCGGTACGGACTGAATATCTATGTACCGCCAGGTTTAACATTCACAAATTCTACGTTCTGCCCACACAGTGTGTTTATGTGTTTTGTGTGGATCTCAGAACAAACAGCGATTATTTCCCTATACAGCATTAACTGATTGGTTTTTATAACCGAGACGGAGTGTGTTTACTGCGCGGTACGGACTGAATATATGTCTATGTACCGCCAGGTTTAACATTCACAAATTCTACGTTCTGCCCACACAGTGTGTTTATGTGTTTTGTGTGGATCTCAGAACAAACGGCGATTATTTCCCTATACAGCATTAACTGACTGGTTTTTATAACCGAGACGGAGTGTGTTCACTGCGCGGTACGGACTGAAGTTTTAATTTATTTCAGGTTAGTGTGGTCTTTAAACTAAGTATATCCGACTTAGCTTGTGGTAACTGGCGCTGTGATCTGTGTAAAAATGAAGAAATATCCAAAGTGTGAGGTTCTGTGTTATAGTAAGTGGGTCTGTCACACTGGGGGAGGAACATGGGCTGAGGGTGTTAGAGAATAGAGTGCTGAGGAATGTATTAGAACATAAGGGGGACAAGGCAACAGGGGACTGGAGAAGACTACATAATGAGGAGCTTTATGATCTCTACTCCTCACCAAATATTATCAAGAAGAATGAGATGGGCGGGACATGTTGCACGTTTTGGGACGGGAGGGTCGAATACAGGGGTTTGGTGGGGAAACCTGAGGGTAGGAGAAAACATTGAAGACGTAGACGTAGATGGCAAGATAATATTAAAATGAATCTTATAGATGTGGGATGAGGACATGGAGTGGATTGATGCGGCTCAGAATGGGGACAGGTGGCGGGCTGTTGTGAATGCGGTAATGAACCTTCGGGTTCCATAATATGCGGAGAATTTCTTGACTAGCTGGGGAACTGTTAGCTTCTGAGGAAGGACTCTGCTCCAAGCAGCCGAATATGGCTCTGAATACAGGACGTATCTTTAACCCTTTTCCAAACAGCACGGCGGCTGTCACGGGAATTTACCTTATATGAAGCCTCTTTCTGCCGGTAATTACAGAGTCCGTTTTCGCCTGCAGTTCATCTTACCATATAAGCCCGAATATAAGGCGACATTCTTTCCCATTGGGGTACTTAGAGGAGAAAACTCAGAAAATATTTTATAAACATCTGTTGTAGAAACACAAACGTGCACTGTTAATTACAGAAAGATACATGCTACACTGCAATACGGAAGCTGGGAAGTTACAAGTGTTGTTTGTGAGATAAAATAATGATTTTATATAGTACTCCGTTTCCCTAACGTCAAGCCGACTTCCGGCGTCTTCACCATATGTTGATAAAAGGCATCGTGCATCCTGGCGTCTTTAGTTTAGAGGGATTAAAATAAATAACAAAATTAAATTTGAGTGTTAATGTGTATTCCTGTTTTGTCTGCACGGGTTTTTGGTGTACGCAAAGTTTGTAATTTTACAAACCTCATCTGTCGGTGTTCCTTGACATGCTTTTAGTTCTAACAAAGCTAATCATTGGCAACTCTGCACGGGTTCGTGCGTCGTTTTGCACCAGTATTTCTTTGCATAGCAGAAATTACCTTCAAGCGGTATTACCTTTCTATCAATTAGAGACGCAACCTCTTTCTGCGTCGCAGTTAATTCTCAGCCAGTTAATCTTTTTCAGTTCCAGAGATTTCCTTGGATGTACAGTCAGCCTGTCGCAAGATCTCTACACTCCAATAAAAAACAGACCCGCCTTCTGATTGTCCATAGTTACCAAGAAAAAGCTTACAGTGTTAATTAATCCTTTGAGGTCCAGTGGTTACTCTAATTACCACCACGTTTAATATTAAAAAATTACACATTCTGTCCATAGAGTGTGTTTGTGTGTTTTGTATCGATGTCTGAACAAACAGCAACTTTTGCCTTATAAAACATTAAGAGATTGGTTTTTATAACCGAAGTGGAGAGTGTTTACAGCGCGGTACGCACTGAGTCCGTATATAAAACAGATACGTTCCATCTTTAAAGGGTTAAAATCTGACAAGAATAACGGGTACTTTACATCAAGGTGTTTCTACATTTATGACAATATCTCGCTGAAATTTTCTTAGAATGAGAAATATTCCAGACACACGTTGTAGAGAAAATCAAAACGCACATTTTGTATCCAATAACTTTTTCCCGAAAATCCTGCCGTTTATGAGATAATGTGGAAAAATAGGTAGAGTCAGACAGGCCACAGATGACAATATAATACGGCGCATGCGCTTTGCGTGCTGGATAACTAAGGCTACAGATACACACTCTCTCTCTCTCTCTCTCTCACACACATACACACACACACACAGAATATGTAACACTTACTGCTTTTCTCCTGCAACAGTGGGTAAGCAATGGCACCTCAGTAGTGCGTTATACGCACACTGCCTTTCTTGTTATAACCGAGACCGAGAGTGTTTACTGGGCGGTACGACCAGCTTCTTAAAATGCAGTTCTAAGTTAATATTTGTCTTGAAAGTGTTACCATTCTAGTTGATTCTAATTTATTGGAATCGTGCTATATGAATTAACCTTTTAAAGCCTAGCGGTGACTTTACATACCACCAGGTTTAACATTAAAAAATTCTACGTGGTGCCCACATTGCGTTTATGTGTTTTGTACGGATCTCAGAACAAACAGCAACTTTTGCCTTATAAAACATTAAGAGACTGGTTTTTATAACCGAAGTGGAGAGTGTTTACAGCGCGGTACGCACTGATTCCTTATATAAAACAGGCACGCTTCGTATTTAAAGGGTTAATATTAAACAACTACATAACATACAAGTGACCTCGGCTGTTTTCTAAATACGTTCTCTTATTTTTCTGAATTTCCATATTATGTTTCCGAATAGTTCAGTCCGTATAGCTACAGGGCTACAGTTTGGGCTACGGGGGATATTTTATTTTCCAGAGGGTCCACACTTTCTTTGGGGCCCAAGCAGCGCCTTATCTAACGGATCTTTTGAGTAGTTGTCGCGGGAAGAAATCTGCCGAAACACCCTACCTATTGTCGAGATTGTGGAATTCGTGGAGATATACCTCTACTCGAATTATCCTCATGGCGTTTTGCTTAATAAATTACTGTGAACTTACCTTTGCCTTTTATTGTGGGCCATTTTTGGGTAAGAATTTATAAATGATAATTTAAGCTGCATACAGTGTATTGAAACGGCAGGTAATTAACCTTTTAAAGCCTAGCAGTAACTTTACGTACCACCAGGTTTAACATTAAAAAATTCTACGTGGTGCCAACATTGCGTTTATGTGTTTTGTACGGATCTCAGAACAAACAGCAACTTTTGCCGTATAAAACATTAAGAGATTGGTTTTTATAACTGAAGTGGAGAGTGTTTACAGCGCGGTACGCACTGAGTCCTTGTATAAAACAGACACGCTTCGTCTTTAAAGGGTTAAAAAATTCTACGTGGTGCCCACATTGCGTTTATGTGTTTTGTACGGATCTCAGAACAAACAGCAACTTTTGCCTTATAAAACATTAAGAGATTGGTTTTTATAATCGAATTGGAGAGTGTTTACTGCGCGGTACGCACTGAGTCCTTATATAAAACAGATACGCTTCGTCTTTAAAGGGTTAATTAGTTTTGAGCACATTTATATCAGTGTCATGTAGGAATTCCGTGGAGCAGAATTCAGTTTTAGAAGCTCTACATTTAGACAAAGAACCCATGATTTGCTCTTTAACGATCAGAAGTTGCCAGCCACGTGCCCAAACTCCAACCTGGAAGACAACCCCTTGTTTGCTATAGTATCATACTTCTTCACAATACATTAAGGCGTTTCGAGCACGAAATATTCTTACCAACGGACAGATATCCGCAGTTACAATTCCATATGTGCCTTCATTTTGGCATCCATTCACCAAGCAGCATTCGAACTCACGTCCAATTGTGTGCGTTTGACCAATACAGACAGGCGTAATATAGAATTCCAGCCGTGGTATACGAACTGTGTTCGGTGGAGCAGAAAGTTGTGACGTCAGTACTTATGGATAGACCCCGATTGCAATCTTTTGACACTGCGCAAAGAACTGGGTTCAGACTCTATATTTGGACTCGTCCGTGGGAGGTACTGGAGGGGAATGACGAGTTGGTTGGTTGTAGGCTATAGTAGAGCGCATATCGCTCTGTGTTGCCCGCTACTGACAAAACAAAACACTGTTGTTTAATATCATAACCATAGAGTTATCTGTAGTTAAGGATGCGTGGAATTGTATGTCAGAAGAGGCATCGAGTGGCATAAAAATGATGCACTGAAAGTTTCGTTTCGTAGTCCTTCCCTCTTCTACCTGCTTGTTCACAGCAGGTGTAGAGGGTTTTTCTTTTGACTTGATCAAACTCAGACACACACCACAGTCGGTAGGACTCCTCTGGACGAGGGATCGGCCCGTCGCAGAGACCTCTACCTGACAACACAAACACTGTACAAGAGAAAAAAAATTTATGCCCCCGGTGGGATTCGAACCCACAATCCCAGCAAGCGCTCGGCCGCAGCCCTACGCCTTAGACCGCGCGGCCACTGGGATCGGCTGCACTGAAAGTAAGAATACAAATCCGTATTTTTAGAAATAAGAGACTACAGCTATACGGGAATATGTAGACCCTCTATGTGCCTGTGCTGTGATATCCATTTATGTTGTACGCGACGCTGTAAGCAAACTGCCTGCGCACACAGGTGCTGTGAGATTGCGATCGGACTCTGAAAAGTGTTGACATTGCAATGAGGGATCATGTCAGAAGCGAACAAATCCAGCGGCAGAAACGAGACAACTGACCGCGTCGTGTTCAACCCGGAAACCTGGAGATTGCGAAGGCGGTATGGGAACACATGTGCATATTTCGAAACTTTTCGGGGAGCAGCAAACTAAAACGTATGGGTCATATCCGTCCAACCGTTGAAATTCCGATATTTGTCAGGCGTACTAAACTTTTGTCATCGTCACGGGCGATGACGCTGCAGGGCCGGTTGTTGTGGCCAGTGACAAGGTCGTCGTGTTGGTTTATTGATCGTTGGTTTTCAGTTTTAATGAGCCGTGGTGAAAGATGCAGTGTTGTGAAATGTTGCAGTCATCTTGTGGTATGAATACCAGCTGCCAACAGTGGGACGTACAAATGCGGGATATGCCTGTAACACTGCAGCACTTTACAGGAATATTATGCAAGTCATGGCGGAAGAGAGAACACACAACAGTAAACTGTTTGCTTGTTAAACAGCCTTCGCCAGCTGCGGATTTAAATTAGCCTAACCGTTTTTTTTGTTTATATCACGTTTCATTAAAATCTGACAAGAATAACTGATACGTTATATGAAGACCGTTTGTACTCCAACTAACTAACTCCATGGAGCAGAGGCCTTCTTGAGAAGCTAACAGTTTCTCAGCTAGTCAAGAAATTCCCCGCATTTTATGGAACCCGAAGGTTCATTACGGCATTCACAAGAGCCCGCCACCTGTCCCTATCCTGAGCCAGATCAATCCAGTTCATGTCCTCCCATCCCACTTCCCGAAATCCTTTTTCCGTAGCTGGGGTCGTACCAAAGAGTCGGTCCAGGTCCGAGGCTTTGTAGGCTGTTTCGTAACATCATAATTTTTTACGGTGAGGAGTTGTTAGCACCTCGCCCAACCCCCAAGCCGGAGGACCACCCCTTGTCGGCTGTCCGCGACTGCTTATTCAATGTATTCGCAGCTACCCTCCATACCTGGAGGCCGTTCCTCCATCCGCAACCCGAGGACGCGCCATGCCGTGGTGACAGGGACCCACTTAACATGGGACCTTTTGTACATTTATGATAATATCTCGCTGAATTCTTTTCAGAGTGAGATGTTTCACACAGAAGTTGTAGAGGAAATCAAAACACACATTTCATTTTTAGTAGCTTTTTTTTTCAAAAATCGTGCCGTTTATGAGATAATGTTGACAAATATTTAATTTCAGTGCACCCATAATTAATCAGCGCCCTCCGTACTGAAGGACCACTACGTAGGGTCTCGTGCTCAGTGGGGCCTGGCTTCAAGTCCTGACCCGGTGACCGTCTCCCCGAATTTCAGTTTTCTGTTTTTTTCCTGAGCGCCTTGAGGAGCCGAGATGGCTCAGTCGGCATATTGACTATGCTATAGGCTGGGGCAGCGTCCACACTGGCCCTGGGGCCAACTCAGCCTCCTGTTTCGTGAGTACTAGCAGCTCTTTCCACGACGGTAAAGCGGTCGTTGCGTGAAGCTGACAATCTAGTAGCGAGATTATGAATGAATGGAGCTTTACCTCCACTCGCCTCTGTGAATTTATGGCGCTTCTAGGTACAACTTTACCCACGCTTCATAACCTTTTCTCGAAATGTTGGGCACTATTGTCGTACCTCCACCTAGTACCAAGATTGAGAATGAATGGATCTTTACCCCCACTCCCCCCTATGCCTTTATGGCGCATACAGATACAGCTTCATCTACGTCTCATAACTAACTAACTCCATGGAGCAGAGACCTTCTTGAGAAGCTAACAGTTTTGCAGCCAGTCAATAAATTCCCCGCATTTTATGGATCCTGGAGGTTTATTACCGCATTCATAAGAGCCCGCCACCTGTGTCTATCCTGAGCCAGCTCAATCCCGTCTATGTCATACCACTTCTTGGAGATCCATTTTAATATTGTCCTTCCGTCTACGCCTGGGTCTCCCAAATGGTCGCCTTCCCTCAGGTCTCCCCACCAAAATCACCTACGTCTCATAACCTTCCTTAAACTTTTCTAGAAATGTTGGGCAGTATTGTCTTACCTCCACCTAGTACCAAGATTGAGAATGAATGGATCTTTACCCTCACTCCCCCGTATGCCTTTATGGCGCGTACAGGTACAGCTTTACCTACGTCTTATAACCTTGCTTAACCTTTTAAAGCCTAGCGGTAACTTTACGTACCACCAGGTTTAACATTAAAAAATTCTACGTGGTGCCCACATTGCGTTTATGTGTTTTGTACGGATCTCAGAACAAACAGCAACTTTTGCCTTATAAAACATTAAGAGACTGGTTTTTATAACCGAAGTGGAGAGTGTTTACAGCGCGGTACGCACTGAGTCCTTATATAAAACAGATACGCTTCGTCTTTAAAGGGTTAAAAAATTCTACGTGGTGCCCACATTGCGTTTATGTGTTTTGTACGGATCTCAGAACAAACAGCAACTTTTGCCTTATAAAACATTAAGAGATTGGTTTTTATAACCGAAGTGGAGAGTGTTTACAGCGCGGTACGCACTGAGTCCTTTTACAAAACAGATGAGCTTCGCCTTTAAAGGGTTAAATGCTGGAATACTATTGTCACATGGGCTACGACCACTATCCTGTTTGGTGTTCCAGCTCCGCTGTTGTAATGACCGCCATATTCGACACGTTATAGCCGACGCGGTTACAAAGGGATGACGAAATTGCTAGTCAAGTAACCATGGTGCACGGGAGGTCATACGCCAGAGTCACTGAACTTATGTGTAGGAGTGTCGAAATGCCACGGTCGTGGGTGTTCCTGTCTTCGAAACCCTGCCTTTAATCCGTGACACCAAAACAATGCGACAACGAGGACGGTGATTTAAATCTCGTGTGTGTGTGTGTGTGTGTGTGTGTGTGTGTGTGTGTGTGTGTGTGTGTGTGTGTGTGTGTGTGTGTGTGTGTGTGTGTGTAGGCTGGTTGAACTCTAACAAGCGTATAGGATGACCTTTGTCTTTATAGAGAGGGTGGTGTTGTAGTGTGTGTCAAGGGAACTTGTCGAGGCGATGTCAGTAGTCAAGTACCAGTGACGTGATGAAGTTGAGTACTTGCCACTGAAGAAGTATCAGTCGAAGGCCAATCGTTGGTCACTTCAGTGTTACACAGAGTGTACTAAAAATTCCAGTACTCAGAAATTAAAATTCATAAATTTTGAGTACAGGGACTTTTAGGACATACTGTATACTGTGTCAGGCTGTCAGGAAATAAAGACGGTGATTCATTTAACCCTCTAAAGACGAAGCGTATCTGTTTTATATAAGGACTCAGTGCGTACCGCGCTGTAAACACTCCACTTCGGTTGTAAAAACCAATCTCTTAATGTTTTATAAGGCAAAAGTTGCTGTTTGTTCTGAGATCCGTACAAAACACATAAACTCAATGTGGGCACCACGTAGAATTTTTTAATGTTAAACCTGGTCGTATGTAGAGTTACCGCTAGGCTTTAAAAGGTTAAATCACATCTTGCACATTCTTTACACAGAGTTCAAAGAGTAAAATTATTATAGGACTCCACATGTGGCCCTCTGGATTTTTTCGTTTTATTTTCTGGTTGTGACCGCAGGCTATATATCAGGGGTGTCGATCCCAGTGGTCGCGCAGTGTAAGACGTGGATCTGCGGCCGCTTGCTTGATGGGATCGTGGGTTCGAATCCCGCCGGGCACGGATGTCTGTCTCTTGTGAGTGTTGTGTGTTGTCAGGTAGAGGTCTCTGCGACCGACCGACCCGTCGTCCAGAGGAATCCTATCGGGTGTGGTGTGTCTGAGTGTGATCGTGAAGCCTCGATAATAAGGTGGCCCTGGCACACTGGGGGCTGTTGTGCCATGGGGAAAACATTTATCAGTGGTGCCCAGCCAATCGAACTTTGGGAAGCTCACCTCAGGAGCTGTGGTGTTTCTTAGTATACAAACGTCTAATTTCGTCTTCGATCCTTTATGGATCTGGTGGCTGTATGACGTGAGTTTGGCTTGAGATGTAAAAATTAGAAGTTTTTATGCAAAAAGGTACGATATACCAATATACAGCCTATTAACCATAATTAACCCTTTAAAGACGGAACGTAATCTGTTTTATATAAGGACTCAGTGCGTACCGCGCTGTAAACACTCTCCACTTCGGTTATAAAAACCAATTTCTTAATGTTTTATAAGGCAAAAGTTGCTGTTTGTTCTGAGATCCGTACAAAACACATAAACACAATGTCACTACAATTTAGATATTTTTAATGTTAAACCAGGTGCTACGTAAAGTACTCGCTAGGCATTAAAAGGTTAATGAAACGCTGTACAAATATTACTGTGTATTTTTTAATGTGTTGATTTATTTCCCCCCAAGGCGCAACAGCCCCTAATGGGCCAGGGCCTTATATCGAGGCTTCGCGATCACACTCAGGCACACCACACTCGGTAGGTTTCCTCTGGACCGTTAATCAGCCCCACGCAGAGACCTCTGTACTTGACAACACACATTATTCCCGATAAATAGACACCCATGCCCCGGGCGTGATTCGAACCCGCATTCCCAGCAAGTGATCGGCCGCAGACCCACGCCTTAGACCGTGCGGCCACTGGGATCGGTTTTATTGCATTGCACTTTTTAAATATGTCTGTACAGTCTTAATCATAAACAAAGTAGCCACCATATTGACACTAGTTGCATGAACGCTGTAATACAATGTGTATTAACTTTGTAATGTATTATATTCTAGTAAGTTTTAAATTTTCATTCTAAAACTCCCTGCAGATGGCATAAATAACGCCGAAACATGTAGCAGCAATATACGACTATATTTTTGTGTGTCACATGTGCATTCGTTGGTGCCATGAGTAAATAAGTTAGTCAAATGCACGGAATAAAGTGTGTCAGAAAGCCAGCATCTTATCCGTGACCTGCTCTTGTTCACCATGTCACAAGTATTTGCATTGTAATATGAAGAAATCAGTTTTGGTAAACATCAATCTGTTTCTTGGCTTCGCTTAAGCGTCTCTACTGCGACTGCAGGACGTGCCACCTGGCAGATGGAAGATACGGACTCGCAAAGCCCTGCTCGTATTGTCGTTGGAATTCTTGTCGACACGTGACACCCGATCCTGCGTACTAGATGATATTTACATAAGTGTGTAAGGAGTTAAGGGGCTGTTGACGTGTTCCGTTTGTTTTTAATGATATCAGAATTTTGATAATTCCGTTATACAGGAATATACACTGTATCACTGCGTAGTAATCGGTGTTAACATTTTAAAGCGAATAAATGCGTGTATTTTGACTTCCCTGTATGCGACTCCAAATGCATGATTTACAGTAGGTACATAGAATGAACCCCAAATGTGGAGGTTATGTTCTTCAATCAAGTTCTTTTCCGTGAATCACGGAGACGCGTCTGATGAATTTTGCCATATGACGCGTAGAAGCATATGTTTGGGGTCAGTTTCATTTTGGTTGCTGTGGTTTATGTTTTGAACTCGATCTGTGATCATTTGCCAGAAAGGTGTCATCATACAAGAACTTGGTACTTGACGGGAAATATATAATGCAATAGATCCCGGTTATAACGACATCGGTTTATACGACACACCGTCTATAGCGTCAGATATTCTGAGGTACCAATTAATTCCTCACTGTTAATCATAACATTATAGTAATCGGTTATAACAACGCTCGTTTATAACGACACAAAATATTCAGCCCCTTTCATGATATTATAACCGAGTTCGACTGTATTTTAAGTAAAATTTAGCTCTTGTATATATTCAATAGAAACGGGAAATTGTTATTCCCTCCAACTAGAACTTGCTGGCATGCGGGAGGGGGGGGGGGGTGTAAAAGCAAATCTGAAAACATTCTCTTTGCTTAGTCATTAGATCGAGATGGTAAACCTCACTGTTGGGACGCTTTGTGCCGTACCCAATCAAGGGGATTAACCCCGGTGCCCTTTTCTGTAGGGTGCGTCACTCCCAGGGCCGATCTGGGTGATGTGTCTACTGACGAAGGGAAATCCTCGGAGCGAACGGAACGTGACTCCGGTCGACCGGTCGTGGCCTGTCATTACTGAGTTTCGGTGATAGATTTAGTCGCACCAGCCTAGCTTTTCTACGTCATAACAGCGCGTGGTATCGTCGGAGTTGCAGTAAAGAAGTCCACTTGTTATTTAAGGAACACTGATGAATTAAAGGGGGTATAGTTAACCTTTTAAAGCCTAGCGATAACTTTACGTAACACCAGGTTTAACATTAAAAAATTCTACGAGGTGCCCACATTGCGTTTATGTGTTTTGTACGGATCTCAGAACAAACAGCAACTTTTGCCTTATAAAATATTAAGAGACTGGTTTTCATAACCGAAGTGGAGAGTGTTTACAGCGCGGTACGCGCTGAGTCCTTATATAAAACAAATAAGCTTCGTCTTTAAAAGGTTAAACTTCGTGTTATGTAAGGTAACCTTTTGACCTTAACCTTCTAAAGCCTAGCGGTAACTTTACATACCACCAGGTTTAACACTAAAAAATTCTACGTGGTGCCCACATTGCGTTTATGTGTTTTGTACGGATCTCAGAACAAACAGCAACTTTTGCCTTATAAAACATTAAGAGACTGGTTTTTATAACCGAAGTGGAGAGTGTTTACAGCGCGGTACGCACTGAGTCCTTATATAAAACAGATACGCTTTGTCTTTAAAGGGTTGACTTACGTTAGTTATAATGCATAAAGGTGTTCGAGAATGGGCCTAAGAGGAAAGAGGGATCAGGGGAAATTACATATACAGGAGCTGTATGATCTGTACTGGTCACTAAATATTATCCGGCTGAGCCAAACAACAAAAATGAAGTGGTTTTTTTTTTCATTATTATCCAACAAAATGCACCCAGTAATTGTAGGTTTGTGGCAATAAACGTAAAAGCACATTACTCTGCATGTTCTGGGCTCTGTCGACCAATCATGAGGGAGACCCTCTGTCGGTATTGTACAAAATAATTACATAACAATACGTAGTCTTGAGTTGGGTAATCCCGATGTGTTAATGTCATTCAATTTTAATGTGTTCCGTGTCCGTGCACTGTATCATGTCTGTGCACTGTATCGTACGAAATAATAACACCAACTAATGCACCAAAAATGTATATAATCTTTATTCGTCAAAGTCTCCTACATGTTTCGACCCTGCTGGGTCATCTTCAGGGAGAATAGCTTCGATACACTGTGGTTGCGTTTATACAGTTAAGTGTGAATGTGCCCTAGGTTTCATCCTCCGTTTGAGAGGTACCGTGTACTGTCCGCGGTCTGGATCCTCCGTTTGAGAGGTACCGTGTTCTGTCCGCGGTCTGGATCCTCCGTTTGAGAGGTACCGTGTTCTGTCCGCGGTCTGGATCCTCCGTTTGAGAGGTACCGTGTTCTGTCCGTGGCGCGGACAGAACACGGTACCTCTGAAACGGAGGACGAAACCTAGGGCACATTCACACTTAACTGTATAAACGCAACCACAATGTATCAAAACTCTTCTCCCTGAAGATGGCCTAGCAGGGTCGAAACATGTAGGAGACTTTCACGAGTAAAGATTATATATATTTTGGTGCATTGGTTGGTGTTTATTATTTCGTATCACTAAAATTGTGTAATAAAATCACATTCCAACACACCACTATATATTTTTTTTATGTTAGCACATAATTTTTGGAGAAAAACTGTTCGTAGGTAAATGTTTATTTTTAACTCTAGTTTTGTCTGGGTGTTTTTAAAGTTTTACACAATCTATTAATGAGATTTCACTGATGCGTTTACATTATACAGCTAGCGATCTGTGTTTTGTCGATACCTACATGTACCTAATGATGGCTCAGCGGGGCCGAAACATGCAGCAGTAGAGCGCGCGTTCATAATGTTATAGTGTGCTAATATAAAAAAATATATAGTACTGTGTTGGACTGTTTTTATTACATAATTTGAGTAATATGTAGTCATTTGCATAGGCAGATCTGTGGGTGGTGGTGTTTTGTTACACAGCAGATCGGTCAGGGTGTTGGTGATAATGGAGTTGTCCACGAAAAATATAAAAACAGAACGAGGTGGTAGGGGCATGTGGCACTGAACGGGGAAAGGAGAGGTGCATGAAGGGTTTTGGTGGGGAAACCTGAGGGAAAGAGTAAACTTGGAAGACCTAGGTGTAGATGGAATTAGAATATTAACGTGTATGTTAAAGAAATCGTATGAGAGGACGTGGATTATATTGATCTGGCTCAGGATGCGGACAGGTGGCCGAATCTTGTGAACACGACGGTGAACCTTCGTGTTTCATAAAATTCGCGGAATTTCTTGACTAGTTGAGGAGCTGTTAGCCTTTGAAGAAGGATTCAGCTGGATGGAGTTAGTTGTAATGTGTGGCTGTTGTATAAACATTCATTTGCAGTTCGGTCAGCAGTTGAGTTTATCGTCAGAAAGTAAATGTGAAAGCCATTGAGCAATACAGAATAACAGCGAGATCATTGGTCCGAATATTTACTGTGAAGTTGAGTTCAAGCCCTGAGCCCTTAATGCTGGCTTCACCTAACGCGGCATGTTATATCGCAAGCATCGATGTCTCACCTATACGAAAATCGCCATGGTCTCGGTTTGCGCTTTACAATTATACTGTTGTTTAAAGTTATAGCAGATCATGTGAATTTTTGGAGTTGGAATGGTTTGATAGTGATTAACGCTTTCTGCTGTCTTGAAACGCAGATGAAATGGATGTGCTGTCAGAAAATTCCCTGTAGAGAAAATTAAATTAAAAGTACGCAGCGCGGAGTCTGCAGCTATTTCTCTCACTCAGAATTGCACTCACAACCAATGTTGTTACTGTTGTGCTCAGTGGTCTCTTGCCGCATAGGATAAAAGTGGCGTCGGTTTCAGTTCTGCGCGAAACACGTCTTTGAATCAGACATGAATACTTCTGTTCTTGCATAATGCAGTAATGATGTAGGTGAGCTCTGTTCTTATAGAACCTGAAGCTACGTAACTACATACAGGGGGTCAATTTGTGTCCGCCCTGTATATTTAATATTGGAAATTACCGAGTTGACTTTGAGTACCATTTGTGTTATTGTTGGGTTTGCACTGAACATTGACGAGATGAATTAATTTTGGTTTGTCATCGTCCAACTGCATATTGCATGAAACCCCAGTTTTGACATTTCAACACGGAAAGCTGAAACGCCTCATAATACTGAAACATTGGTACATACCGTTAGGTTTGTAGATTTCATTTGAAGCACTTTTCGGTGTATCTGTTATGTACTGTGTTTAACGAAACACTTCACAGTTTGCGTATGGAGTGCTGTGTTTAAGGAAACTTGTCAATGTCCCTGTGCAGTGTTTTGTTCAACGACAGACTTTAAGGTGTGCTTGTGAGGCACTATTTAATGAAATATTCTTCGACGTGCGTGTGGTTGACTCACTTTGCCTTTGGTGTTACGTATTTAATAAAACAGTTTCTATGTACCTGTGGTTTACAGCCAGGTCTCATTTTACGCGATTTCTTTTTGCGCAATTTCACTTTAACGCGATTTGAAAACTTGTAACACTTTTCGAGTTTACGCGATAAGTTTCGCTTTAACTCGATTTGTCATAGACGATCCGTATTCGAGCTTATCTTCTGTAGGAGGCTAACAGAAAGTGACGTCATTGTCACTTAACAGTTACGTGTATGGACTTATTAAGTTGGTGATATAACCATGCGGATAATTTAGTTTCCTCTTCAACAGCATTGGCTTTTCGTACCAACATGACTGAGAAACGTAATTGTACACCACCCAATGCGATCCAACGAATAAACAATTACCATTTAGCCAATAAGAGTTGCGTAGACAGAAGTGTCTACAGCACAATAGCCAGCAGTAGGATGGCTGGTCACTGTGCATCCACAATGCAGTGGTAAAGTGTGTATTAGGATGTTGCACAAAGATAGGTGCGTGGGATTAGTCCATTCTGCTGGCCGTCAGAATCTAAGGGACAGAGGTTTAGAGACTTGTGGCGACTTTCGTAAAGTAAACAAGCGAATAAATGGAGGTAAACTCCCCTCGCTGGCACGAACGCTAAGCTTATTGCGCTGTTGTCATGCTGAATGCCACGACTAAAATGTGTATGTGCAGAGCGTTTGGTAAAAAAAGACAAAAGGATTTGTTACTGGCAAGCACTTGCAGCTTGCAGCCAGCTTGTGTAACGACTTGTTGCTGCTGAAATTGCAGACAGGTAGCTACTGCTGCGTAAGTGTCGAATGTTATGTACGTAATTCTGCAGTATAAGTATCGAACGCTCAGTAAGTACTACTTTAATGTAAATAACGAATGTTCTGCACGTACTACTTCTGCAGTGTAAATATCCAATGTTCTGCACCTACTACTTTGCATAAATATGGAATATCCTGTAGCCACTTCTGCAGTAGAAGTGCCGAATGTTCCTTAGCTACTTCTGTAGTATAAATATCGAATGCTCCGTAACTACTACTTCAATGTAAATATCGAATGTTCTGCACCTAATAATACTGCATCAATATCGAATGTTCCGTAGCTACTTCTGCAGTGTAAATATCGAATATTCTGTAGCTACTACTGCAGTGTAAATATAGAATGTTCTGTAGCTCTACTGCAGTGTAAATATAGAATGTTCTGTAGCAACTACTGCAGTGTAAATGTAGAATGTTCTGTAGGTCTACTGCAGTGTAAATATAGAATGTTCTGCAGGCGCTGCTGCTACATAAATATCACATGTCCTGTACTGTCAGGAGGTTTTCGTGTGCTACCTTTCAGCTGCTGGTGCAGTAACTCGTGGTTTTACAAACTTGCGAATAAAAATGTCTGCATTTGTAAAATTAGTACCTCCTTTTTGCGTCGATATGTTTAATGGATGTTTGGCACAAGGTACGTGTCTGTCTGCAGCACCGTCTGCGTATCTCCTGAACCTCGCACATCCAGTTAGTTTATTTATTTACATCATTGTCTTTTGTTGCGTATTGCCCTTATGGCATTTCCCGTACTTGTGAGTTTATATCAAGATATCTGTCCCTCTGTCATGACTTGCACGTGTTCTTTCATTATACAATAAATAAATAAACGAAATAGACACTTTTATATGCACACGCACATATATACACGTATAATTTCCGTTGTCATACTTATTTAACCGCCACCACCACCACCAATACTGGGGGCACGCGGTGACGCAGTTGGTTGAAGTCGCGGGTTCGATTGCCGATGGAGTCACTGGAATTTTGCATTGACTTAATCCTTCCGGCCGCACTATGGCCCTGGAGTCGACTCAGCCTCTAACAGAAATGAGTACGAGGATTATTTCCTGGGGGGGTAAAGGCGGCCGGTGCGTAAGGCTGACAACGTTACCACCTTCATATGCGAATTCTCTGGAAATCTGGCAGCCTCAACCTCCTGGAGTCGTAAGGGTCTGTCCAAGCCTGTGCAGGGATAGCTTTAGCCAGTACTACCACCTTTACTACCACGATACGAATTCCGTCCAGGCGTCGTTTTTCCAGTTGTGTTGCCTTAATGGGAAGCTAACTTCCGTTTATCTGATAGCTTTCAAAGAAACCGTCCGTTTAGTAGAATGAAAGCTTAGAAATACGGTGCATTGAACTGTCGAGCGAATGTTGGCATCTGTCACAAATTCGAGATAAAAATTGTGGTTTAAACTTCCTGCGTACTTCTCCGTATGTTGGTGTGTAATTTGCAATGTACATACTTTCTAAGTGTTAGTTCGCACGCCTCGTCGTCGTCGATTTACTGTTTAGCAGACAACAGACGTCACATTGCAGACAGGCGTGTTTTGTTTATTAACTATCAACGGAGTGGAAATAGAACATTTAAATAAGCCATTAGAATCAACGTTAAGTTTAGTCAGAATGCAATAGTGTGTTGTATAATTTTCAACTACATGTTTCAGCCTAAAACGCCATCATCAGGTTGAACACAAGAATATATATATATATATATAGGCACAGTTTATATGGAGCTGAGATACCAAAACAAAATTGTACTGTTTTGACTGGATTTTTCATACTTCTAGTTGCTAAATAGCATAACGGGGATGAATAGCTGTCTTGAAATTTAAATGGATGGTGTATTTCGGGAAAAACCCAATACCGTCTGCCTTATATTTATTGTATATAATTTCCACTAATACAAAAATGAAATCCGTATCTGTCCAAACGTAACTCAGTTTTATTTATTGTTGGTTGAGGCACTGCGCTACAAACCGGCAGGTCGCGGGTTCGATTCCCGGTGGTGCCATTGGATTTTTTTCATTAGGCGGCATTTTCATTCAAGGCCGCACTATGGCCCTGGGATCGACTCAGCCTCTAACGGAAATGGGTACCAGGAATATTTCCTGGGGGGAAACGCGGCAGGTGCGTAGGGCTGACAACCTTACCACCTTCATGTGCCGATTGTCTAGAAATTCTGGGAGCCTCGACCTCCTGGAACCGTAAGGGCCTGTCCAGGCCTGTAATGGGATTGCTTTACCGTTTTACATGTTTCGACCAATTGCAGGTCATCCTCAGGTTCACAATTGGTGTATTAAACATATTAAGGAAGAAATATACATTACGCAAGTCCGTAATGTATGTTTTGAAGAAGAATTGTGAACCTGAGGATGACCTGACATAGGTCGAAACATGTAGTTTCTTATAATAAATAGACTTTAGTTGTGTTTTGACAGATACCGGTTTAATTTTTGTGCTCTGTACAACCCAAATATGTGACAATCTTAAAAAAAAGTACTTCCTCCCCTTTGCACTTGTGACACACAAAATGTGTGTTGCGGTATGATATAGTTTACACTCCCCTACATATTTCGACTTAAATAAGCCATCTTCAGGGGAAGAGGACATATTAACATAAATGCACATAGTACTTATTATTGTCCGGGAACTGAGATGCCTTGTGTGATTTTATCCTGCGAGGTCACTCAGGCCCTGAAGATGGAGGCAGGAGGTTTGTCCGAAACATTAGGAAGTCTTCATCATTACACGAAACTTGGTCTCTCACAGTGAGGGAGGAACAAAGACTGAGGGTGTTCGAGAATAGGGTGCTGAGGAGGATATTTGGGCCTAAGAGGGACGAGGCGACAGGGTAGTGGAGAAGACTACATAACGAGGAACTTAATGACCTGTACTCATCACCAAATATTATTAGGGTAATCAAATCGAGAAGAATGAGATGGGCGGGGCATGTGGCACGTATGGGGGAAAAGAGAGGTGCATACAGGATTTTGGTGGGGAGACCTGAGGGAAGGCGACCACTTGGGAGACCCAGGTGTAGATGGGAGGATAATATTAAAGTGGATCTCCAAGAAGTTGGATGGGGGCATTGACTGGATTGAGCTGATTGAGGATAGGAACAAGTGGCGGGTTCTTGTGAATGCGGTAATGAACCTCCGGTTTCCATAAAATGCGGGTAATTTCTTGACTAGCTGAGAAACTGTTAGCTTCTTAAGAAGGCCGTTGTTCTATAGAGTCACCATTACACGATGTGACGTCACATTAGACCTAGGAATGGCCGTGAGAACCAAATACGTCACATGGTTTAAGTCAGTGTAGTCACAGAACGTGTTGCTGGTAGTTGAATACGACCATGAGAAAATGTGCTGGAGACCAAATTTCAAGGCTGTGAGAAGTGGCTGAAAGAGGGACGGTTGGGTTGTGGGAAAACCGCTGACCGCGCGGGGCCCAGCACTCAGGGTTGAGCGTGGAAGATGATAATGTAGCAGTTCTAGGAGGATAATCAGTGAAGCCGATCAGATGACCGGAATAGACATGACGATATGAGAAACTTAATACGGTTTTATGCTTTCCTGGCACTCAGCGTGTGGACTGAATCGAACGGCAGGGAAAATGGGCATGTCGCATCTCCGAAAACACGAGACGAATTCCCATTAAATTTTTTGGAGTGGGGGTTTATGGCGCCGCCAGTCCATTACCGACCCTTTTACTCCAAACAAATCTTAATTCTCCCCTCCCCTCAATTTCTTTCTAATTTTTTTAAATGGTCGTTTTACAAGAGGTTTCGTCATCGAAACTCTGTATGCATTTATTATTTCCCCATATCTACATTCTTAGCCTATCGCATTGTCCTACCACTAGCGTATGACCCGTATAGAATGTCTGTTTTTCCTTATGTAATGACCTAAATTTCTAAGTTGCTTCATTCTTCGAGTACGGATATTTTCCTGGGCACTTTGTTTAGAGACACGTATAATTTAAACGCGCAGTACCACCACGCGCCTGAATTCTCATCGGGAGAATGGCTGTACCAACTGGCAACTTGGAATGCTCTGTGGAATGATAGTTTTGGCTTTCTGTATATAGTTATTACAGAATGAATTTGTTTGCGAAATTCCCAAGAAAATGAATTTCAAAAATGTTTTATCTTCATTTGTTTGGGTTCTTATTTTTTAGAACATTGAATCCCCGTCGTATGTTGTTAACACCATGAAGTGTAAAGTTTAAGGACTTTTTGGATATGACGCCCTGTCGATTTGTGATTAGTTATCGACTTTTCGGAGGAATTTGCCACCTCTGTTTTCCCATGGTACTCTAAGCTGAATGTAAACATTGAAGTCTCCTCCGAAACTTTGGCACCTAATTACCAACCGACACAGCGTTGTATCCAGAGCACCATAATGTCCATCAGCATCGGTGTGACAAACGTTAAACATATGTGAAGCTTAGGCAGGAATTGCAGATGTCCTACGCTGAACTGCACGGCTGTGTGATTTATGTATTCAAAACTTTCCGTTAACCTTTGTCTCCCGGCCTTTAAATCCGAATGAAGCTGTTCCGGGCCGGAGTTACTTTCACTATAAATGCCCATTCGTGCACCTGAGTGGGACAGCGTTTCCTTTTAGTGTATATAGATTTACACTTAACTGCAAGTGTGCGACCCGTTTGGCCAATATATATTAAAATACATTTAATTGTGTTTCAGGGGATCGTTTGCTGGAAATCAACGGCCAGTCATTGTCGTCGTGTGAGGAAGCCACCGATCTGCTAAAGCGCAGTTCTAATTTCGTCCGTTTGAAACTCCTACGTAGTCGCCCTTCAAGTAGCAACCGGAGAGGACGTCATGATGTCACTTCCGGTAGTCAGGCAGCATCTCCGCGGCGACCCAAACGTCGTCATCAACGTCAAGACCTGCAGTCGTTAAATATAGATTCCGGAATGGGTTCTAATGTCAGTAGGCATTCCGAGAAAGGGTTGACTGGTCGTCGAACTCAGTCCCACGGAAACCTGTGCAATGGTAACAAGATTCTGCCGCCCAATGTAGAGTGCATCCTGGTACCTTGCAGTGGCGGTGTGGGGCCAAACGATCGCAATAAGTTCTGTGGGTCCCTGCCGAACCACTTGGACTCCAAACATAGTGATCTGCAGGCCCAGTGCTGCAACGGTAACAACAACGACGGCGAGCATGCTATTCCTAAAAACAAACGGAATGAGGTGGAGCTGCGCCTCCAGCCGTTACCGCCTTCCTCAACCGTTGACCCAGCAGCTCTCAACGATCAGGGATATGGCTCTGAGAGGTCTCCAGAGGAAGAGCATCCTCCCTCATTACCTGGGTTACTGGACCTCAGCAGCAAGTACTCGTTCATAACTAGAGGTACGTGAATATTGATTGTGTTGATTGGCTAGGCATTCTTTACGAAGTTAAATAAAGCGACTTTTTGTGTGGGGATCACGTCCGTCTGTCTAAATGACTGAATCGTTTCTCGGATTTTCATAAAATGTCTTGTAGGAGTTCAGTACCAAAAGTTTTGTGATATGATTTTTCACGAAATTCTGCGCTGTGAGTCATAGTTTACAGGAGAGTGTAAATTAATTTCTACCCCGTAATTTTTATATCTTCTGACCGATTTGGGTGAAATTCGGTATAAATTACCTCCATGTACTGCCATTAAGTGGTTTTGTT
This sequence comes from Coptotermes formosanus, assembly GCA_013340265.1. Taxonomy (NCBI): domain Eukaryota; kingdom Metazoa; phylum Arthropoda; class Insecta; order Blattodea; family Rhinotermitidae; genus Coptotermes; species Coptotermes formosanus. The sequence goes on from BLKM01000821.1 coordinate 205,567, forward strand.
TTTCATAAAATTGTTGTAAGACCGTGAATGGAATTTTCTACATTTTTCGAGCCTGTTGAGTGAAATTCGGCATAGATGATCTCATCACAATTCCGTTGAGCATTCGTGATTTTCGTGAAATTCGTTTTCAGTGAAAAGCACACCTTACTTGAAAATTTCGCCGTTATAATGAAGTACCTGTGTAGTGTGAATGTGGTACATAATTACCATTTGTGGAACACACTGCAAACGATTCTTTCCGCCTCTTGGCTGTGTGAGGTTTGAAGCCCGCAAGTGAAAACGTGTTAACGGCTGTTGGTGACACCTGTTACGTCAGGCGTCTAAGTATATAACGACACTGTATATTCTGGAAGGGTTATGTTGCGACCGCAGTGTACGTAATGCAGCCGAACGTGACTTCAATTCCGGAGACACAGTGTTTGGGTCGCGGTGACGTGCAGGCCAGACCGGGTAAATCCTGGTCAGTGTCGCTAAGTACTTCCGTAAGGTTCCTGTCATTTTACATCACGACCTTGAGAGCGAGTCTCACCTAGACAAGTACAGATTAAACGCGACAAAATGAACAGCATTAGTATTCTTTGTACCGACAGCCCGAATAACAGCAGCCTTTCATATTCATGACAATGTAACCTGACCTTATTACACCCATTTGTCACGTGATAATATCTGCTACGCAGGCTGAGGCAGAAGCACCCAAATTCGCGTTTTTTACTCTCGTGACGTCTGTTCAGACTGACTGACAAAACACTAGGGACTTTATGGAAATAATCCTACTCTTCCTCCATTGACGCTACCTGTCACAGCCCTTTCTGTAGATTCTACATAAGCATCTTACTTCATATGCGTCGCTATTGGTACAGCGTCATTAAGTGCCATTAGTTTCAACTTAGAACACTATCCGGATATCCGCCTTAATGCCGTAAAGCTGTAACCGTTACAGAACTTAGTGGAAGTTGTGTTAACTACGGAATTTCAACACAGTTGACCTCTCCTTTCATCTTCTCCATAATTCATAGTTAATCCCCGGCGCGGAAGGGCGTGTGATATATTTGCAGAGAGTAAGGTTATGGCAATTCGTTTCGAACGGTTATTAACACAAGACAACGGGAGTTCTGTATAGGCCTGCAATTGGAAACATAAACTGTAGAAGTAAATAGAAACCCTTATGGACGAAAGATAACAGAAAGGGATGCTAGTCGTCTGGAGCGTCATATTTGTTCATTCCGTGTACTGTCGATAACAAATTCACGACGCTTAGACCAACAAAAGAAATTTCTATTATTTATTTATTTATTTATTATGTTATCATTTATTTAGTATGTTATCATTTGTTTAGTTTTAATGTGTTCCATGTCCGTGCACTGTAGCGTACGAAATAAATAAACACAAACTAATGCACCAAAATATATCATCTTTACTGCTAAAAACCTCCTACATGTTTCGACCCTGCTGGGCCATCTTCAGGGAGAATAGTCTTGATACACTGTGGTTGCGTTTATACAGTTAAGTGTGAATGTGCCCTAGGTTTCATCCTCCGTTTGAGAGGTATCGTGTTCTGTCCGCGGTCTGGATCCTCCGTTTGAGAGGTACCGTGTTCTGTCCGCGGTCTGGATCCTTCGTTTGAGAGGTACCGTGTTCTGTCCGCGGTCTGGATCCTCCGTTTGAGAGGTACCGTGTTCTGTCCGCGGTCTGGATCCTCCGTTTGAGAGGTACCGTGTTCTGTCCGCGGTCTGGATCCTCCGTTTGAGAGGTACCGTGTTCTGTCCGCGGTCTGT